>ONZH01025643.1:0-592640 GCA_900303285.1 Rhinella marina | reverse complement strand
TGCCTTGTAAACTTAAAGTACATCAGGAAGATATTGTTATTTGTGCATATATCCTCTGCAACACATCTGCACCTAGCAAATTGACAGGGGCGGTGTCACTAACTAGGAGACGACTCAGCATTTGTTGATTTGGGGCAAATGCAATTTGTATTGGCTTTGTGAGAGGAGTAGGAACTGCATTACCATCTACTCCTACACATGGAATATTATCCTTAGACATGAGGGATCTTGAGACATGCTTGCTGTGGATAACGGTTTTGGCTGCTCCAGTGTCAATCAAAAAGAGGATTGGGCTACCCCCATTGATTGCCAAGGAGACAACGGGGGCAGGCCCTAAGGATTTCATGGATAGTAGGGGCACAGCATGGGGGGCTGACCCTTGGTCTCCTCCTCCTCCTCCCATGGAGGAAATTGGCAATCACGTACAAAGTGCCCCACCCTGCCACAGTTGTAACATCTCAGGGCAAAACGTATTTTCCTTCCCCCTCTTTGTTGGGAAGGCTGGTAAGCAGCCACGCCCGCCTTTAGGCTTTTGTTTAATTCGGGCCTCTACACCTTTGGCTACTTGCAACAAAATGGAGGGCTGTATAGTTCTCCATTCAGGCCTAGCTGATACCAGACCTTTCCGGATGCTTTCCCTAAGACCATCCACAAAAGCAGCACTTAGGATTCTCTCATGCATTTCTGAAGCATATTCAAACCCCAAATCCACCCATCTTTGCTGGAGTCTGGTGAAAAATTTCTCCACACTTTCTGTTCTATCCTGATGCATATCAGACAATGTAACAGACTGATCACCCAAACGCTTTCTCCCCCATTCTGTAAGTTTTACTATATACTGCTCACCGGATAACAAGGTAGTATCGTCACCCTCACAAGATCCCACAGCAGAGGCTATAATATGAGAGAAAGAATCCCCAGCTTTACATTGGACCAAATCTTCTAAATCTCGCCAACAACATGAAAAAGCTTTCCATCTCTTTGATAATTCTCTACAGAATGGCATAGGCAATTCCTCTGGGTTGGGGATTCTACTCATCATGGCCAACATTTCACTAGGGGACCATGGACGATACACAGGCTCATCTGGTCTACCATTTGCACCCCTGAGAGGAGCAGCATCAGGGGATAGGTGCCTGGGCGTACGATTGGGTAAATTTGGCCTAGGCTGAGTGGGTGTGGAGGTTACCACTGGGGATACTGGATGCAGCAGATTTCGTACATCAAACAATGATGGAAATCCCACACTGTCCTGTGACCACAATCCACTTACATCTGAATAAGAACTCGGTGTAGGCGCCAGACCTAGATTAGTTAGATTGGCTAGCACACCTCTAACTGGCAACATAGGAGCAATCCCTGCAGGCCCATTTTTGACTGGAGGAACATACAATTGGGAAGGGTTATTTGCAGACATAACTGGATATAATCCAGTACTGGGACCAATAATTGGGATTGTACCCTGTCTAGGAGACCTACAGATCATACAGATATTAGTATCATCAGAATTCTTATGCCTGCAGATGCACTCCCAACCCTCATATGGGGAGGTTGAATTCCTAAGGAGGGGGTTGCTACAGGAGCACTAGAGGGGGATGGGATCTGAGGAACAGAAGAGACTATGGGTGTGGTTCCTTCAGAGGGACACATTCCAATGGTAGGGGTTTGAAAAACAGGAGTGGTTCTTGTAGAACTACAAGTTACAGAAGACACAAAGGGGGTTGTAACTGAAACCGAGGAAGACGTAGGGGGATGGGTGCCGCATGGCGAACTTTTTACTTCATTGTTCTCCTTTGGAGCCAGATCCTCCATTTTACAATAGAAATATTGCCCATTCTGCTCAACTTCCTTTAACTTTCCATCAGTCACTTCCATTGACAATTTCCACCACAATTCAGCCTGATCTAATCTGTTGTTATCTTTCAACCAACCTCTCTTTTCCTGCAATACATTTTTCCATAATCCTTCATTTAATCTACCCTTCTCTGGCATACCTAAGAAACACATGAACGTCTTCAACTTTCTTACTGAAACTTTCCCCTCTCTTTCTACCATTAACTGAGCCACTGTTAACATCTCCTCTTTATATCCCATGACATTTGAATTACCCATTTCTGTGGTAACACTAAGTTCAAGCAATAACTGATTAGTATCGCTCCTGTACTTCAATCAAAGAAGATAACAGTAACACACAGTTCAAGCAATAACTACCACTATCGCTCCCACAATTCTCTGGTGACTATTCGTAGGGACAATAAGTCTTAATAACTTCTAATTTCTTCTTAAATATGAAATTAGTATTAATCCTACATCTATGGGGACACGGAGTCTGAATAACTTCCAATTACGCCAGATATTAATGTAAATGGTGTTAATCCCATATATATTCACCTTTCCTATGGGGACACGGAGTCTTAATAACTTCCATTTACGCCAGATATTAATGTAAATGGTGTTAATCCCATATTCCCATCATGAGGACCCCTGGTCACAACTCATGAAAAACCTCCAACACCCTAGTCAGGGCGTGGCTGGGTTCCAACTCTACGTCACAGGATAAAGCTACCAGCTGACATTTGAACCGTAATTTGAACCCTTAGCAGTGAATACCACCTAATCCAACACTGAGAAAGTCTAAAGCTAAAGCTTAGAGGAGATTGAAAGAAATAAAACTTTCTTACCTTGCTGCAGCGTGTTATTCTCGTCTAAGGGTTTAGCTCAAGTCCTCCTCTAACGGTTGAATTGATGATATTCAAGCTGATCTGCCCCACGTTGGCGCCAATTTTGTTATCGCACTTCACGCGATATTCGTCTTCTTTGTGTGGTGCCGAATCAATGTAGATATGAGCTCATATAGCTTTCTCAATGAGACCAATACAGGCTGGTATCACAGAAAATATGCCATGCTTTATTTCAGTTACAATCACTTATATACACTCACCGGCCACTTTATTAGGTACACATGCTAGTAACGGTTGGACCCCCTTTTGCCTTCAGAACTGCCTCAATTCTTTGTGGCATAGATTCAACAAGGTGCTGGAAGCATTCCTCAGAGATTTTGGTCCATATTGACATGATGGCATCACACAGTTGCCGCAGATTTGTCGGCTGCACATCCATGATGCGAATCTCCCGTTCCACCACATCCCAAAGATGCTCTATTGGATTGAGATCTGGTGACTGTGGAGGCCATTTGAGTACAGTGAACTCATTGTCATGTTCAAGAAACCAGTCTGAGATGATTCCAGCTTTATGACATGGCGCATTATCCTGCTGAAAGTAGCCATCAGATGTTGGGTACATTGTGGTCATAAAGGGATGACATGGTCAGCAACAATACTCAGGTAGGCTGTGGCGTTGCAACGATGCTCAATTGGTACCAAGGGGCCCAAAGAGTGCCAAGAAAATATTCCCCACACCATGACACCACCACCACCAGCTTGAACCGTTGATACAAGGCAGGATGGATCCATGCTTTCATGTTGTTTGACGCCAAATTCTGACCCTACCATCCGAATGTCGCAGCAGAAATCGAGACTCATCAGACCAGGCAACGTTTTTCCAATCTTCTACTGTCCAATTTCGATGAGCTTGTGCAAATTGTAGCCTCAGTTTCCTGTTCTTAGCTGAAAGGAGTGGCACCCGGTGTGGTCTTTCTGCTGCTGTAGCCCCATCTGCCTCAAAGTTCGACGTACTGTGCATTCAGAGATGCTCTTCTGCCTACCTTGGTTGTAACGGGTGGCAATTTGAGTCACTGTTGCCTTTCTATCAGCTCGAACCAGTCTGCCCATTCTCCTCTGACCTCTGGCATCAACAAGGCATTTCCGCCCACAGAACTGCCGCTCACTGGATGTTTTTTCTTTTTCGGACCATTCTCTGTAAACCCTAGAGATGGTTGTGCGTGAAAATCCCAGTAGATCAGCAGTTTCTGAAATACTCAGACCAGCCCTTCTGGCACCAACAACCATGCCACGTTCAAAGGCACTCAAATCACCTTTCTTCCCCATACTGATGCTCGGTTTGAACTGCAGGAGATTGTCTTGACCATGTCTACATGCCTAAATGCACTGAGTTGCCGCCATGTGATTGGCTGATTAGAAATTAAGTGTTAACGAGCAGTTGGACAGGTGTACCTAATAAAGTGGCCGGTGAGTGTAGGTTACATGAGGTAGACAGAAAGGGTGTTCCTGAAGAGAAGGTAATTGGCTACTTGCCAAAATGGGAGTTGTTCACCAACTTCCTCCCTGAGTCCATTGGCATATTTTCTGTGATACCAGCCTGTATTGGTCTCATTGAGAAAGCTATATGAGCTTATATCTACATCGATTCGGCACCACACAAAGAAGACGAATATCGCGTGAAGTGCGATAACAAGGGCTCACTCAGGTTGACATCTCTGAAGCTCAAGTAGTAGACAGAGAAGCCATTCACTGTATATACCATACTTCAATTGATAAATTATACTACTCAGAAACCTTGAAACATCATTACAATACATATAGCACTGTCATGAGCTGCAAATATGGCCCTGCGTGCACACACATACTGCAAGTACACAAATATCACACAATTGGAGATTCAAAATATGTTACAGTGCTCCCATAACACACAATGAAGGCTCTTCTATGCTCTTTAATTAAAGCAAAGCATTGAGAGTATAGGAGGGCTCCTCATCATCTAGCTAGGTAAAGTAATGCACCACATGAAGCTACTTTACTCTTGGGCCATGGGCATGAGGGCTGCATATGGTTTCCTAGGCCATAATTTTGCATACCTCCCAAGTTTTTGGACAGTCCAAGAAGGACTTATGGTTCATGGTGTGGAGGATCCATTTTTCTGCACATCTATACACTTCAATAGTTCTCCTTTATACAATAACACAAAAATTATCTGAATATAGAAATGTCTTAAATCCAAATTACATCAAATAATGAAATAACGTACAAGTTGGGGTCTAATTAGGGGCGTAGCTAAAGGCTCATGGGCCCTGGTGCAAGAGTTCAGCTTGGCCCCCCCCCCTTCCCTCAGCGCTGGTGCACCTAGCTTTTCTGCCGGCCAAGTCAAAAATTGAACCCCCCCATGCCAAATTCTCACCCTAACCTTTTCCCTCCTAAAATTACGTGTATCACGTGTATCACTACAGAACATACAGGGGTAAGGCTACATTCACACCACAGTTGTTTTTGCGGCCTCCGATCTGCATATTTTGCGGCTCAGATGCGGACCCATTCATTAAATGAACACTGTGTTCTGTCCGCATCTGTATGTCCATTCCTATTTTTGTCCATTTGCGGACAAGAATAGGCATTGTTACAGTGGATCTGCAAAAAAAACGGATGCCATACGGAACATCATCCTTTTTTTGCGGATCAGCAATTTGCAGACTGCAAAACACAATGTTCGTGTGAATGTAGCCTAATACAGCGCCCCATACCTCTTACATCCAGTGACGTCTCCTCTGATGTAGATCTTCTCTTTCCTCATCTTCTCCTTTCAGACCAGACGCCATTTTTCAGCCATTTCTCATCTCTGCAGTTTGACAGAAAAAAATCTTAGTTTATTACTTTTCCATCATCCTCCCGTCTTCTGGACAAATCATCCTACCATCCTCAGTACTGTGCCACTAGTACCACACAGATAGTGCCCTTCAATAATTATTGGCACACAGTGTCCTAAAATAACTGCGCCCAGCAAATAGTGTCCCGTAATAGTGTGCCCCAGTAATAGTGTAAAAATAACGCCCCCCAGAAATAACTGCCAGAGTGCACTTGTTAGTAATAGTGCCCCCAACAGTACTAATGTCCCCACTGTGCCCCAGAAGTAATAATGCTTCCAATATGCCAGTAAGAAGTGCCCCCAAAAATTCACCCCAATAATGTGCCAGTAAGAAGTTCTCCCCACCCATAGATGCCCCCCAAATTATGTGCCAGTAAGAAATGCCCCAATAATGCACCAGAAGTTCCCCCTATTGATTCCCCCCCAAAATCATGTGCCAGTAAGAAATGCCCCCAGTGCCCCCATAAGCCAGTAAGAAATGCCCCCAGTGCCCCCATGTGCCAGTAAGAAATGCCCCAGTGCCCCCATGTGTCAGAAAAATACCCCCAGTGCTCCCATGCCATAAAGAAATGCCCCCAGTACCAGTAAGAAATGCCCCCAGTGCCCCCATGTGCCAGTTACAAATGCTTACAGTGCCCCCATGTGCCAGTAAAAATGGCCCCAGTGCTTATAATAATGCCCCAGTGCCAGTAATATGCCCCCAGTGCCCCCATGTGCCAGTAAAAATGCCCCCATGTGCCAGTAAAAATGCCCCCAGTGCCACCTTGTGCCAGTAAAAATGCCCCCAGTGCCAGTAAAATGCCCCCAGTGCCCCCATGTGCCCCTAAAAATGCCCCCAGTAGAGCTCCGGTCCGTGACTGCTACAATTTAAAAAAAATTAACACTAATACGTACCTCCATCAGGCTGGCAGCGATGCGATGCAGGTCTCTTCCAGCCTGTGTCCCGCGCTGTACGGCTCAGGCGGCGCAATGACGTCATCGCGCCATCCTGAGCCAGCCTCTGATAGGCTGCAGGCCTATCAGAGGAACGGGCAGGGGAGATGCCTCACCCTCCCCTGCCCCGCAGTACAATACAGGCATCTGTATCAGATGACTGATACAGATGACTATGGAGATGAGCGCTTCCACAATCTGTGCGCAGGGCCGCGCCGCACCTGGCTAATTGGCGGTGCGGCCCTGAAAGTGGTAAGGGGGGCCGCTGCGACCCCTATGGCTACGCCACTGGGTCTAATATACACATGAGAACCAGCCAAACACTTTCTGGATCAATATTTTAAATGTAATAATGCAAATATTTATACCTCAGATCAAGATTAGGGACATTAAAGGATGAAAGAAGGACAGAAGGACTTGGGTCAAAAGTAGGGACTGTCCCTTCAAAGGAGGGAAACTTGGAAGGTCTGAATTTGTCATGGTGGCTATAGATGCTGGCACCATTCTTTGAAATAAGACAAAATCAAGCAATGGCAAACTACAGTACTACACATTGCCACAGGATGTCACTATTTCATTTCAATGGATTTCAACATGACAGCAATGTGCTTTCAAACATCAAATAATGTCCTTGTACACACATTGGGGGACATTTACTAAGACAGGCGATTTAGATGGTCCATGTCCGTCGGCCTCTACATAACTTAGGCGCTGGCCGTGCAACTTGCTTAAATCTACACCAGCTCCCTTGCTGGCATAAATTTAAGTCATTTTCTATGCCAAAAACAAACATAGAAAATGATAAATGAGACGGCCCGCCCCCTTACGCCCCCTTTTTCTGCCACCTCGTAAAAGTGGTGTGAGCGTGAGCGAAAGTAAATCAAAAAGTGGCAAATTTCGCATAATAAATGACCCCCATTATGTCTTTCAGGGCGTACTTCCTAAGAAGCTCAGTCTTGAGCGCATTCCTGAGATGTAAATAATACAAAGGAAAGATGTACCAGTTATGTAACTGATAAATAATTCTTGGTGTCTTTTTAAATACAGTATGCCATCATATAAAAAAATTGTGTAGAAAAAAATAACCAAACTGTTCCCTATATGTATGTTGGATATTACAGAGTTTAATTGGATACAGGGGCTGAGGAGCATTGTTGAAGATCAGTAAATACCATTTGAGTATGGGGTGACCTTGCCTTTCTGCTGTCCGAGGTGAAGATTTAAATGGCACAGCAACCTTCCATGCCAAATTCTCAACCTAACCCATTTCGTCTAGTCCTACTGTTAAAGACATACTTGGAAAACATTACATACAGCGCTACAAAACATAAAGAGTAATACAGCGCCACATACCTCTTACATTCAAAGAAGTCTCCTCTGATGTAGATATTCTCTTTCCTCATCTTCTTCATTCAGACCAGACCGCCATGAGGATTTCTTTCAGGCATGCCTTGTTTCGGCAGAGTTTGACACACAGACATCTTAATTTCCTGTTTTTCCATCATCCTCCCCACCTTCTGAACACCCCCATTCTGCCACCCCCAATACTGTGCCCCCCAGTACTATACTTCAGAAGTAGATAATCCCCCTGAAAATACTATAGTGTCCCCTTGAATAATTATTAATACACAGTGCCTTCAAAAAAAGGGACCTAGCAATAAATGTGCCATAAACATAGTGTTGTCCGAAAGTAATTGTGCTAAGCTGTTCCTTTGCCAGGGTGCCCCCCACAGTAATAGTGCTCCCAAATGTCCCACCAATATACCGTAAATAATTCTTACAGAGTGTCCTCATATGTAATAGTACCCCCTACAGTACCTCCAATAGTAATAATGTCTCCCATTGTGCTCCAGAAGTAATAATGCCCCTATAGTGCCCATACTAGTAATCATGTTGACCATAGTCCCCCAGTAGTAATAAAGCCCACCATAAGGTCCCTCCATTAGTAATAATTTCCCTTATAATGCGTGCCACTATAAAAAAAAGTCCCTATTTACTGTGTGTCAGTACAAAAGATACCCCCTTATAACATGTTCCAGCACAAAAATACCCCCTTATAATGTGCGCCAGTACAAAAATAACCCGTTTAATGTGTGCCAGTACAAAAAAATGCTCCCTTATAATGTGTGCTAGAACAAAAAAATGCTCCCTTACGTGTGCTAGAACAAAAATGTCCCTTAGGCTACTTTCACACTAGCGTTTTATAATTCCGGTATTGAGTTCCGTCATAGGGGCTCTATACCGGAATAAAACGCTTGTTTTGTCCCCATTCATTGTCAATGGGGACAAAACTGAACTGAAGACAACGGAATGCTCCTGAAAGCATTCCGTTCCGTTTTCAGACCAGCGAACAAACCGCAGCTTGCTCTCTGGTCTAGGCATCCGCACCAAGACGGATCTGTCATGACCCCCAATGAAAGTCAATGGGGACGGATCCGTTTGGTGTGACACAATGGTGAACGGATCCGTCCTCCATTGACTTTCAATGGAGTTCATGACGGATCCGTCACCTGCACACATACACACAATACACACATACAGACATAGACATACACATAAACATACACAGACATATACACATACAAATACACATACATACTTACATGCTCCCCGGCAGGTCTCCAGAGCGCAGGAGGAACAGGACGGCGCGCACAGATGACTATTCCACCAGGCGCCCAGCAGAGGGCACTGTGGGGAATCGTCACCTGTGCGCGCCGTCCTGCTCCTCCGGTGCTCTGGAGACCTGCCGGGAGCATGTAAGTATGTATGTGTATTTGTCTGTGTATATGTGTGTGTGCCTGTGTGTATGTATGTACTGTGTGACATGTGTGGGGCCGTAGCGCGGTTCTGGCTCCACACATATCCCTGCAGCAGTCCAGATCCGGCAGCACCCTTCACCTGCCGGAACCGGGCTGCCGCTAGTGTGAAAGTAGCCTTATGAGTGCCAGTACCAAGAATGTCCCTTATAATGTGTCAGACAAAAAATTCCCCTTATGTGTGTCAGTACAAAAATGTCTCCTTACAGTGCCTTGCGAAAGTATTCGGCCCCCTGGAACTTTTCAACTTTTTGCCACATTTCAGGCTTCAAACAAAAAGATATAACATTTTAAATTTTTGGTGAAGAATCAACAACAAGTGGGTCACAATTGTGAAGTGGAACGAAATTTATTGGATCATTTAAACTTTTTTTGTAATAATAAAACTGAAAAGTGGGGCGTGCAAAATTATTCGGCCCATTTACTTTCAGTTCATAAAACTCACTCCAGAAGTTCATTGAGGATCTCTGAATGATCCAATGTTGTCCTAAATGACTGATGAAGATAAATAGAATCCACCTGTGTGTAATCAAGTCTCCGTATAAATGCACCTGCTCTGTGATAGTCTCAGGGTTCTGCATCATGAAGACCAAGGAACACACTAGGCAGGTCCGTGATACTGTTGTGGAGAACTTTAAAGCCGGATTTGGATACCAAAAGATTTCCCAAGCTTTAAACATCCCAAGGAGCACTGTGCAAGCGATCATATTGAAATGGAAGGAGTATCAGACCACTGCAAATCTACCAAGACCCGGCCGTCCCTCTAAACTTTCATCTCAAACAAGGAGAAGACTGATCAGAGATGCAGCCAAGAGGCCCATGATCGCTCTGGATGAACTGCAGAGATCTACAGCTGAGGTGGGAGAGTATGTCCATAGGACAACAATGAGTCCAACACTTCACAACTTTTTGGAAACAATGCAAAACGATTTGTTTGGCGTAAAAGCAACACAGCTCATCACCCTGAACACACCATCCCCACTGTCAAACATGGTGGTCGCAGCATCATGGTTTGGGCCTGCTTTTCATCAGCAGGGACAGGGAACATGGTTAAAATTGATGGGAAGATGGATGGAGCCAAATATAGAACCATTCTGGATGAAAACCTGTTGGAGTCTGCAAAAGACCTGAGACTAGGACGGAGATTTATCTTCCAACAAGACAATGATCCCAAACATAAAGCAAAATCTACAATGGAATGGTTCAAAAATAAACGTATCCAGGTCTTAGAATGGCCAAGTCAAAGTCCAGACCTGAATCCAATTGAGAATATGTGGAAAGAGCTGAAAACTGCTGTTCACAAACGCTCTCCATCCAACCTCAAAGAGCTTGAGCTGTTTTGCAAGGAAGAATGGGCAAGAATTTCCGTCTCTAGATGTGCAAAACTGATAGAGACATACCCCAAGCGACTTGCAGCTGTAATCGCAGCAAAAGGTGGCGCAACAAAGTATTAATGCAAGGGGGCCAGATAATTTTGCACGCCCCACTTTTCAGTTTTATTATTACAAAAAAAGTTTAAATGATCCAATAAATTTCGTTCCACTTAACAATTGTGACGCACTTGTTGTTGATTCTTCACCAAAAATTTAAAATGTTATATCTTTTTGTTTGAAGCCTGAAATGTGGCAAAAGGTTGAAAAGTTCCAGGGGGGCGAATACTTTCGCAAGGCACTGTATGTGTACCAGTACACAAATTCCCTTTTATAATGTGTACCAGTATAAACATTACCCCTTTTTAGTGCCTAAAGTAGACACAATATCCCCATAACGCCCTCTCTTATAATGTGTGCTAGTACAAATATTCCCCCTTATCAGACCTCCCAAGTGTCCCTCTCTGTTTTTGACCCAAGTCCCTCTGTTCCTCTTCGCTCCATCTCCCTCTTCGCTCTCAGCAGGGAGCATGCGTTATTTCCCGGTTGGGTGGTGGCAGCTCATGCCATTCATGCTGCAGTTTTCCCTCATCCCCCTCATATTTATGACGCTGACGCTCATGCAATAGGTGGCAACGAAGGAGGAGGAAGAAGAACAGTTAACACATCTTGCGATCCACCATGTAGCTGTTGGGTACCCACTGTGAGAAACTCCCATGGGGGAGGAGGTGCTGCCACTTGAGGAGGGGTGAGAGGAGTCAGAGGAGAAAAAGGATGATGATGATGGTAACACCGGCCACAAACCCGAACATCTCAGTGCAGTGTGGAAGTGGAAAGAACTGGCTCCTCGGGCACGCTAGCCAGAATGGTGACCTGTAGACTCCCTTGCTTACGTAGTGACAGGCGGTTCAGTGAAGCAGTCTGATGATTAACGGATAGCTATGCTTTTAGGCCCTCGATATCAAGGCAAAATTGAATTTTTTCCTCTAACATAAAGGGAGCACAAATGACGTTATTACCAGGAAACACTGTGTACATAGCTTGCCACAGCTTATGGCGAGCAGACGCTTTCCGCCAGGTGTCTGTAAGAGAAGCCACTCTCCATCACTCCACAGAGTCACCCCCCCCCTTCCTGCCACCACTGGTAGCAGAAGCCGCTGCAGCAACAGCAGCCATTTCAGTCTCAACGTGATGGAACAGTTTTTCCATGAGTAGCACCAGGCGACCCCTGTCCCAATGGATTTCTGGGCAGACAGACTGGAACAGTGGGCCAAACTGCTCCCTTTCTTCTTTTTTTGCCCAGCCTTCAGTATTATCTTGGAGATGGTTTTTAGCGCCGCGGAAGGCATGGTAACTCCCAAAGAGACCAAGCTGTCCTCCACCAGTGTCCAAAATATCACTTTTGTCAAAACAAAGTAGGCGATAGCATTACCTAGGAGACATGTTTATTCATCAGTACCCTAGTACTGGCGTTTACTAGTACCCTAGTCCGTATGTGTTTTCCCCTGCTGTGGACAATGGTACAGGCCAAGGCTGGCTTGCAGCTGGCCTGTGAGGATGCCGTTGTCTTTTCACCTCTCTCATTGGCTGCTGAAGTCGGTCTGGCTTTTAGCCTGCCTATTATCATGTTCTGTACAGCTGCTGCCTCCATCATGCCATTGCTGCCACCTTCCTACCATCACATCACATAGTTACATACTATAACTACTGCTACTACTACTATTAAAACTATTACCCATAGACAGCCTTGTCTTGGCTACTCCTGCTGCCACTACTATTGCAGCCACATGCCACTATATCCGTAATGTACCCTTTCCGCATCCACACTGCATTGCTACAGCTCCCAATTAAAAGGGAGAATTTTTTTTTTGGCTTGTTCACAACAAGCCACTTTTTCTTCTGACAACACTTATGTGTGTCACACAGGCAGGCATTCCGAACCTGTCAAGGCATAATTTTTGGCCACTTTCTATTACATTTTTTAATCCCATAACACTGTGTGTGTTTAAACATCATCTGCCCCGATAAGGGACAATTTTTGGAAGCTTTGGAATATAAAAAGTATAAAACTTGCCGACGCAGTGTCTTTTTAAACACGCTGTATGATAACACCAGCAAAGATGTGTTTACCCATAGCTATGTATGTCAGTGTCCCTCAGACATTATTTACTATTGCTGTCATTGTATTCCAGAGCTTGGGGAAGGCGGAGGGGAAATAAAATTCATAAATAATAAAAACAAAAAGAAATATCAAGTTTTCCTAAAAATTCTGACACCTAGGAGGTTAGAGAGGGTTATATACCAACTTTCAGAGAAATTAGAGCAACTTTGGTTCGGCCTGAACCGATTCGGGTCCAAACTGAATTTTTTCAAAAATTCAGCGAACCAGACCCGAAACAATTCTAAAGTGGTTCATCTCAAACATACGTTTTTCTGGCAAAAGTGTTTGGCTTTTACACCACATATCTCACTTGACTTGCACAGGTTGCTCCTACGACAACCATAATGTCCCTTATGTCAGCCATAATGCCCGCATGACAACCACAGTGCTCAGAGGAAAGTCATAATGCCCCAGCCACATTGACCCCAAGATGCTCACAATGCTTCTATGAGATTACAATATCTTTAATGCCTCCATGCCAGCCAGGGGAATCATAAACTTGTGAGCAGTAGAATACCATACTTGGCTTCCTCATTTTATATCCCTCTCAGAACCACAGAGCTCTCTTCCTCTTCTTGTGGAGGTCAAGTTATATACTGCTTAGTCCAAATTATTCTCACAATAAGCCAGTTGCTGGCACTAATTTCTCTGAATGAGCTAAAGATATAAGACTCTTCTTCTGTAGGATTGATGGATATTATGATTAAGGCAGAGTTAAAGGGGTTGTCCAAGTTATGGAAAAAAAAATATAGCACTGTAAATCTGATGGGTAGCAATATATAACTAAGTTCAGCAAGTTTTAGGCAAAGAAAATCTATATTTCCTCATTTCCCTGGTTCTCTTCTGGCCTTTGTTTACATGCAGTAATAACAATCTCTGCCCCTCCCCCCTTCTCTGCAAAGGCAGTGAATATAAGTGCTGTGAGTACATGTCTGCCTGCTGGGATACTCAGCAGCATGTTGTTTGTGTAGGACTACAAGTCCCAGCTGTACAATGACACTGCTGATACACACAGGAAATTCTCCCTACCTGTTCTTGTACAATTCCTCTATAGCTCCTTGCCCAGCATTTGTCTCCTCTCACTGCTGCAGCTACTATTTGTTATAAAGCCTTGAGCCCTCAGTGTGTTCTGGCTGAAGGGGTTAATGTTTTATCTGAAGGAATCCAGGGAGAGCAGATAGCAGCCCGGCAAAGAAAGGGGGCGTGACCAGTGACGTCTTGTGTACAGACTGTTATCTGAACTCTGAGGCTTGTACACGAAACATCACAGACCAGGGAGATAAGGTGACATCACAGGTCATGTGACCCTCAGTCAACTCTGAGAAACCAGCAGCTTTAGAAACACAAAGTATATGGGAAAGTTGTTATACCTGACAAGTTAGAAACATATAAAGAACAAAAAAATAACTCGGACAACCCCTTTAAGCAGCAATTATCATTAGTATTATTAGTTTAGATTCCTCACGGGCATCAGTACAAGTAATGAAGCAAGATGGCCCTTTAGCCCTATAAAGAAATTAGTGCATGTCAAATAATACTACTCTAGCCACTCCTGATTTCTAACCATCTCTAATATGCTACACAGCCTATGCTGATATGTTTATTTGTGGCTTTAGATAATATGGAGAATCTGTCACTAGTCAGATAAGAAAAAAACAACAACCCAGAATAGCTCCAAAACCGTAAAGAGGCATACTTACAGACAGTGGTTTTGGAACTACTGTACCAAATAACCGGTTTGACTTTGGGCTAGTCCTGAGGGCGTTGTTCTAGTGTTCCCCTGATTTCCATCCTTTAACCCTACAAGTGGTTGTAGAACAATCATTACAGTCTATGGGAGAAGCGATCAGACAATTGCAGCCCCCTCTACGGGGACTTAAGGGGATTGTAAAAGCAGTCAAAAAAGTGAACGCTGTAACAGAAAAAAAAAAATCGGTGAATGACGTAACAGAAAAAAATTAAGATGACTGATTTGCTTTTTATGTGATTTTACGTCCCCCCAAAATATTGAGTAAAAAATGATCAAAAAGTCAAACATGCTCAAAAATCAATAAATATCAATGAGTATCAATAAAAACTACAGGCCAGTAATATTTTCATTGCAATGTTGCTTATTGATACCGTACTTTCTGATGTTTCCATGGACATCGAAATAACCATGATGCAAAAAAAGGTAAGTGAACCCTTTGGAAATACTTAGAATGTGGTCTGATTGTGTTTGTAATTGTGATAACAATCTAACTGAATGGTTGTATGTCATGAGTCATGAGTAAAAGTCCACAGTGCAGGGTGAAAAAGTAAGTGAACCCTTAAATTTAATAACTTGTATATCCCCTTTAGCAGCAATTGCTTCTAACAAACATTTCCTGTGGCTGCAATTAAGATTTGCACAATATTGAGGAGGAAAACTTGAAATGGGCTACAGTGTTATTTTTGTACAGTAGTGGCTTTTTTGTGCTTTACATTGAACATCATTCTTGGAGTTTTGGAGTTTGTAGTCTTCTTTATGTCTTTTGGTGTTACCCTTGGGTTCCTGCTCACCTCTTTAAAATTTAAAACACCCTATTTCCCAATGTTACATATAAAAATAAACAATTAAAAATAAACATAATTGATCTCGCCACATCCAAAATTGTCTGAACTATTAAAATATAAAAATATTTATCATATATAAAAATATTTATTATATGTGGGGAATGCTTCCAAGGGAAAGAAATGGTCAAATTTCAGTTTTTTTTGCCAACTTGCACCCCCTCCCCCCCCCCCCCAAAAAAAAAAGTAAACAAAAATTTGAAATTGTTGTAATTGTTCTGATCTGCAGAATAAGAATGTCACATCATTTTTCGTGAACAAGGAATGAGGTAAAAGCAAAACCCAAAAACAATCGTAAAATTGTGGCTTTTTCAAATTTCACCACATAAAGAATTGTTTTCCCCATTTCCAATAGAAGATATGATAAATTAAATAGTGCAATTAAAAAATACAACTTGCCCTTCCAAAAACAAGCTTTCATACTGCTATGTGAACGGAAAAGCACAAAAGTTATGGCTCTTGAAAGGTAGGGGAAAAAACTAAAATGAAAATAGGCTGGGTCCTGAAAAGGCCAATATTTATTGTGAAGAACAGATTTGTCAGTAACTAGGCTTTGTGTGTCTTTATTTAATGGGCAAATCACCTATGAAACCCACACTTCCAAACATATCTTGCCAAATAGCTATTGGAGAAATCACTTACTTCTTCTCCCTGCATCTTTACTGAATATTCTCTATTTTTTAGCTTTTTTTTAGCATTTTTTAGCTTTTTTTTCTGTAAGCTATATACACAAATACTTGTTACAGTTGCTATTTACACCATTATTAGGTTGCATGCTTATTTTCTGAGGCTTACAGGGTTTGCCCACTCCTTTGTAAGTGATGGCCTATCCCCATGATAGGCCATTACTATCTGAGCAGTCAGGGTCCAACAACCCACACCCCGCCAAGTCATTTCTGCAGTAGCTCTGGTGTCGAAAGTGTGCATTGGATCTACGTAACTCCGTCTGGAGCTGGTCAATGCAGAACATTCAATTTGGGAGCAGCACTGCAGTACCAGCTCTGTTCACAGCACAATGGACGATGCAGAACAGCTCAACAGATAGTGATGGCCTATCCTGAGGATAGGTCATCAACTGTAAAGGGATGGACAACCCTTTAAGGAATATAAAAAAGTCAGAAACGTTCTTATAAAGGACACGTTTAATTTGATTTAATCCTGCCTTTAAACAACCTCCATGTTTACAACAGAAGGAAAAGGACAAGGTAGTCATCTTAAGAGCCACAGAAAATACGTTATCAACATTATTTATATATCTTTACATACTCTCTATGTGATTTCAGCAATTTCTACAGGTATTCTCTTATTATCCACAGGGTCTGACATAAGATGGAATATACACCATGTAACCATTTTTCTGCCAGTTATTGTTTTTGGCAATAAAGACATACATGGCCATATGCCTGCATCTTCAATTACTTTACAGGTGGACTGTAATATGATTTATTTAGTAATAATAATCCATTATTCTCAGCTTTTAGCAGCACTCAGATTTGAAAAACCATTCCTCTTCCACGGGCCTATGACCAGCAAGGATCTGTATCATACCACAATTTTACAACAACGGTCAGTCTGATGTGTTGCACACAATGGACCTTGGACAACCACTAGTTGTCTTGCAAATTATTATGGCTGAATAGGAGGTCAAATGGCAGAGGACCTCATTTAAAAGCTGTATTATCTAAAGTTCCTGAACTGTCAGAAACAATATTCTCTCTTGACGCCATCTTCACTGTGAACCAAAGTCTAAAACCTTGGCCATTCGCTTGCAGACCTTCAGACGTCTTCTCCAAACGCTGTTTGGGCAATCAACAGAAAAGTCCTTCCTGTTTCTCATTAAGGTCACCTATGACTTTTCCTCTTCACTCATTCACAGCTTCTTCTGTACTTGTGTTCTGCGCCTCTGGCTCCCATAAGAAGAACTCATGAAGCAAAGTGTTAACAGTTTCTGGACACTCCAGCATGACCATGTGACTACCCTCTTCTATGATTTTGAGGAAGCTGACTAGAAGGATCTGGAAGTGTGAACAAAGAAAACTACGTTATGACAACTAAAACACAAAATTATCCAAGAGAGCCAAATATATTGCAGAGAGTGGATGAACTCTGCATTACAATTGAGGAATCAGGCTAATAAACTTCTGCCTGAAGCTTCAAAAACAGTTATTTCACTCAGATACCCCAAAAAATCTAGGTGCTCCCACATTAGTAAATGTGGGCCAATGTTCTTATTCTTTAAAGGTACTTCTACTTATGGCCACTAGATGTCTCCATATTTGCAGGCTGAATACCATGAAATGTTGCAATCCTTAGCTTGTTAAACCTGAGCACACGGGCACAATGATGGGATCAGCATTTCTAATTTGTAAACGCTCAGCAATTTCTATTACGCCAATTGCTAATGGATGGCTAAGTCATACTTGACAGGCCTTAAATGTGAAATACATTCAATAGTTTCATTAAACAAATTTTCCAGGTTCACAAGATTGATGGCCTATCTATCCCAATCACGTGAACAGGACAATGCGACAATACCCTGTGCAGCCACTCCTAAGTACACGGCATGCAGTGTAATCAAGCGATACAGCCCCTTCAAACAGATGGTCAGAAGGGGTGTCAAGGGTCGAATCCCACCGATCTGACATTGATTGTCTATACTGAGGATAGGCCATCAATATTGTAAACCCGGAAATCCCTTTGAGCCTCCTTATTAACAGAATTATCGAAGGATAAAGAAGACCTAACCAGAGGATTACATTAGTGATCTGACAGCTATGCAGCTTCAGATTTTGTTAATCTCAGCCCATTATACTATATCTGTCACACATTGCAGGACACCCAAGTAATGACATAGCAAATCTATGGCATTCCTCCATTACAGGTAAAGCAAGTGTGAATTAATTTACCTCTGCCATCCTTTGGTCCTCGTCGAGTGGAACAAATTTGTCATGCATGCCATGCACCAGCAGGACTGGGACGGTTAATTCTGCATGGTAAACCTCATCTCCCTCCGGCCAGTACTGTCCACTCATCATGGCTCTTAGTACAAAGGATGAAACGTTGAAGGCATTACCCTCTCGTAAGAGCTGTTTCTCTTTGGCACCTTGTCGAGCAAAGCCGGCCCTATCATGAGAGAGAGAACTGATCACAAAATGGCAACCCACATACTGTACATGCATCATTTCATTATTGAATTCATTATAATATTCTATAGTCTTTTTTGCATGAGCATTTTGAGTTTCATCAAGATGGCATTTTCCAAAAGCAAGATACTCATTTTACAAAAACAGTCGCCTAGATTCACTAATCCTATAGAGAGCTAGTCCTGCTCTCGTGTGAGAAACGGACACAATTGAATCCAGTCCATGCAAAGCTTTGTGAGCTAAACAGCCTGCATCACAGACTGATACAGAGTAACTATAAACCTAAAAAAAGGCCAGCTAAAAAAATCCTACAATTAAATCCACAAAGGGCATCCGCCTCATGCACATATACAAAAGAAAAAAGTTTTGACAAAGCAAAAAAGCCTATGGCAACACATTAGACAAAAAACACAGATAAAAAATGCCAGATCGCTACCAATATTTCAAAAAATATACCACAAATATTTTATTGATTAATTATAGATACATGACATAGTAAAAACATATGCAGGAAACGGCGGCATCAGCAGAAATGACTACACCAAAGGAAAAGGAAATGTCCCATTGAAAATAACATAGAAATAAAGTGCAAGTGCATATTCACATATCCCACAAAAAAAAATATATGGACAAACAATTTACCCATGGTGTGTCAGCTCCGCGATGGCGCCAGCCCCGACGCGTGTTTCGGCGTACCTTTGTCTGGGGATAGACGAATGTACGCCGAAACGCGCGTCGGGGCTGGCGCCATCGCGGAGCTGACACACCATGGGTAAATTGTTTGTCCATATATTTTTTTTGTGGGATATCTGAATATGCACTTGCACTTTATTTCTATGTTATTTTCAATGGGACATTTCCTTTTCCTTTGGTGTAGTCATTTCTGCTGATGCCGCCTTTTCCTGCATATGTTTTTTTTTTTTTTTTTTTTAATTTTAAAATTTTTATTTAAGCAAATCTCATTAATACAATAAAATTACATAACATTATATTAAACCCCTTCCCCCCCCCAACCACCCTGACCCCTTGGTCGGCTCGGCATTCTATACTCGCCAAAACTTGTCCCATTTCCTTCTAACTTCTTTTATTTTATTTTCCTTTGTTTTTGACATCCCACCATTTTCTTCATAAAATAAAATCTCATCCACCAATTTTTTCCACTCGAACATAGAAGGAGCTACCGCATTAATCCAATTCCTCACAATGACCAGCCTCGCCGCAAAAAACATTTTATATAGTAATGCATTCCCAGGTAGACCCTTCTTAAACTCCCTAGTATCCCCTAGTATGGCACATTCGTATTTACTCATCATCCTGAACACCTATTCTACTTTCCCATTTTCTTTTTGTGTTGACCCCTATATAAATCCCCCTATTGTGATTTATCAAATTATATATTTTTGATAATAATTTGTTACTTGATCCCCCAAACCCCATCAATTTTCCCAACAAACGAACTTTCCACCAAAAAAATATCTTCTTCTTTTTTTTTTTTTGTAGCATTAAATGCACTAATCAATTGCATATATCTTATTTCACACACCGGTGTACCCATACCCTCTTCTAATTCCTGTTTATCTCTCAACCTACCCTCACAAAAAAACTGTTCCACTGTGTATAACCCTCTTTTAGTCCAATATTTATAATCTACTATTTTATCAAACTCAGAAAATCTATAATTATTGAAAAGTAAGGTGAAATTCAACGAAAATCGTACCCCACATATATTTTTCACCAACATCCATATTTTAAACCACATTTTATTTATTGGGGAATCTGCCACATAGGTCCTTTGCCCACCTTCCAATACCTCAAAAATGTTCTCGGCCATCTCCTGATTTTCCACCATCTTCTTTAACCCTAAAACTTCCTTCCATTTTAATATAGTTCTCACTACCGCTGCAATATAATAACTAAAAAAATCCGGTGCTGCTAGTCCTCCTTTTTCGACTGGCAAAGTCAATACCTCATATTTTATCCTTACTCTTTTCCTGTTCCAAAACAACTCATTGATCTGTCGACTAAGCTTCCTGAATATATCTTTTTTTACCCATACTGGGGAATTATTCAGGACATACATTATCTGTGGGAGCAATATCATCTTAACCAACCCTAATCTGTCTGCTCTTGATAAAGGGAGTTTATTCCACACCTCGATCTTCTTTTTTACCTTTGATAACATTGGAATTATATTCACCTCCTTATATTTATTATATAATTTTGTCCTCTGTCCCCCCTGCCCCAAACCCCGCCACCCTCTTATCTGCTCTTATCTTAACTGCCAATGGCTCGATAGCCAGGGCAAAGAGCAGGGGGGAGAGAGGACAACCCTGCCGCGTACCCCTCTGTAGGGAAATCCAATCCGAAAATTCCCCATTAGCGGATATCCTTGCTACTGGCTGACTATATATTATTTTAACCCACCTCGTAAATACCTCCCCCAGTCCAAATTCCTCTAGTATCTTCCAGAGGTAAGGCCACTCCACACTGTCGAAGGCCTTAACTGCGTCCAACGACAATATGGAGTGCCCCCCCTCCGGACAACCAATCTGAATATTAATGTGGGTTCGTATAATATTATCTCCTGTTGTTCTTCCCGGCAATGTGTCCTACCAATTGGTCAATAACCTTTCCCAGCCGCGCCACCAATATTTTTGCTAGAATCTTTACGTCTGCATTAATAAGGGATATTGGACGGTATGCTTCTGGATCCAAAGGATCCTTACCCTCTTTTTCAATCAATACAATATTTGCTTGGTACATAGATTCAGGAAGTAGCCCTTTCTCATATGAGCTATTCAACACTCTAGCCAAGTTCTCACTCATAACTTTTTTGTATTTCTTATAGACTTCGATAGGAAGGCCATCCGGGCCGGCTGCCTTATTCTCCTTCATTGAGTTTATTGCAGATTCTATTTCGATTTTCTCGATTGGTCTATTAAGCCAATCTCTATAGGAGGGGTCCAGTTTTGGCAGAAAAAGAGGCACTATATAATGCTGCAACTCTTCCTCATCATATTTAACCCTACTTACGTAGAGAGTTTGAAAATAATCCTTAAATACCTCCACTACCTCTAGAGGAAGCTTTACAATTCCTCCTTCCGCCGTCCTCAATTCGGGAATATACCTGTTTTTTTCACGATTTATTAACATTTTTGCCAATAATTTTCCAGGTCTTCCCCCCATATAATATCTTTCTAATTTCCCAAACTTATTCTTATTTATTTCTTTTTCTACCATCCATTTCTCTACCTTAGCTATTGCCTGTTCCCACTCCAATCTACTCCCTTCCCTTTTGGTAACCAGATATTTACTTTCTGCTTTCTTCACTTCCTCATTTAGCCGATTCTCCTCCCGGTGAAACTCTCTCTTCTTCCTAACGATCTCTCTAAACAAAATCCCCCTCAGAAAAGCTTTTGCCGCATCCCATACCAAACCCTCACTCGTCGAGCCGTTGTTTATCTCAAAGAAGAATTCCAAGTCCTGGTTAATCTGTTCATGTACACTCAGTATTTTCAACCAGTGGGAGTTACAATTAAAGCTTCTCATGACCCCTTTCTTTACTTGACCCAAGTACATAACTGTTGCCTCATGGTCCGAAAAAGATCTTTTACCAAAGTCGATGCTTTGGACCCAAGAGGCAGCTCTATTGTTGCCTAAGACCAAGTCAATACGTGAAAACACTTGATGTGATGACTTAAAACAGGTATATTCCCTCATATCCGGATTCAAACTTCGCCAAATGTCCCTCCAACCAAACTCAGTTAAAATCTTACTCAAGGGAGATCCTTGTATCTTTCTCACCTGTCCACCCATCCTATCCCTATCCAGATTTTCATCAGAGACTGCATTCAAGTCACCAAACACTAGTACAGGTATATTTTCATATTATAAGGAAAACTCCCACACCTTCACCAGTGTTTCCGAGTTGAATGGAGGTGGTATGTATACAAAACCCATTATACAGTCCACACCAAAAAACTCCCCCTGTAATATAACATATTTACCCTCCTTGTCTGTTTTTACCGCTTTGATTCTATGATTTATATTTTTATGCACCAAAACGCTCACACCACGGGAGTAATTGGTGTGCACCGAGTGCGCACTGAACACACACCACCTTCTCGACAACACATTAATGGTTTCTTTTGTTAAGTGCGTCTCTATAAGACAAGTTATAGCGGGTTGTTGCATCCCAACAATTCTTAATATTGCATACCACGAACATTCCATGTTATCACTTTGAAATCTTGGTTCATCCCTAAAGCACACTTAACCATTGGTACCAATACGTGGAAAAGAGAAATAAAGAAGTTTTCTCAAACCCAAACCTGCACCTCTATGCCCAGCCAACCAAGAGTTTGACCCCGTCTATTTCCTGCTGCTGCACGGACCTCAAGTGCCTAAGGATCGCCACTTTGTCTTTAAAGCTTAATAGCTTTAAAATTATTGTACGGGGAAACCCCCCTATCACAGGCGGTCTGCCCGGTATACGGTGTGCTCTCTCCACACAGAACATTTGAGAAAGTTTATCCGCCCCCACACAATCAACAAACCATTTTTGCATGAAGCCAGTGCAGTCTTTTCCTTCCTTTCCTTCTGGAATTCCCATTACTCTCAGATTACACCTCCTCTCACGATCCTCCATTTCATTAATCTTATTATATAATGTGTTTTTCTCCACTCTCAGCTGTTTAATATCAGTCATCATTTTGTTCATCTCATCTTCCACTCCACTTATCCGATTTTCTGCTTCTCGAACTCTTTCACCTATTTTTGTTATATCTGAGCGAATTGAGCTGATGTCCTCTTTAATTCCCGTTAATTGGGTAGTTATTTTAGCTAAGGCCCCTTGACAATGTTTCACTGCCACTAATATCTCAGTCCATATTGGATTGTCCTCAGTGCTTACAACCTGGGCCACTCCCTCACTTTTCCTAGACCCAGTTTTCTTTTGAACCCCTGGGGTATGCAGGTAGTGTTCCATTTTTCCCGAAGATGAGTCCCTTTGCAAAGGAGACACTTTGCCAGTTTTATTTTTATTATCCTTTCTTTTGGACGCCATTGTCCCCCCCCCTTTTTTTTTTTTTTTTTAGAAATAGTACTTATATTAAGGATTAAGCAAAAGGGCTCAATAATTGTGTTTGAGGTAAGCGGTACAATGCTACAGATGGTGAATTACAGCTTGTGGAAGTTCTCTCCTCTACCCCTTGCACCTCCTCCTGCTCAATAGTTAAGGTATTAGTGTGTTAGTACACCACAAACACCGGACAGTGGTCAGTTTAGAGTTAAGTTAATGATAACACCAAGTCACAGGAACAATCTCACCCAAACAGCGCTGGTAACACCAGACTCTTTGATGCAATTCTGCTCCAACTCCTTCTATTCCTTGGGGGGGCTTATTCACCGCTGTTACAGGCCGCCAAGATGGTCCCCAGATTCTATATGCACTCCAGCGGCCCTTTCAGCACCTCAGGGCTCATCAGCCACCTCCAATTCACCCGCCCTATCCAGGTCAGTTTAGGGGGAGCGGGCATCCACACAGGCTTCCACACCTCCTCAGCGCGATCCTCACTGCACTCCCAGCACCACGCTCCCGGAACTAAGAGGTCGCTCACTCCACAACAGGGAGACACGCCGGCGGGACCTCTCCTTCAGCCCGACTCAGGCAGCAGGTATCCGGGCCTCATCATTCCCGACACATCGGCGGCGGTGGGCGGGGGTGAGCGCAACCAGCGGCGCGTGCGTTCACGTCATGCCGCTGCCACGCCCAGACGACCTGACTGACCTGCATATGTTTTTACTATGTCATGTATCTATAATTAATCAATAAAATATTTGTGGTATATTTTTTGAAATATTGGTAGCAGTCTGGCATTTTTTATCTGTGTTTTTTAGACTGATACAGAGGCAGATTGGCCATAGACCCTACAGGGTAATCACCCGGTGGCCAATGCCCAGTGGACCACCAGCCAGGTACATAATGATCTGATCTTCTCAGCATAAATGCTAGAGGCATCTGGTACTTATGCACTTGGCCAGTGGCCGGAGGTTCCCTCCTGAATTTACAAGTGCATCTCAATAAATTTGAATATCATCAAAAAGTTGTTTTTATTTTCAGCAATTCAGTTCAAAAAGTGAAACACATATATTATATAGAGTCATTACAAACAGAGTGAACTTTTTCAAATGTTTATTTATCTCAGAAAAATAGAATAATTAACCTAAAACACCTGCATAGGCTTCCTAAGCCTTAAAAAAAAGTCCATTAGTCTGGTTCAGTCGGCGACACAATCATGGGGAAGACTGCTGACTTAACAGATGTCCAGAAGGCTGTCATTGACACACTCCACAAGAAGGGGAAGCTACAAAAGGTCATTGCTAAAGAAGCTGGCTATTCACAGAGTGCTGTATCAAAGCATATTAATGGAAAGTTGAGTGAAAGGAAAAAGGGTGGTAGAAAAAGGTGCACAAGCAACAGGGAGAACCGCAGCCTTGATAGGATTGTTAAGAAAAGGCCTTTCCTAAAATTGGGGGAGATTCACAAGGAGTGGACTGCTGCTGGAGTCAGTGCTTCAAGAGCCACCACACACAGACGTACCCAGGACATGGGCTACAAGTGTCGCATTCCGTGTGTCACGCCACTCATGACCAATAGACAACGCCAGAAGCGTCTTACCTGGGCCAAGGAGAAAAGAAACTGGACTGTTGCTCAATGGTCAAAGGTGTTGTTCTCAGATGAAAATAAATTTTGTATTTCATTTGGAAATCAAGGTCCCAGAGTCTGGAGGAAGAGTGGAGAGACACTCAATCCAAGCTGCTTGAAGTCTAGTGTGAAGTTTCCACAATCAGTGATGGTTTGGGGAGCCATGTCATCTGCTGGTGTAGGTCCACTGTGTTTTATCAAGACCAAAGTCAGTGCAGCCGTCTACCAGGATATTTTAGAGCCCTTCATGCTTCCCTCTGCCGACAAGCTTTTTGGAGATGGCATTTTTATTTTCCAGCAGGACTTGGCACCTGTCCACACTGCCAAAAGTACCAATACCTGGTTTAATAACCACAGTATCACTGTGCTTGATTGGCCAGCAAACTCTCCTGACCTTAACCCTATAGAGAATCTATGGGGTATTGTCAAGAGGAAGATGAGAGACACCAGACCCAACAATGCAGACGAGCTGAAGGCTGCTATCAAAGCAACCTGGGCTTCCATAACACCTCTGCAGTGCCACAGGCTGATTGCCTCCATGCCACGCCACATTGATGCAGTCATTCATGCAAAAGGAGCCCCAACCAAGTATGGAGTGCATTTACTGTACATACTTTTCATTTGGCCAACATTTCTGTGCTTGAAATGTTTTTTACAATTGGTCTAATATAATATTCTAATTTTCTGAGATAAATGTAATGGGCAATACCATGTGGCTGCCACTCTTCTTAATGACCAAGATCATTTACGGGTACAATACTGCAGGTCAAATTACGCTGCAGATTTTTCTTCTTTTCTTCAGCAGTGTGAGATTTGCTTAAAGGGGTTGTCCGGGTTCAGAGAAGAACCCGGACATACCTGCAATTTCACCCAGGCAGCCCGCCTGAAGAGGGCATCGGAGCATCCTAGGAAGGAAAAAGGGTGGTAGAAAAACATACTTTTCATTTGGCCAACATTTCTGTGCTTGAAATGTTTTTTACAATTGGTCTAATATAATATTCTAATTTTCTGAGATAATGACTTTTGGGTTTTCCTTGGCTATAAGCCATAATCATCAACATTAACAGAAATAAACACTTGAAAAAGTTCACTCTGTTTGTAATGACTCTATATAATATGTGTTTCACTTTTTGAATTGAATTACTGGAAAAAAAAAACTTTTTGATGATATTCTAATTTATTGAGATGCACTTGTATCTGTATTGCTGTCTCAGAACGGAGATACAGTTAAATACTGTGGCAGGGGTGGCAGGATTTTGTGCTGCACTGTGGTATTTGGTTCTGCTGGGGCGGTATATTGTGCTGCACTAAGGCCCCATTCACAAGACCGTATAAATGGATCCGCATCCGTTCCGCAATTTTGCGGACCGGGTGCGGACCCATTCATTTCAATGGGGCCGCAAAAGATGCGGACAGCACACCGTGTGCTTCCGCACCCGTTGTTCCGTTCCGTGGTGCCGCAAAAATATAGAGCATGTCCTATTCTTGTCTGCAAGCACGGACAAGAATAGGCATTCTCTATATAGCGCTAGCCATGTGCGGTCCGCAAATTGCGGAACGCACATGGTCGGTATCTGTGTTTTGCGGACCGCAAAACACTTACGGTCGTGTGAATGGGGCCTTAGGTATTGCTGTCCCTTTGTTGTCCCTGCCTACGTGTGTTGCCCTGCATTCTGTCATTATGAATATACTTACAAGACATTCAGAAAGCTGCAGGTTATGTTATCCGAACAACGGAATGGCCACCCATAGCCCAGACACCACTGAATGTATTTGAGATTTAATGGCTTGTGAGAAACAAAAATAAGCCCAACTTCTAAGACTGAACTTTGTCATTTTTCACAAGATGCATGGTATATACAATATACCTGCAGATCACCAAAGACTGAACTCAAGCCTACTGAAAAGAATGGAAACTGTAGCACATGCATAGGTTTAAAGCAAAAAATACTGATATATGTGATATTATAGATGGTCATCCAGGTGCCTCTGTAATTGTCTGTATTCTGCTTTTTTTTGCTGAAGCTGAAGAATGCAGTAATATACACATTCATACTTCTGTCTATGATATTGAAGAACATCTTCATTGCAAGTACCTGAAGATAAAGAGTGTCCAGTTTGGCAAGGAGCTAAGCAAGTAGTAAATGATAAAGGTGAACTCACTTGAGGAAGCTCCACGCAAGGCAAGGAGACAGACAGTGCAACACACACGTGGGCATGTTGAAGATAGAGCAGAGGCTTGGTTCCAGAGCTGTAGGACCACCACCATTAATCATGACCACCTTGTGGACCAAATCAGGGAACTCGTGGGCCAGGAATGTGCAAAAGGAGACTCTGTAAATCCACAAAAAACAATTGGAAAGAAAAATGTTAAAGTATTACAAGTACTGCAACATGCAACATTATCTGAATGCTATGAAATGTAAGTAAATCACATAACACCAGCGGCATAAGGGATGAATAGTATAAAAATACTGTAGTAATACACTACAATGGTAGCAAACACATGCTTATCATGTGCATCATGGCAGTAAATTCAGTGACTGATCTCTTTCACATCTTGTTTTCCTTTCTCTTGGATACATGCCCATCATTCCCTACCCATGATTCATTCTCATTACTCTATATGAGTAGTATCCAACAAACCAGATGTACAGTACAGCATGTCATCATTCCATTGGCACTGTATAATAACTGTAAAATACAATGTCGTTGGTAATGGGCAATACCATGTGGCCGCCACTCTTCTTAATGACCAAGATCATTTACGGGTACAATACTGCAGGTCAAATTACGCTGCAGATTTTTCTTCTTTTCTTCAGCAGTGTGAGATTTGCTTAAAGGGGTTGTCCGGGTTCAGAGAAGAACCCGGACATACCTGCAATTTCACCCAGGCGGCAGCATCCTATGCTCCGATGCCCTCCTTTGCCCTGCGCTAATTAGCGCAGGGCAAAGGAATTTAGCCCGGTTCCGGCGACGTACCGGTCCCTGCCGGGCAGAGGCTTCCGCCCGGCAGTGAGCCGGTGACGTCATCGGCGCTGATGGACAGGCTTTAGCGCTGCCCTAGCCAGTAAAACGGCTAGGGCAGCGCTAAAGCCGGCCCATTAAGGCCGGTGACGTCACCGAACTCACTGCCGGGTGGAAGTACCCGCCCGGCAGCGAGTATTTACAAACAAAAGAGACCTTGCCCTGCGCGATCTAGCGCAGGGCAAGGGGGGGCATCGGAGCATGAGATGCTCCGATGTCCTCTTCAGGCAGGCTGCCTGGGTGAAATTGCAGGTATGTCCGGGTTCTTCTCTGAACCCGGACAACCCCTTTAAGTTTTATCCACTTACTAATATTCTACAGATTTACAGCATGCAAATCCCTGGCTGCAAGTCTGCCATATATTGGTACCCTTATCCTTAAAGTGCATCTGTCAGCAGATTTGTACCTATGACACTGGCTGACCTGTTACATGTGCACTTGGCAGCTGAAGGCATCTGTGTTGGTCCCATGTTCATATGTGCCCGCATTGCTGAGAAAAATTATGTTTTAATATATGCAAATGAGCTTCTAGGAGCAACAGGGGCATTGATCTTTACTCCTAGAGCCTCTGCTCTCTCTGCAACTGCTGCACCCTCTTGGATTGACAGGACCAGGCAGTGAAAATGTCGTGACACCTGACCCTGGCTTCTCCTAAAGTAAATCAAAGTGCAGAAGGCACAGCAAATGCACAGAGAGCTGAGGAGTAACAGCAACGTACCCATTGCTTCTCAAGGCTTATTTGCATATATTAAAACTTAATTTTTCTCAGCAATGCTGGCACATATGAACATGGGACCAACACAGATGTCTTCAGCTGCCAAGTGGCCATGTAACAGGTCAGCCAGTTTCATAGGTATAAACCTGCTGACAGATGCCCTTCACACGGCAGGGTTTTTTGCTTTTACGTTTTCATTTTTCACTCCCTGTCTTCCTGGGGCCATAACTTTTTTATTTTTCTATTCACATAGCCGTATGAGGATTTGTTTTTCAAGGGACAAACTGTACTTTCTAATGGCACCAGTTAATACTGAATACAATGTAGTGGGGAGCTGGAAAGAAATTCCAAATGGGGTAAAACTGGGGAAAAAAAACGCAATTCCACCACAGTTTTATGGGTTTTGTTTTTATGGCATTCCCTATGCATAAAACTGACCTGTTGCTTTCATTATCCGGGTCAGTACGATTAAGGCGATACCACATTTGTATAGTTTTTCTTGCATTTTAATACTGAAAAAAAAAATAAAAACCTTCAAAGATCACCATATTCTGACCCCTAAAACTTTTAAACGCATGCGATCAACATTATCGTCAATTGCATACATTAGCCGCAGGTGCTGCTGCTTAAAACAGTAGGCACCCGGAGGCTTTGGCGCCTGATACGCCCACAAGTGGGTGCCATTTTTAAAGACCCACCCTGCGCCGTACATGTGGGGCTCTGGGCGGGAAGGTGTTAATGTGCAGACATGAACAGACATCTTTTGTGTTATATCATTTATGATGGATTTTTTTAAAAAAAAACATCTACATCTACTTTTTAAAACACATTGGGAAAATTTACTAATGCTGTTTCTAGTACACCTTTAGGGCTCCTGCACACAAACGTATTTTCTTTCTGTGCCCGTTTTTTTGCAGAACCATTCTTTTCAATGGGTCCGCAAAAAAAATAGAAGTTACACCGTGTGCTTTCCGTTTCCGTATTTCCATTCTGCAAAGCAATAGAACATGTCCTATTATTGTCCGCATTACGGACAAGGACAGTGCTGTTCTATTAGGGGCCAGCTGTTCCGTTCCGCAATATTTTTTGCGATCCGTTTTTTACTTTGCATCAGAATTTTGTGCCAATATCCTGGCACAAAATAGTGAACCTTAAGCCATGCACCTTACACCATGAAGACACAAAGCCTCAACTGACAAGGTACAGTGGATGACTCTTTTTGGCTTATTTTCCTTATAAATATATCTAATATAAGAGGCCCCAAATTTCACCAAAAAGGTGGCAAATTTTGGAGCAAACAACTACAGCTAAAGTCACAACAATTAATCTGGGCCATTATGGTTTTTGCATGAAAAGTACACTAATTTCTTACCCCAAAGTAGTTTCTAATTGTCTTTTGCATTAAGCACCATTTGCCCTATTGAGGATGATTCATTCACAGCTATTGCTATAGATAAAGATTATTAGGGGAGATATATTTTTTATGATTAATTTTTTTTTTACTATTTCCCTACAACATATGTGAAAACACTTTTGGAAAACATGATTACTATAGTATATATTTATACCACCCACTGTGTAATGCCTAATTCACCTGTGGAGGTGCGGCAGCAAAACTGAACACCTACTCCAAGGTCCCCCACATTTTATAGTTGATTGCTGGGCAATCCAGCAGGTGCACACACTTTGTAATTAGCTTATTATTAAGGGATATGTCTAACCAGTGCGGATCATCTGAAAATGTCCTATTGTTTAAATCTATGTGGTCATTGGCTTAGGTGCTTATAGCAACCAATCAGATTCTACCTTTCATTTTTGACAGCTCCTTTGGAAAATAAAGGATGGAATCTGATTGGCTGCTATGGGCAACTAAGCTATTTTTACTTTACACCAGTTTGATAAATGACCCCACAAGTTTTTATGTTAAACATATTTTAAAACATATATATAAAAAATTGGTGATGTTATATTTAATTTTCCATGTCACCAGGCGCCACTTTTTGGTCTGTACAGATCACTTTACTGCACTTTCCTTATCATTACAGACAGGGTTATAATAACGGATATCATCTACATAGATAATAAGATCTACCATTCACAGTAGGTGATATCACAGCTTATCTACTGACCTCTGCACAGGTCACAGAGCATGCCTAGAAAACTCTCCCATAAAAGTCTATGGGGTCCCCTCCTGTCCACTGTGTTTATGGTCCATGGTGGCTGCTGTAAAGCATGTCTCTAAATGATGTTAAGAACACCTCAGGCAAGAAACAGAATAAAAAAAAATAAAATAAAAAAGGATTAGAAAAAAAAGGATATGTGAAGCTATCAGGTTTTAACTGGCAGGAAGAAATTTCAGTAACACATTCCCTTTATTTTACAAGGGCCAAGTTAGCAGATTTGCGCTAGAGCTAACTATTTTGTCAATAGTGCCAGTTTTCTACAAAATTAGAAACTTTTTAGCTTTTTCTGACACCCTTTCCACTTTTCAAAAAAGTGGGGAGGGCGTGGTTGGGAAGAGGTGGGCCATGGGTGGACCTCCACAGCCTGACACATTTCATAACATGTGCTCCAGCAACTGGCTCACATTACACCAGAGATCTAGTTTCAGGAGATGCTACAAATTTAAGGTGTGTGCCTTTAGTTGGACCTTCTTCTGGCAGAGTTTTTCTAAGAATGGCGAGTGAAATGCTAGTCTTAGCAAATAAAACCCTATGTATCTGAAAAGGCAAAATGAGAAAAAAAAATTCTACTGGGTGTCATGATTCTCCATGCTACCGCGTTTCCGATGCAAGTAGCTTAGAAAACTGAGTGATGTCAAAAGACAATGTGCTGACAATTATGGTGAAATAACATATATATTTCTCATAAAAAAGATCTAAGCATGTATTTTTGTTTATTAACTTACCCATACGAATGTCCCACCAAGATATTTCGTTTCTTGCCGTAGCGCTTGAACACACATCTCATGTCCTCAGCAAGGGCATAAAAGGTATAAGCAGCACCTATTTGTGGTGCTGTACTTGAGCCATGCCCCACCAAATCTGGTGCTACAACTTCATACCCAAGTTTTGAGAAAAAATCCAGTTGTTCTTTCCAAATGTCAAGAGAACCTCCAACACCATGAATGAAGAACAGGACTACATCAGAATGGGTGCCTTTGCAGCTAGTAACACGCCTTTGACAGTCAACCTGCAGAACTTTTTTCGGCTTACGCTTTCTGCGCCTCCCAGGTGGTAAATCACTCTCCTTTCCTCCAGCACTTTCATTACCTGTGCTGGTATAATCTGAAAGCTCGACTTCCAATGTACCTGCAGGTTCAGTATTCCCATTGCGGCAATGCAAGATTTCAGAACGAAGAGTGGCACCAAGATTTTCTATCACAAGCTGTCCATTGCGATAGACAGTTATTCGACGCTTGCAGTGGATCAGTCCTCGGCCTGAATTTTTCACATCCTCTATTTCCTCGTCTTCCTCTCCACCTCCAGATCGAGAAGGCAGTATGTGTCGTATTCTTAAAATTCGGCCTGGCTTCACCTCGAGAAAATCGAAGCCATCGCTGGTTTCTGAAGTGTCCGAAGGACCCACAGAATTTGGGGTTTTGCCTGTCAGGCAGTACATTATCCGTTCTGCTATGCTGGTCAACATGGTGTGTCCTAAAATTAAAAAAGGAAGGCATTAGCAGGGAACTAGGGAGCTCTTCTAGTGACAATCACAGGATTTGGAATTGTATCAGATACAATATTTGTTTCTGGAGCTACAAGGATCTTAATATTTGATTACATTATACAAATTATTAGTAACATAATGAGCAGCACAGTGACTTAGGAGTTAGAACTGCTACCTGGTTACAACTGGGGTCTTCAAAATTTGACCTACGACAATACCTGCACAGCTGTATACTGTATGTTTTCCCTGTGTGTGTGTGGGTTTACTCTAGATACTCTAGTTTCATCCTAGACTTTTAAAAAACCTACTGGTGGGTTTACTGGTTTCCTATGAAATTGTCCCTAGTGTATGTTCATGTCTGAGAGTAAAATTAGAATATGAGGGACTGACTTGAAAATAAGAACTAGAAGTGCATCCACCATTTGTGTGACTATAGAGGAACTAATCATGAAGTAACATTAAAATGAGGGTCCTCTTTTTTATTCACAACCATTTTGATGACATCTACCTGACTATTGTAGAAAAAAACAAAGTCTACATAGGGACTGTACTGGACATTCATTTGTAGTTCTGCAACAGCTGGAGAGCCACAGGTCGGGGAACACTGTTGTAGATGGTGGACAGATCGTAGTAGCATCATACATATAGGGGGTCATTTATTAAACAGAAATGCATGTATTTCTGGCACAGATTGTGGCAAAAATATTGCGACTTCTCCTCGCCACTTCTAAAAAAGTGGGCATGGCATGGGCGGAGAAGGGGACAGGTCGGCAGGCCCATCTCATTTACCATTTTCTACTCCTGGTTTTGGCGTAGAAAATGGTTTAAATGTAAGACAACTAGAAAACTGTCTTACATTTAGAAGCGGCGGTGGATACACCGAAGTTATGAAGAGGCCTACGCCTCTTCATAACTCCAGCAGATACACCGTCACGTATAGGGCTTATTAAGGCTTCATTCACACGACCGTATGTGTTTTGCGGTCCGCAAATTGCGGATCCGCAAAAAAAACGGATGACGTTCCGTATGGCATTCGTGTTTCCGTTTTTTTTGCGGATCCATTGCAACAATGCCTATCCTTGTCAGCAAAACGGACAAGAATAGGACATGTTCTATCTTTTTTGCGGAACGGAAATACGGACATACGGAAACGGAATGCACACGGAGTACCTTCCGTTTTTTTTGCGGACCCATTGAAATGAATGGTTCCGCATACGGTCCGCAAAAAAACGGAACGGACACGGAAACAAAATACGGTCGTGTGAATGAAGCCTAAATGTGCCCCACAGTGTTTTCATTTACAGATGTGAGTAGGCATGATCAAAGCATTGCCAATTCTGGTGGGTTGTGAGTATACAACAGTCTTAGTGATTTGCATGAAGATGAATGTACTACCAATGTCAGACCAGAGATGGTTCATATTGGAAGACTGCTGTCTGTAAACATACCTTGGTACAATCTTTTGCAAACATTGTAATAATCAGTTAGAATGTAAATCCACTCTCATGTAACAATAATTTGTTAGTAGGAAAAAAAGGAAAGCTCTAGCATCCAGTAAACATTCAAACAGCCATATTTTATTGAAAGTCCATAAAATCCACCCAATCCATTATGTTACATGTGGTTTACTTAAGCTCCTACATGTTTCAGGCAGATACTCCCCTTAGGCATTCCCTAACATGATGGATTAGATGGATTTTATGGACTTTGGACGTTTTAATTTCTACTAGATGCTGGGGCTTTCCTTTTTCCTATTGTTTGATGTTGCCATACAATTTAGTGCATATGGATTACAGACAAGTGAGCTGGATTACTGTTTGAGTTAAGAATTGTTAGTGATGTGGCCAGAAAAGTTATAGTTATGCATTTACTAGTACCAACATAAACCTGAAGACTTATGACTTATAACAAAATATATACTGGTTTATATTTGAAGAAAATACCCCTTTAGAAGAATGGGAACAATATTTCAATATTGGCATGGCTAATGTATGCTTTCACTGTAGTATAAGACAGGGTCCCACCAGAGGCGTAGCTACCGGGGGGCAGGGGGGGCGATGGCTCCGGGCCCAGTGACTCAGGGGGGGCCCAGCAAGGATGACCTTAAAACTATCAGGTGAGTACAAGTGAGCGCTTCCATTATGGAAGCGCTCACTTGTACTTAGGGACCCCCATCAGACCTCAGATCAGCCCACCCAGCCACATAAGATTAAAATAAAAAACCTTTCTTACCTGTCCCGCGCTGCGGCTGCCCTCCGATCCGGCGCTCCACTCTCTTCCCTGGCCGGCGCGCATTATGACCTGAAGCGTTGTCAGGTCATAGTGCACGCCGGCCAGGGAAGACAGTGGAGCGCCGGACCGGAGGGCAGCCGCAGCGCGGGACAGGTAAGAAAGGTTTTTTATTTTAATCTTATGTGGCTGGGTGGGCTGATCTGAGGTCTGATGGGGGCACAGAAGGCTGATCTGAGGTCTGATGGGGGCACAATACGCTGATCTGAGGTCTGATGGGGGCACAATACGCTGATCTGAGGTCTGATGGGGGCACATTCTGCTGATTTGAGGTCTGATGGGGGCACAATACACTGATCTGAGGTCTGATGGGGGCACATTCTGCTGATCTGAGGTCTGATGGGGGCACAGTAGGCTGATGTGAGAACTAATGGGGGCACATTCTGCTGATCTGAGGTCTGATGGGGGTACAATACGCTGATCTGAGGTCTGTTGGGCACAATACGCTGATGTGAGGTCTGATGGGGCACAGTAGGCTGATGTGAGGTCTGATGGGGGCACATTCTGCTGATTTGAGGTCTGATGGGGGCACAATACGCTGATCTGAGGTCTGATGGCACAGTAGGCTGATGTGAGGACTAATGGGGGCACATTCTGCTGATCTGAGGTCTGATGGGGGAACAATACGCTGATCTGAGATCTGATGGGGCACATTCTGCTGATCTGAGGTCTGATGGGGGCACAATACGCTGATCTGAGGTCTGATGGGGCACAGTAGGCTGATGTGAGGTCTGATGGGGGCACAATACGCTGATCTGGGGTCTGATGGGGCACAATACGCTGATCTGGGGTCTGATGGGGCACAATACGCTGATCTGAGGTCTGATGGGGGCACATTCTGCTGATCTGAGGTCTGATGGGGGCACAGTAGGCTGATCTGAGGTCTGATGGGGCACAATATGCTGATCTGAGGTCTGATGGGGCACAGTAGGCTGATGAGAGGTCTGACGGGGGCACATTCTGCTGATCTGAGGTCTGATGGGGCACAATACGCTGATCTGAGGTCTGATGGGGGCACAGTACGCTGATCTGAGGTCTAATGGGGCACAGTAGGCTGATGTGAGGTCTGATGGGGGCACATTCTGCTGATCTGAGGTCTGATGGGGCACAATACGCTGATCTGAGGTCTGATGGGGGCACAGTACGCTGATCTGAGGTCTGATAGGGCACAATACGCTGATCTGAGGTCTGATGGGGGCAGGGGACTGTTAGTTTAGTGATGTAAAAACTGGGGACAGGTTTCCTTTAACATAGGAGTCCCCTTGTTTTTTACTCCTATTACTCCTATATTTTTCTGCATTATGTGGTAGAGTATTTAGACTAGGGTATGTAGAAAGTCTGTTGTACTGTACTTAACAGCATAGATGATCTAGCAGTTTATACAGTTATCTTTGTAATACAATATTATAACCACAACTAGTAGTATGTGCCTGTGAAGTTGGAAACGTGCGTTTGGGAAGCCACTAAGTGGGGGGTCCACTCAAGTATGTTTCGCCCCCCCCCCTGTGCTGAACCTCTAGCTACACCTCTGGGTCCCACTGATGAAACTCCTACTAAACCTCAGAATGATGAAGCAAAAATACAAATTAAAGGAGTTTTTTCATTTAGACATTTATAGTACATGCACAGGATAGAGAGAACAATGCATGCCAACAAACAAACATGTCCAGATAGCACAACCCCTTTAAACAATCTGGCTTCTTTTCAGTTTTTTTCCAGGCAAAGTGGCACTCCTGTTCCCCCAAACTTCCAGGGAACTGAAATAAATAGAGCTATGTTGCAGTTCTCAGTGTAGCTTGTAGCAATAAGATTCCCTGTGTGGAGGAAAAACAGAAGAGACCGTGGTCCGTTCATTCTTAGGATTGGTGGGGGTCACAGTCCAGTGTATGGCCTGCTACATTTCTAAGATGGTTGGTCTGATCTGCCTATTTGTAGTTGACTAGACCAGTAGAACACTTGTCCAGAACAGAACCAGTATTCAAAGCATTTTATTTTTTCTCTTGCTTTTATAGTGCACACATTTTCCACAGTGCTTTACAGATATTATCATCACTGACTGTCCCAAATGCTGCTCATAATCTAACTTCTTTAACACTATGTCTTTGGGAGGAAACCCTCTCAAGGACACTCCACTCCATATATATATATATATATATATATATATATATATATATATATTCCCCTTAGCTGGATTCGGACCCAGGACCCTAGTGCTGAAAGACACCAGTGCTAACCTTTAGGACAGTGTTTCCCAAATAGTTCAGCCTACTACAAGAACAAGCAGCATTATTCAAACACGTTTTGGAAGTGATGTCTTATACTTCTGATTCATTTTGTACATCTGGACATTCAATATCTGCCTTAAAATGCTCTGCCAGCCAAATTAATATACAAGATGTTGCTTGGTTACATAAAGGACATACTATATACCACATGCAACATAAGTTTTCATTTAGTGGTGATCTTCAATGACACTGTAACTAGGTGACACTTAAGGTGTATGAATCTTTTACCACCCCCACAATACACAATGTTCAGACTTTTCTCATTTGCAATTTAAATCCATCTAGAATAAGACTGCAGTTCTGGCAGATACAATAATTTCACTCCCAGCTTCTCATATTCCAAGAAATATCTCCTAGAACATTTGTTACATTTCACAGCTACTTGTAACCCGTGAAATTATTTCAACAGATCAACATTATCGGGTTAACTATTCACCATGCCAAATTTCCCTTGTCATTTAGACCATTCTGCGGTATCACTAAGCTCTTCATTATAATGTTTGCAAATGTAGGTGATGATAGTATTAAAGTTATAGGAAATTCACTTGGGTACACATCATCAGTGTTTAAACAGCCAGGCATCCTTGTTCATGGCCCATCAATAGTTATCAAACTACGTATATGTAGAGAGCTAGAGAGTAGTTGTTGGCAAGAAGGCCATGTATGCTGTTGGTGGTCTATACAGAAAGAAAGTATTGAATTTTCAGAGAAGGTTAAGGACCATTCAAAATGGACAATGCTTGGACAAAGTCAGTGAAAGGTAACGAACATTTATGGCTTTACACATGTTTTGGGTTATATTGAATATGGCACCTGCTACACTACAGAGATGAACTGGCTAGGACTGCACCCCACAGTTGGTCATTGCAGGAAATGGCACACTTTTCATCAATTGGAAACATGGCGTGTATCTATAGAGAGAGACTGACGAAGGACTACCGTAATATCCATCACCTCCACAGAGCCATTGGGAAAAAAACTATTCTTTGAAATACATACTTGAGAACTATGCATACTGCTTGTGTTTGTACTGTGACACCCATCATCATTCAGTAAAAGACTATATGTTTTTATTATAATCAAGCTGGTCTGGTCATTTGGTCTCCATATCTGATCCAGGCTACTGTTCTCCCGCCTTGCACCCCACTACTCATTTAACGTCAAAGGCACCCCAGCCACCACCAGGTAGGAGAGGGTGTGCCCCGAGGGGAAAAAGGGTTCCGCCCCCTGCATGTTTAAGACCTTATATCAGACTTAAGGTGCCTGTATACATTAGAGCAAACTCTACTGAAGTTGACAATTTCCGAGGGACCATCTGATTATCTTATGAGTACGTATGTATGTGCTAACTCTCCTCAAAAAATGCACAGTGAATCTGAAATATGACAGATCCTTTGTTTTCACGAGAGAAAAGCTGCCCTGTTGAGAAAATATTCCAGATATGCATATGTATAGGGGAGTCAGTTGTATTGTCACTTTAACAAACATTCCCCAGTGTGATGATGGTACATTACTGTCCTCTCGATGGCCAAATATACTTACTGAACAGTTAAAATGCATAATAACCACCCCGGTTGGGCTTCTGTTTCTTCTCCCTTGTGTTAACAGGAAATAACTCCAGTAAAAATCACTTTGCACTGAATCTTAGGGCCACACTAATAAATGCAAATGTTTTAAAGAGCAGGTAATACTAAAGGTGAAAAATGTGTGCAGTTTTACATATGTGTAAAATTTCATCCCGAAACTGTTGAAGGTCATAAGGAGCCTGTTCTCATCCATGGAACTTGTGCCTGCTACAGTTCTTCTAGCACTTAAGCTTTATCCACTCAATGTAGTTTTGGTAGAGTTGGTGCATGAGGCTTGTTTGCTTTATACTCACACTCGCTCATACGATTTAGGATAGCTGAAAGAAAATTGTACCCACAGAGATAGTAGTGTATTAGTTGTTACTACAACTACTGTATACATTGTGTACTGGAATGTCAATGATCAAAAAGACTGAAAAGGGGTTGGTTTCTGCAGGATGTGCATGGTTTTAGGAAGGGGCGGACTGGGAACTTAAAGTGACCCTGGAAAAAATACCAAACGTGGCCCCGTTGTGTAGTCATGTCCAAACTGATGGAAGGCAGGGCCAGCACAAGTAGTGAGGGCCAGCAATACCATGGCACATTATACCACCCCAACAGAGCCAAATACCATAGTCCATCAAAAACACTGCCGCCGACAGCACAAAATACATCCCCAAAAATGTCCACTGGCCGGTGGTGAGGAGGGCACAAGTGGCCCCCTGGGCATTAGCCCACTGCAAAATTTCCCTGTAATGTCTATGGTCAATCCACCCCTGGTTTTAGGCAAGCCCCATTCAAATGATGGGGATAGTAGTAAACATTTCTGCAGTAAATTTTCTGCATATGAATTCAGCCAAACACTCCTTTAGACAGTACTCATAAGCTTATTCTAATTGCATTGAGTTCCATAAACTTAATGTTACATATGCTATATCTGTTAAAGAGGCCCTCCAGGGTGAGACTTTTGTATTGCCCCTCCATTTGTAAGTGTTCTGGTATACACAATTGTTTAAAGGGTTTCTGTCATCAATTTTGACCCTATAAAACAGGATGACATTTGCAATGTGCAAATGTCATCTGATGCCAAATATGTCAGCCATTTTATTATTAGTGTCCCTGTTTTTGTTAAAAATTAACTTTTGTATTATGTAAATTAGCCTGCTAGGAGCAGGGTGGGCGGTAACCCTGCTCCTAGAGGCGCCGTTTCCCCACCTTCAGTAACGCCTCTTCGCTGTTGATTGACAGGGCCAGGCAGCTCGCTCTATCTGCTGCCGGCCCTGTCCGTGCTGCAAATCCCACAATGTGTGTCCTTCATTCAGCGCAGGCGCAGTGAGGAAGCCGGGAGCACTCACTGCGCCTGCGCCGAATGAAGGACGCACAACGCAGGCCTCCTGCTCCTAGCACGCTAATTTACATAATACAAAATCTAATTTTTAACAAAAACGGTGACACTAATAATAAAATGGCTGACATATTTGGCATCAGGTGACATTTGCACATTGCAAATGTCATCCTGTTTGATAGGGTCAATATTGATGACAGAAACCCTTTAACACACTTACATATCAATTTGTTGATGTATTTTCAGCCTCTGATACTTTTGGCATTTTGATCATGTGAACCTCGATGGGACTTGCTGGATCCCAGAGCGTTTACGGTGTGGACAGGATGTCAGGAATAGGAATGAATAGAGAAACTGACTTCCTGTACACATAGCAGGTGCTCTGAGATCCACAGTCTCATCAGGGCACACGTGATATAACTGCCAAAAGTAAAGGAGGCTAAAAATACATGAATGCAACTTTGCCAAACAGGTATGTATACCAGCTCACTTACAAAAGGGGGAGGTAACATTTCTTTGGAGAAGTCCTTCTTAAAATGTAGACTGGTAAAGTTGAACTGGTCCAAGTAGGTTACCAATGTTCTCCCAAAACCATGTCTGTGCTGCCTTTTTGTTACGAGGAGTGTGTTCAACTTAAAGGGGTTATGGGAAATTAAAGTTACACATGTTGCCGATTTGTGTCTTTATCGCTATAAAAGTATATTATTTACTGTATTTACTAAAATAATTGTCTATACTTCCCTGCATTGGCCAAAGTAGTCTGTCACCAGTTTTATGCGCCTCTATTTGAGGGCGGCATAAACTAGTGACAAACATCCTGATTCAAATATGGGGTCACTTACTTTTTCTGATCAGTTGTTTTGTTATAATCAGAGATGAGCAGCTTCACTGGGAGCCAAGAGCTGCAGTCCGCTCAATGCAATACACACACTTGGTCATCCTTATGAACTTGTGTGTGAAGCAGGGTCTCTATCACCAGTCTTCAGATGGTGCATCATAAACCTTGTGGCACATTCCCTTTAAGAGTACATCCACATAAGACAGATACTCTGCTGATTTGCGTGGAGCAAATCCGCAGCATTTTATAGTGTCAACAAAGGAGATGAAAGTTCCGAAGAAAAATATGCAACGTAAACTGAATAAAAATCAAAAAATCTACACTGCATGATTTTAAATATGTACCATGTCAGATTTTACCAGTAGCAGATTGGCCATAGACCTTATGGGGAAATTGTTCGGTGGGCCAATGCCCAGGGAGCCGCCTGAGCCCTCCTCACGGCCAGTCAGTGGAAGTTTTTGGGGATGTATTTTGTGCTGGATTGTGGCATTTGGCTCTGTTGGTATAATGTGCACAATATTATATTGCTGGCACTGCCTTCCATCAGTTTGGATCCAACTACAAAACGGGGCCACTTTTAGTATTTTTTCCAGGGCCATTTTAAGTTCCCAGTCCGCCCCTGGATTTCACCCTTCGAAATGCAGAGGCTGAAATACACAGCAAATCTGCAGCAGAAATTCCGATACAGGAAATCCACGCAGTGTGGTCGTACCCTAAAGAAGAAAAACAGATTATCCCTCATCCCAACCTCAACACATACTAATCTAACCCTAAACCAATTCTTATATTAATCCGGCCAGTGCTTTTTAAGGAAATAGAGAATATCACCCATGGGAAGCACAAGCCACCATCTTATGGACACATTTTAATAATTCATTTCTTTGGGAAATCTATTTTATGTTTGCTTATATATTCGATTTCGAGCTAACCAGATGAATTGTTTTCTGCCTGTTTTTTTTTATTTTGGCTTGAATTCGTCTAACACTTAGCAGAATGCAACCCTTTATATAATTCCTGCCAAGTAAAATAAAAAGTAACACATGTGGATGGATGCTGACAGGGAAAGGTGTTGCCATAGTGACAAAAAGCAGTAGCTATGGTTACAGTTCCCATTATGTAAGGACCACTTGGTCTGAACTGTTCGTGACCTACTTTATATTGGTACCAGAAACAGTTTAACTCTCATTAAATAGTATAAAAGGCATTCTATTATAAGTTATTATACTAGCAGAGTATACCAAGAAGATGCAGAGTTGTGGTCAGAGAGCTGAGACCCTCACCTATCGATAGAAGAAGGAGAGAGAAGTGATCACATCTCTTTCTATTGAGTCCATCTCCTGCAGCAAGGAGTGAATGCCCTATAGCAGGGGTGCCCAATTTGCGGCCCTCCAGCTGTTGCAAAACTACAACTCCCAGCATGCCCAGATAGCCTACAGCTATCAGCCTACATCCGGGCATGGTGGGAGTTGTAGTTTTACAACAGCTGGAGGGCCACAGGTTAAGCATCCCCGCCCTACAGTATGTGCACACTTCTCTCTACTTGTTCTAGCGATTGGTGGTGGTCCCAGTTCTCACCTCTACTGATAAAAAAATGTCACTAATGATATATAAAAAGTTCTGTCAAAGCTTAAATTCTCTTCCTTATAGCAAATTCCTATAAGTGAAAAAGATTGTGAGTGATGCCAATTTAAAACTATATTAAAACTAAAGTAAGGTTCAAGGGCTTGTTCGGCTTAAGAGCTAACCCCAGGGGTGCACCTAGCCTTTCTGCTGCCTGAGGAGAAAATTAAAATGGTGCCCCCCCCATCATGCCAATTTCTTAACCTAACCCCTTTGCCACAATGAAACAGCTCATTGCCCATGGCCCTTCTGCTGCCCCCCTCTTGCCCCTACCTGGCGCTGCCTGAGGCGATTTCGACTCACCTGGCCTCATTGGTGGGGCACCCCTAGCTAACCACAATGCTCCTAACCTGTGCCCCAATAAAAATTCCTCAGAGTCCTTTGACTATAATGGGATCCAGCAGGGATGTGGCTGGTTTCCAACATGAACATGTTTTTTGGCCAGACAAAAACGGGTGCAAGCAGTTTTTTACTGTCATAAACAGTGGGAACCTGAGACTATGCTCATACTTGGAGAGTGCTATTCTCCTCATATAGGAGATGGCACCCCTGGACATTGCCTGGCTTTAGTTGTGTCTCACCAGTCATATTGGAGGTTACCTGTTTCTCACATAGTGAATACACAGTATATGTAATGTATTGAGTGACCCTTAAATGGTGACAGGCTTCATTACCAAGTATAATCACATCAGTGACTTGCCCTGAATCCACATGGCACCTTTGATGGAACCTCGTTATATGGAATGAAGCACACACATCACTGAATGATTTTATGGGATTTCTGGAGTACTGCCAACTTTTCTATCAGACAAGACGGCTACCATCTAACAAATAGCCACTCCTTTCCACTCAATCTGAGCCAAACATACATCATTATAGGGTATTCGAGGCTGACAGCTATGAGTGGCCACATCCTCAGTTATCTGGTACCTATTACTTGTCATTTCATTACACTCAAGAAAGACATTCAGACACCAATTTTAAACTAATTAATACAACTTTGCAGAGAGTTCCATAGTCTGGCTGCTCCTACAGTACAGAATCCCCTTCTATGTTGACATAGGAATTTTCTTTCTTCTAGACATAGAAGGTGACCACTTGTTGGGTTACAGCCCTATGCTGACCTTTGATAAATCAATATATAGTGATTCGGTCACCTCTAAGCAGTTTTCTCTCCATACTCTATAACAATTTTGACAGTCTATCGAGAGGCTGCAATCCACTCATTAATTTTGGTTGACAGGATAACTGTGTATCAAAAATTAGCAGTCATATCAAGAATGAACCAAATAAATGTAGGAAGTCACTTTTCATATAGGACTTTTTGACAGAACATACAACAGTTTTCATACATTCATTAATGGGTTTTGAAGGGAATGTATCTCTAGTTTTTTACTAATTAAACCCAGATACTGATAAATAATCTTATATCTTATTTCCTAGTCTGTATGTACATTCTGATTGGGAAGAGGATGCTTTATTTTGATTTCTGAACATGATTACTGGAGCTGCTATCTTGCCTGATCTGCAGTTAAAGGGGTTGTCCGAGTAATTTTTTTTGTCATATATATGTTTCTAACTAATCAAATATAACAACTTTTCCAGCACTTTGTGCTTCTAAACTTGCTGGTTTCTCAGATTTCACTCAGGGTCACATGACCTGTGATGTCAGCTTCCCTCCCTGCTAATCTGGTATTTGTGCACAAGCAGATAAGAGCCTGTACACGAGATGTCACTGTTCTGGCCACGCCCCCCTGCTCTGCCGGCTCCTTTTCTCTCCCTGGATTCTTTCTGATAAAACATTAAAGAGGCTCTGTCACTAGGTTGTAACCTATGTATTTAAATACATAGGTTACAAGGCCTAGTGACAACTTTTAAAATCATACCTTTCATGCAGAGTTCTGCGCAGCGGTCACGTAGAAATTTAAACTTTAAAAAGTATGCAAATGAGCCATCGGAGCACCGGGGGGCGGCCTCTTTCCTCTGGAGCACCGCTCCTTCACCGCCCCCCCCCGGGCCCGAGGCATGTCTCCTGTCTCTAATCACACCCCTTTCTGTATTTGATAGACACCAGTCTAGCGCTGAACTCTCGCGCATGCGCCCTAAAATTTTCCCGGCGCATGTGCAGTAGCGCTTGCAGTGTCTACACTGCAAGCGCTGTCTTCTCTTCTGCGCACGCGCCGTCACTCCCGGGACTAGCGAAGTGACGGCGCGTGCGCAGAAGAGAAGACAGCGCTTGCAGTGTAGACACTGCAAGCGCTACTGCGCATGCGCCGGGAAAATTTTAGGGCGCATGCGCGAGAGTTCAGCGCTAGACTTACCAGTCTAGCGCTGTCTATAAAATACAGAAAGGGGCGTGATTAGAGACAGGGGACGTGCCTCGGGCCCAGGGGGGCGGTGAAGGAGCGGTGCTCCAGAGGAAAGAGGCCGCCCCCGGTGCTCCGATGGCTCATTTGCATACTTTTTAAAGTTTAAAAAGGTTACAACCTAGTGACAGAGCCTCTTTAACCCCTTCAGCCAGAACACACACAGGGCTCAAGGCTTTACAACAGTAGCTACAGGCAGTGAAGAGACATAGGATCTGCCCTCCTCATCCTATAGACACAGAGCTGACACTGAAGGAGATCTGCAGAGTATTGCACAAGAAAGGTAGGGGGAAGTTCATGTGTGCATCAGTAATGTCATTGTACAGCTGGGACTTGTAGTTATACACATACAACATGCTGCTGAGTATCCTAGCAGGCAGACATGGCACTCACGGCAGCACTTGTATTCAATCTCTTTGCAGAGCAGGGGGAGGGGCAGAGATTGTTATTATTGCATGTAAACAAAGAGCCAGAAGAGAACAAGGGAAATGAAGAAATATAGATTTATTTCCCTAAAACTTGCTTAACTTAGTTATATATATTACTGCCCATCAGATTTACAGTACTATATTTTTTTTTTCGTAACTCGGACAACTCCTTTAACAGCATTCAGAGATATGCTTTAAAGCAGCCATATGGACCATAAGAACCTGTGATCTGGAGATGACTCACTTACTTGAGTTTTGTAGACATGCTCTGTGACCTGTGCAGAGGCCATTGTGCAGGAGAGGGGGAACTCTGACCATCACCCATAATGCACGCTGTTGTGCCTGACATTTTCTAAGCAGGCAACCTACACTCCTCAACATTGAAATTGTAACACCAAAAAGGACAAGCTGTAAGATTACGCAAATCAAAGAAGTAGCAGGTGTCGCTAAGATCTGCAGAATTTTCAAGCACCTAGTTCAAATCTGTTGCATGTGGAAGGCGCATAAATGAAACCTCCAAAATCAGATCAAGTCATGTGGGATGATTGTGTGATGCCTCCTGTTCATCAATGTGCCAGTTATTGCAATTTCTTGTACCCTGAGAGAGACAGAATCCATGAACCGAGATGTCTGCACTGTTCCAAACCTCTGATTAGAAGAATGGAGGCCTAGTGATGCAAGTGAAATTGGACGTCACCTCCCAAATCTAGAATGGGAAACAGTGTCTACACAAACCATCAAAAGGCATTTGCATGACATTGGGCTATGAGCCAGACCTCCAGCTACAAGTGTTCCATTCACCTCACACCACGGCTCTCAAAAGTTATCATGGTACACAGCTAGATGGCAATGAAGGCTGGAATGGAGGTCCATCCTCTTCAGCGATGAGTCCTGCTTTTGTCTTTGACACAATGATAGCCAGAGATTGCTCTGGAGAACACATGGGCAATGCCATGAAAAGGCCTTCACAAGGGAAGGCACACAAGTCCTAATGTACAATAGCTAGGCCTCTAGAGTCTTTATTTCAGGTACACTATCAGCTCGTGTTACAATGATTTGGTTGTGGAACCAGTGGTATGGCCATTTCTCTGTCCCAGAAACTGTTATTTAACAGGACAACGCAGGCTGCATGTTGCTTGTGCTACTGTGAGCAGCCAGTGGCCTAAACATGTTACCAAGGCCTACAGCGTCTCTTGACTTGTCTCCCATTGAGCACATCTGGGACATCATTGTTCTGCATTGCAAAAAGAAGCTGCAAGCAGCGGATTTTGATGATTTGCGTTCCCAAGGGCATTCAGAATGGCAGAACATTTCAGACAATCAGTAACAACCTTATGATAACATACCAAGGCATGTGTGTGTATTTCTGCGTGTGGAGTTCATACTTGATTCTGAATAGTCGTAAATGTTTTCAATATTTTGTTTCTATTTTTTATTATTTTCATATTATTAACATGTCCACTGATCCTGTGATTTCCATAATTCCACAACCTTTCATTCTTGGTTTTACAATTTCAATGTTCAGGAATGTAGTTCATTTACAAACACTGTTGTCATTCATGTTGCGATTGAGTGGGATGCACTGGATGTGATGACTCACTTACATACACGTCTGTGCTCCTAGACATAGCTCTGACCTACTTGCTGAAAAAGAGGTTATGCAGTCAAACTGAAAGGATTGCAAAGCAACATCACTTAATACATACAACCCAACACTGATAAAATGCAACAAATATTTTTACGTTAAGCCACACCTCTAGTGTCTCCACACAGTATGATGCACCTCTAGTGCCCCAAACATAGTAAGATGCCCCCTTAATTTCATCTCATACAGTATAATAACCTCTTAGTGCCCTCATGTAGTATGATGCTCCTTTAGAGCCTTCCCACTTTTTCGTATGTCCTCTCATGAAGTAGTATGCCCCTTAGTGGTTCTTAAGAAATACTGTGCTCCTGAAGTATTATGCACCCTATGTTCCTATGCAGTATGATGCCTACATAGTGCTCCCACCATGCAGTGTGATGGCCTATTATGCCCCCTTAGTGCCCCTCATGAAGAGTTATGCCCCTTAGAGCCTCCAAATCTAATACTTACCTGGCCCCATTACCTGGATAAACAGAGATCACCAGTCACGCCTCTTCCAGTGTGCGCTGTTTGTGGCCTGTAGCAAGTTCAATGACGTCACTACATTTCTCTGCCCCAGGCCGCTAACAGCAGTGGTTGCAGGGTGTATACTCTAACAGGGAGCTGATGGCTCCCCGCCTCACCACTGTGTTCAAATTTATTTGAACAGTTGTATGGGGGACATGCTGCCCAGGGGATTGACCAGCTGGATCTGGGACAGTTGGAAGGCATGCTTATCTATCTATCTCATATTTATCTCTCACTCATCTTTCTGTCTATCAATCATATATCTCATATCTATCTAATATCTATCTATCTGTCTATTTTATCTCAAACTTTGTAGTCAATACTGGGTCTATGGTATATACTGTATATGATTGACCAACTAAATGAAGTCCTTCCTTTCATTCAATCTTTGGTCAGATAACATCACATGCTGTCCAAGGGTAACATTTGTGTAAAGACCTACAATTTCAGGTGTATTATTTCTGATATTTGGCTCAAGATCTAACACTCATGCCTCAATACAGGACCACTATAAAATATTCATAAAAATATTGCAGCATTTCAGGGTGGAATGCCATACATATTAGGCTGCTCCCATACTGTCAGTGTTTGGTCAATGTTTTATCAGAACCGGGATGGAGGCTACATAGAGATGGTATAATGGAAAGATGTGCACCTGTTCTGTATATTTGGCTCCCACTGATGTAAACTACGGACCAAAGCAGCTTTGGACGCAATTCACACTCCTGCATTGTTATCATCTGCACATGGTAACCCCATTATCACCTTTTGACTTATTAACTTCCTTTACTAAAGGCCTGTAACATAATTGCATAATACAGAAGTCCAGACATTTTTTGCATCATCTGTCCTCCTGCAGAGCATTCCCTCATGGCCCTCACCACAGCATTACAATGCAATTTTCACCGTCTTTCCTTCCTAGCCAGCTATTTCTGTACTGGCCTGCACAACATCATGCCAATATTTTTCAACGTCGGCATACAGATCACTGCATTTGCTTTCCTATATACAGATGCCGTTTTGCAAGGGCATATTCATGCATTACCAAATCTATCCTTGTTAGACATGCTTACTTATATAAAACCAACAAATATGTCCCTGGTGTACTTGTACGAAGCCTGCTGAGTAGCCCCATAGTTTTATCTCCTCACTAATGTATTGCAGAAATCCACTTCTGTGGCTAGCATGTTAAATGACTGCAGTCCATTTACTCTATAAATGATGAGTCTTGTAGTCCACCATAGAGCTAATGATCCTAAGTGATGTTCCTAAGAGCCTGCCTATGTTTTCTTATAGAAGTATATAGCATTAGCATTCATATACACATTTTGAACGTTCTAAATAGTAGAAAATGAATTGACCAATTTTTAAAATTATTAATAGCACATGTAAATTTGGTATTGGAGTTTTTTTTACTAATATGAAACATCATAATAAACACAGGCTTTTTTATGGCTTTTGTTTTAGTAGTGTATCATCCGTGTCAAAAATATGTCTAAAAATGGGCTTAATGTTGGCTTATTTTGACATAAGTAGGGGTTCTACACTTTTTTCTGATATGCTTGACGAGGGGGTGTGGCATAAAATGCAACTTTCTGCCCCAAAATTGCACCAGAATTCTGTCCCAAAGTAAGCCAACCAGCAGTTGGTATAGAGTCAGAAAAGAGTGTCTCTCATCCAGCCTGAGCCCCTGTGATAAATCTGGTGCAGGTCTAGACAGCCTGTCAAAGTTTATGCCATCTACAGGATTAGTAAATCTGAGCCACTGTGTCCTACCACTAGTGTTTTCTTCCCCTTAGAGAAGGTGATGGCAAAAATGGCTGAAAAAACATCAAGAAATACAGGAATAAAATGCCACCTATTAAAGAAAAATGGTAGTATAAAAAAACAACCAAAAACTTGCATTTCATACTTCCTATAGGCCTTCAGCAAACATCTGAAGATTACGTTTTTGCAGACTGCAAAAGTGCAGAAAAACGCTGCACAAAAACCTACGTGTTTATAAAACCTGCTGCGTATACTTCTCTGCGTTACCTCGTTCCAGATAAGTAGGTCAGGGCTGAATGTGCCATATATATACTGTATATATGAATCATCAAGGTCTGCAGCGATAGCACCCATTCAAAATGAGTCTGTAAATCACAACACAACCATGTGCAACATGCTGCAGACAAGCCACGAAGAATAACAGGGAGCGATAGTCTGCAGGGACAGAAAGTTAAAACATTTTCTTATGGATCTGTGTCTGTATCCTGCATAACTGGGCACATCTAGAAACCATTGATCTCAATATTTTCTAACCTAATGATGTAGATTTGGTGAAACCCTGCACGCACAGAGAAAAATTAGGCAAGCCCCTAAATTCAGCTGGCAATTTCCTTCGTAGACTACTAATGATACCGGTATAGTAATAATAGGACCAGAAATAACAATAAATGCTTGACTACCAGACAGTTTCCCTGCATGCTATCATTCCACCAGGGCCAGTAGAACGTAATAACCATGTTCACATCTAGAGGTATTTGTTATTGCTGACAGACTGTTCAAGGAAAGGGTTAACACATGGCCATGATCCAGTGGAACGGCGCAATTCTTTCGCCTTCTGAGCTAATATAAAGATTTGGTTGGGGTTGCTTACCTCATTTATTTTCACGATTTTTGGTTCTTCGGAATTGGATTTGTTTGCAGACGAGGATCAGGGTGAAAGATGGATAAAGAGAGAAAATCCTGCAGAGGCAATCTGCTCCTGAGGCTAATTCTCTTATCCTGCACCCGACGCCTGCGTCTACAGCCACACCGTGGCCTGGCCAGCTGAATGCAGCATGGATACTTGCTTGTTGTTTCCCATCTAAGCTTTCCTACCTCCTCTGAAGATGTAAACCCTCTACTGCCCTCCGCCCCCCCACATGCTGTTGCCATACAGAATCTCGCTGTATCCCTCCTTAGAGGTGTGTGCGCAGCCCAGCACGCAGGATGAAGCTCCTATCAGCAGCCATTGCAGGCAGGAGGCACCATCCAATCGCACAAGGAAAGCAGTGTAACTTAGTAACAGTGCTGCGTCCTGTCACTTCAATGGGATGTGACAGTTAACCCTTTCTCTGCTACAGAAGAAGCATCCGTACCTCGAATTAATAAGAGAACCATGTGCCCTGGAAATGAGTCTTTTGATTACATAAAAGTGTCAGTGATCCAGCTGTAAATACATATTCAAAATTGTTAATGTAACCTGCAATATCATATTGCTTTATGTGGGGCTAAGCATCCGCATGATTATTCTTCTTCTGCTGACCAGACATAAATAGCTGCTATCTGCATTATGGACATAGCAAGGTAAGGAGCATCTACCCAACAACATTAACGTCCTGCTCAAATCTCTGAAAAGGTAGTCAGTGATGTCTCCGTGAAGATGTCCGTGTATCCGTTTTTGCTGTCTGTGTGTCATCCGTGTTTCACAGACAATGTGCAACTGAAACATGTCTGGCATCCGTGTTGTATCCGTGGCTTTCACGGACCCATAGACTATACTGGGTATGATGGATCCGTGGACACGGACAAACTAGAGCATGCTTTCGTGCTAAAACATGGATGTGTGAATACACACATTACAATGAATGGGTACGTGTGCACACTGACGTGTGAATGAGGCTTTAGTCTCAATGGAATCGATAAACTATGCTCCTGGTAATCGACAAATTGAAATGAACAGTAGGATCACCTCCGCTGGAAGAAAAATTGCTTAAAAAGGGTTCTACGGGAATTAAGAAAATGAAAATATATTTAAGTATTTTCATGTTCTTAATTCCCGGAGAACCCCTTTAACTCATTTTATAATTACAGTATATTTTACCTATGTCATATACATGCCCTGTCCTACAGCTATAGGTTCACTTCTGCATTGAAGGTTTCATTAGGAGCCTCCATCACAGACTCCATCAAGTGGCCAGATTTCTGCCCGGCAAAATGATGGACACCATAGCAGAAAACTGACGGACCCTACAATGTCAATGAGATCAGTGCTGTTATACCCAATCAATGCTGTTATTTGAGTTGTCCTGCCCGTATAATAGAAAAGAAACGGATATGACAACACAGATGTGAACCTAGCCATTTTTGTATCCACCTACATTTATTGAGGCTGACAAGGATTAAAGGACTGAAAGTGCTTAAAGGGGTTGTCTCATGACAAAAACAAGTTGCAGTCATGGCTATCCTCTGCCACTCCAGCTGTGGTGAAACTACGACTCCCAGCATGCTCCATTCACTTCTATGAAGTTTTGAGAACAGCCACGCAAGTGTGCATCTTGAGAGGTTAGCCATCACAGGGCTAGGACATGTGTCTGTTCGTCAGGGATCCGGCCACTGATTTCCCCACTGTTCATGGCTATCTCCAGCAGTCCCAACGAGTTGAAAGTAGTGTTGGACACGTATGTGTTTTAGCTACTCCACTTAAGCAGAGAACACGAGCCCCTGTGCGGGTGAGAAATGGGACCTCTGCCGATCAGACACTTATTCTCTATCTTGTGGATAGGGGATAAGTTGTTGTCATGAGACTACCCTTTTAAACTAACATACCTACTACTACTTATAAAAAGGATAATATGGATGATTTATCAAAACTGGTGTGAAGGAAAACTGTCTTAGTTGTCCATAGCGACCAATCAGATTCCACCTTTCATTTTCCAAAGGATAATTGTGTGTTACAGAGCAGGAGATGCTGAGCTGATTGATATATAGTTTTATGGGAAAATATTCAGTAAAACGTGCAATTTTATTAATTTAAATTCCTGCTCATTCTGGGCTTTGAAGTCAGGTAGGCGGTCCTATCAGTGATTGACAGCCTTCCCTCTATGACTGTGTATACAGAGATAACTGCCAATCAAAAAAAGTTTTACTGAATCTTTTCCCTTAAAATTATATATCAATCTGCTCAGCTCCTCCTGCTCAATAGCATGCTGCCTGCATCTCAAACATCATGTTTCTTTTAACCTTTAGGTTTAGAAGGGTTATTCCCACCAGAGAAATGTATGGCATGTTTATAGGTCCCATCTTTGGCACCCTATCCAAAAATTAGGCCCTGGTAGATAGTAGGTAAATGCTCAGTTGCAATTACATATACTGTATGCCTCTAAGGCCCGATTTCCACCCCCCACCCCCCTTATACCTAAATATAACTTATTATAACATATTAGCAATTTACTAGGCTAGTTAAAATAGAGCTTCACTTTTAGAGATGCAACTAAAAGTCTCAGGAATATAAAATTCTGAAAAAACATGCCGAGTGTAGTGAATAGATTATATCAGTTCTGCTGTTCAGTACATGTAATGCGGCTATCAGATGCTATACTATAAATTTAGCGGGTTTATGTGCATGCAGGTCGCATTCCTCCATGATCATGCATTTCAGAGTAATTAAAGGGAACCTGTCATCTCCGAAACACCCCCTGAACTAGAGTAAGAGATGTATAGTGTAAGTGATGCTGAATCCGAATATATAAGTTTTATCTTCATACTCGCTTCCATTCTGACGCTGTGCTCCCACAAACCAGCAGTAAAATGCATTGACAGGACTCTTCTTTGAGTCCTCTCCATTATGTGAGTGAGCACTGGAGTCCAGTGAGTGCATTTTACTGCGGGTTTGTCAGAGCACAACATCAGAATCGAAGTGAGTATGAAGATAAAAATGACATAACCGGACTCAATGTCACTTACATTATACACCGCTTACTGTAGTTTGGAGGGTGTTTCAGAGCTGACAGATTCCCTTTAAATTCAGAGTCTGCTGACATCTTTTGCCAGTAAGATGCCATCTTCAGGAGTACTGGGTCAACAGCCTTAGGGACTCACACCTATCCCCAAAACGAGGGTCCTGTGCTATGAGATGGCCACCGGCCCCGCATCCAGAAGGGGCGGGAATGTTCTGCTGGTTACATATTAAAATTAGGGGAAAGAGCTGCGCATGAGCACGTCCACCTCTATACAATACCTGTCTGGATGTGTGGCCGCTTCACCAGGAGGAATGGTGGCTATTGGATTCTGTGGCTATGCTGTAAATGTTTTTTGATGGGAATAACTTTTCTGACAGAGTAAAGAAAGGCAAAATATAATCCTGGCTTTTAACCACAACAAAGGGTCTGGAGCTTACATAGTAGAAGTAGCAGAGAAAAATGATGGTGCCCGCCAGTTTATTCTTCAAGATATGAATCAAAAGTAAATGTCAGCATTAAGTGATAACATGTACTTCACAAGGTCAAGCAAAGACCAACACCACCTTTTTCATTAGTACCCTGTAAAAGCTAAATTCTCTGATTTGGGGCTGCAGGAGATGGACAACCAAGGAGACTGGACAATCCAAACAAGAGTATGTAACCAGTCATTTCCATGCATCCACCAGGAAAATCTAACTTATATACATGATATACAGTGAAATGCCTTTACTTTAAAGTTTCCTGAAGTGCTCTGTCAGACGAGCAATATGAAACTTATCCGTGTTCCGGACAGTAAACACGGTCTACTTTTTTACAGACCCATTGACATGAATGAGTAGGTCTTCCGGTAAAATCAGAATTGTATGATGCATGAGGCTTCATCTGATAATTCAGAATGTCTGATAAATAGGCACTTCTTTCTAGCATAGAACTATGAATACAATACAGTGTGAAATTTCACACGACAAGAAGCAGAAGACCGAACGGAGAGAACCAATTAGGGGGTTCTTCTAATTACTAAACATTTTTAGGGTTACGGTTAGATGGTTAGGTTTCTTGATGCAGCAGTTGATTCAAAAAAAGAGGAGAAGTCGTATCTGCTCCTTATAATTTTTCTCCATTTATCATTCACTCCTGCATCAGGAAATCTGACTGTGTGGCTGTACCCATAGACTTTCCTTTCTGCAGGCTATCAACATTAGGCCAAGGCCAAACCAGGAGTAGAACCTACAAAGAGGAACTTCTCACCCTTCAGTTTTCTGAACCTTCTGTGTTTTGGACTATACTGATGAAAAGTACTGACCAAATACTGGCTCTGTGTAAGTGAAGTCAGCTGTATATACTTTTCTATGACCATTTTATAATCTTGAAGATCTAATAATCCAATGTCATTCAGGTCCCTTGATACCAGATTAAATTATATATTCTGAAGGTAGGTCATTTTGAAGCAGACTGGACAAATCCCAGTCTATTATCTTAACATCTTGGGTTTGTCAAATTTCAATATTCAGAAATGATACATTATTAGATAATTACATACCCCAACTCAAGCAGTTCCAGTATGCCTACTGCTCTCTAGACTTCTCTGGAAGTGGAATGGCAGCGCAAACACGATCTCCCTCCTTTTTATAAGCATGGGTGATCCTCATAGTTGCAGAGACTACTCACTATATTATGATTTAATACTGTGCTGAATGAAGTTATCATTATTTATGACTAGGCCTGGGAAATATGTAAATGAATGCTATGAACTACACAACCAGAATAGAAGTATAGTATGTGCCACAGAGTACTTGAGACATGTTTCCTCACATACCTGTTACCTCACCCGCTCATGGTATAATATCTGTAACACAGTGATCGTCATGCCTCAGCTTGCATATACAGTAAAAGGTTCACATATGAGATGCCATGTGTAGAATAATTGGCACATACCGTATTTTCATGTACTAGTTCTCTGCAATGAGAAAGACAGATAATAACACATGATAGCCTGAACTAGAACATGATTCCTCTTGCAAGGTGGTTAACTAGCTTTTAAAAAAAAAGGAAATAAAAAAGAAAAATGCATTTCTTCTATCTGTCCTCCCACCACTCTTTAAAATAGCATTTATACATTTCATTTTTCCCATTCGTAGCACTGGATCAACACCAACTTACTTCCAGTTCGTAGGTGCAGAAGCTGAAGGTCCAGCCTGCAGTTTTCTGGTCATGCCGACTACTATCTAATGAATAATTGTGATAAAAAATTCTGACTTTTGTAGGAGCTGCTCTTTAAATTTTAACTCCAGAGCTTTTTCTGGCTGTGTCTTCCTCCAGACATTTTAAAGCGATGGTAGGAGACGTGGTCGCTAGTTTGGGAAGCCTCTTCTCCAGGAGAGGCTTCTAGCCTGGTACAGTTGCATGGACAATAGATTGCTCGATCTAGTGACCTTGTCTCATGCCGAGAGATGCAGGAGTTCTCAGGGAGGCGCTGCATTTAATATGCTAGAGATTTTAAAAACACGGTAAACAAGAAGATTTGGTAAATTCACAAACACTCCTTAAAGGGGTTATCCAATCCCTGAAATGCCCCACATATGCCTGGGCCTCTCCAGACAATGACGAGGATGGACGAGCCTCCCTAGCATCGCTGGTGACTTTAGAAAGGCTCGCCCTGTCGCCGCCTGCCATTGGCTACCCCCCTGACACTGGATTTTTTTTATCGGTGCACGGGGAAAAGCAGCGGCGGCTCTGCGGGGACCAGGAGCGATGTGGGTGCAGGGGGCAAGGTAAGTATATTGTGTGTGAGGGGCCAGGGCATATGGGAAGAGGGGGGGGGGCATTTCAGGGGTTGGCTAACTCCTTTAAAAATAAGACACACTTTCCAGTCTTTAAAGGGGTTGTCTCACTTCAGTAAGTAGCATTTATCATGTAGAGAAAGTTACTACAAGGCACTTACTAATGTATTGACTGATTGTCCATATTGCCTTCTTTGGTGGCTAGGCTCATTTTTCCATCACATTACACACTGCTCATTTCCATGGTTACGACCACCCTGCAATCCAGCAGTGGTGGCCATGCTTGCACACTAAAGAAAAAAGCTGGCTTCTCTGGTGCCCAGGACCACAGGAACGCACATAGGCTGGCTCTTTTTTCCTATAGTGTGCAAGCATGACCACTAATCCTGGCTTGAAGGGTGGTCATAACCATGGAAACAAGCAGTGTATAATGTGATGGAAAAATGAATCCAGCCAGCAAAGGAGGTAATATGGAGAATAACAATACATTAGTAAGTGCCTTGTATTAACTTTCTCTACAGGATAAATGCCATTTGATGAAGTGAGACAACCCCTTTAAACCTTTCCACACATAAAACCTTGAAGAGAACATTTCAGAGAAAAGCATAGGGACGTACATGGACACACCATCTCTGTTCAATACTGAATACTTTACCTCCCACCAGGATAAAGAGGGAATAGAGGAGACAGAAAAGGGGAGGAGGGGGGGGGGCAGAAAAGAGATGAGAAAGAGAGCGGGAAGTTACAAAAGAAAAAAAAGGGGGTGGCACAATAAACAACACAAGCCCAATTAATTTGTGGGGGATTAACTGAAAAATGACTAAAAGTCATGGAAATTTTGAAAAGATGCCCAGGTCTGCCCCACTAGCAAAAGCTTATAATTAGTGTCCAGGTATTCGACATTCTGAACACCTCCTATTGCCTTTCCCCAATACAAGGCATTTGCATACAGCGCCAGAGGTAAGGGATGGCTGACTCTGCTTCTGGAGTCCAAATTTTTATTAACTAGCTATATATAAAGAAGAGCAATTTGGGGAAGGGGGGTTTCACTACAACTTATGGTTTCATAGGCTGAAAAAAGGTATCCTATAAAGCCCTTTTCTATGATAAAGAGACATTGCATGGTAACCACTCCCAGCCACAGTGCCAGTAATGTTGAGGGTCTGGTAAGTACAGTTTTTTATCATTTTTCTCCTGGGCTTCACAGTCTTTTGTGTAAAAAGAAAGGCCTTCAGGCAATTAGTATCAGATAGGCCTATGGTGTGAGTTCACATTGTGTTTGCAGTGTACGTTTACGTCCGCCCCATAGAAGTGAATGGAGCGTTGGCTGCGCTTGACGGTGGGCCTCCCATTCATTTCAATGGGAATTCTGACAATAGCCTAGCGCGTTGGTTGGCTAAAATGGCAATATGCCCCCAATGTCTGAGATGGGACAACCCCCTTTAAGTTATTGAGAACAAAAGAAAAAAAAAACTGCTGTCAAGACATGTACTAAAATACATTGCAAATGAAAGTTAGAAAGAATATCTGACTAGAAATAATCAAGTGGACTTACTCATGTGTAGGAATAGAAAATAAGAGTGCTTCCCTTTCAGCGGAATATAATGTTCAGCCTGCTTAGCTGGTCATACTGCTTGCCATGTGCCGCCGAATACTTGTTCCTTGTGCTCATACACATGCTGTTACTAGAAGGCAGAGCACTGATGACATAACATGTCTGCTCAGTAATTGAACACCATAATGAATTGTCTGGATTTGCTTTATACATGTACTCTATTATGATTGTGTCTTCACTTTTTAGATTTTTGTGCTCCTCATTGCAGGATTTTATAGACTGACGGACATACACAGCACTATGATTTTTTAGGGCTCTATCATCTTTGTCAACTACAATTATTTTTTCTTTTTGAAAAGCATAATGAGTGTGTTATGCTACTCCAGACGGCATGGGCACCGATTCACTCACCCCCCTGCAACTGCGGCCTCTTCTATGCCAATGGTCCTTGCCTGCTGGGCCCTCCTCTGCCCCCCCAGCAGCGAGCCTTGCTACCAGAGTCTCCTGCTCTCCACACTACTGCAGGCTGCGGCTTGCACTTGTCAGCTAGACCACTCCAGTCTCTATGACCCTTAATGGGCCACTGCATGGACACCCTAATCTTTACTAACCTATGGCTGGTCACCTCAATATACTTAACACACCTTTCCCAAAGGGATGGTGTTGAAGCAGTAGGTGTTTTTAGAGTGCTAGTCCCTGAAAAGGTGTTCTGTTCCAGTTGTCTGCCCATATCCTGACCTGTGCCTGATTACAGACTCTGACTCACCTGTCTGGTCTATCCCTGCCTATTTATCGTATTGACCCTTTGCTGCCCACCTGTTTGACGAAATTTGGCAAGTACCATGTCGGATGGGTGGTCTATTATCACAGTATTCCAGACAGCACGCCAATGATGAATTTTTACAAAATTGCTTGCTTTATCAGTACCTTTTAACACCAGTGGTACACATCAGTGCAACATTTTGGGCCCTATTATGGTGCCCTTCTTCAGGCTGTCGACTTGGCTGACCATGTGTAGATCTATGGCGTGGTCTATTAGGGTACCGAGTGCTGAAATCCACTGGAATGACTCGGGTACTGCTCTCCCTGGAGATCATTACAATCTCTGTCCTCGCCTCATGTGTCAATCTCACAGCCATATCTATATCCGTAACAAAGAGAAAATTGTTAATAACTTTGGCAGAAATAAAGGTACATTGAAGCAAAGATTTGGATTCAATTTCTCTGTCATATACATATGTCACATGCACCCCTTCTCATTTGAAAATATCGACTTGGTTCCAAGATGGCGGCTTTCAAATTGAGCACCGTGTTGGACACAGTCTCTCCCAGATTTGCCCTCTTTCCTTACCAACATGCCACACACAGGATGACTTTCCCAACCACTGTTTTCCATTTATTCAGGTGGAACAACCTTGTATAAAAAGAATATGCACACAAGTTCAACCCTCAATTAAAGAAGGGGCAGATGCCAATTTAGGCTAAGCCTTCTCTCCAGATAGCCACACAGTTTGCATTCTGAATATAGTATAGGTTTCTACATTGCAGTACCATTTAGCTGTCAGGTTCCATCTACTAAGCACATTTGGACTTAGGGGGTTGTCCATTAGGGCATAATTATTTGGAGGGGCTCAGAAATAAAAGAAGCTATACTCACCAATTTCCCAGGTGCTCCAGTTTCTACACTTACCAGGTCCCGGCTGGCCGCTGCTTAGCCTTTTCCTTAAAATTATTCCACACCTTTAATATGCCGAGTTCAAAGTTCATTATTCCACTTCATACATAGTTATGTAAACGTTAAAGAGATGGGACTGGATACCTTATTTAAAAAATTGTAATACATATTCCCCCATTTATTGTTTACAGCTAAAACTATACACTTACTTAATAATAATACATATAAATACAAATGTTGGGTTGAAGGACTTTCCTAGGACACAAGCAGTGACTCACAAGTAGGATGTCACTTTTTGTCCCTGCCAGTGGAATTCATTATGTAATGAAGGCAGGACATTCCTAGCTGAGGACGCCTTGTCTGCCTCTTGCCAGAAGCAGAAGAGACTTTTATATAAGAACATTCCCTGATTCCTGCAGGGAACAGGATCATTTTGTTTTAGTCTTATTTGACTTTAGTTCATATCCATGATAAATATAGAAGAAAAATGTCTAATGAATGCTAATTGGAAATTTGTTTTTACACAACGTTCAGGCAAAAAATGATGCAAAGGTGTCCATGACCTTTAAAGGGTTTCTGTCACCAGAAACAGCCAAATTAAACTGGCTTACAAGAGCGATGTGCTAATGTCAGCTGCACCTAACTAGCCTATTCTTAGTTTTCTCCATGCCCCCATTACTCGATAAATGTAACTTTTATAATATGCTAATTAGCCTCTAGGAGCAGGGGGGAGGCGGCGTTGCCCCTGCTCCTAGAGGCTCCGTTCTCCCACCTCATTCACCGCCCTCCAAAGCTTGATTGACAGGGCCAGGCAGCATTCGCATCCTCCTGCTGGCCCTGTGTGCTGGGGAAATCTTGCGCCATATTCAGCGCAGGAGCAGTAAGAAAGCGTCCTTCACTATACCTGCACTTAATACGCTGAGTACGGCGCAGGCACGAGATTTACCATGCACTCAGGGTCGTCAGGAGGAGGAGAAGGCTGCCTGGCCCTGTCAATCAAGCTTCAGAGGGCGGTGAATAAGGTGGGAGAACGGAGCCTCTAGGAGCAGGGGCTGAATCGCATTTCCATTTGGAAGACTTAAATACCATTAAGCATTTTTTACATGTGAATTTTGTGAGCTGTTAACATTACAACCGCCTGTAGTATAAGACGGTTGGTATAATTGTCTGAACTACAAGACAACTGACCTACACAAATATATCCCCGTCTGACATCTATAAGACAGTGCAAATATTTACTTTGTGTCACCAGTATTTTTCAAATAGTTTTGGCAAATAAATCCAATTTTGCATCATATTCTCAGAGTGTGCGTGGATTTTTCCATTGAACTGTCTAGGAGCAGGGGCAACACCCCCCCCGCCGCCGCTGCCGCCTTCCTGCTCCTAGAGGCTAATTAGCATATTATTAAGAATAGGCTAGTTAGGTGCAGCTGACATTAGCACATCGCTAATGTCAGCCAGTTTAATTTGGCTATTTCTGGTGACAGAAACCCTTTGAAGATGCCTGCACAAATAAGATATTGAACAGCCAGAATGCAGCTAATCAATCTTCTGGAAATCATTCATAAAAAGGACAACATCTGCATGGAGTTTGTATGTTCTCCCCGTGTTTGCATGGGTTTCCTTTGAGTACTATAGTTTCCTCCCAAACTACAAAGACATACTGTGAGGAAACTTACATTGTGAGCCCCATTGGGGATAGTGTGATGCTAATGTCTGTAAAGTGCCATGGAATATGTCAGTGCTATATAAGTGAGTATAATAATAATAATAATAATAAAAAAGATCTCACCAGCACATGCCAGACTAAGGCTGGTTACACACATGCGGCACAGGAATCCACCAGGCTCTTCAGGCAGAAATTGCCTCGTGTACACCAGACCCCCTTGATTATAATGGTAACTGGCAGGGATTCGAATAATAAAAAATTGCTGCACACTTTTTTTTTGACCAGCTGAATTCAAGGATTTTGAGTGGTCCGATCCTCGCTTGTTCCCATTATAGTCAATGAAGCCCTGTGGGTACACGGCTCTATCCGGCTATGCCGGATCCAGAAAACTCCAGCAGAATATTCTCTGCCAGAACAGCCTGCCGTATTCCTGTGTCCTATCAGGAAATTAGTTTAACCCCTTCCTTACTGCCAGGTCCGCCTTTAACTCTGCAATGACATTTCTGAATGTTCTTGAAGGAAGCGCGGCTGCAAGGAAATGGTGCAGCTGCAGGAGAGGAGAGTCACTTGTAAGACACAGCTGGACTTCCCACACAGATGGTTTATTAAGCACCCTGCCTCCACAATAGCTACATACACAGCGTGCAATGAGCAATGCGTATACTGATCAGGCAGCAGCCATGGCGCTTCCTCCTTATGAACCAGCTATTATGTGATCACTGGGTGCTGGGTAACATCGAGGACTGCCTAGGAGACCCAGATCAGCTCCTGTGACTGGGGCTAATATCAGCCTCTGCTACAGGAGAAATAGCAATAAAAATCCCCCATAGGTGACCCTATGGGTGTCACAAATAATAAAATTTAAAAAAATAATAATAAGACAAAAACGACACTACTACTCCATGCTTTTGAGGCCACAAGTACTAAAAAAAAAAAAAATCTGGTGATAAAGGGGGGAAATTGGTCTTGGTTAAAAAAAATTGCTGTGGGGCCCAGTCATTTCTAGGTACACACCAATGTAGTTTTCATACAATGGTGGACTAAAATGGTCAATGATCTGATGGGTATGGGCATCCTTACCCCATGGGAGCCAGGGCTCTCCATACAGACCCAGTGGTATTATGGTGTCATCATAAGGCAAAAAGAAAATGTCATTGCAATCCTCCCAATAAGGTTCCCTATTATGTATTCTCCTATATGAATGTGACTTCACATTTTTTCACCTCCTATTATGTACTACTCAAGTAAAATAGTGCAAATAGAGCGTTTCTGTCACAGCTTGAGTATGGAAACCGTGCTGAGCGTGACTGGCACCCTGTAATTTACAGCGCTTCAAACGTAAACAAATCGTGACTACAAGACTGCCCGGAGACTACAACTCCCACAAACCAATGCGCCGTGCGTCCTGACGCGTTGTTGCTAGCGCGCTTGCGCAGAAGCTGGAGGTGACCTGCAGCATGGCGGTCTGGGGAGCGCTTGGCAGGTAAGGGAAGGACATGTAGTGAAGGTGTAGTAGGATGAAGGCAGGCAGCTCTGTGAAATATTATCTCTGCCCGGAAGCGTCTGTCACCTTTGTGTATTTCGGGGGCTTTCTATGGGAGCATTGACTTTGCAGGATGATGGTGGGTGTATAAGGGGTTTTTCTTGGGAGTGTTATGACTGGAGATCCTGGAGACTGTGGTTGTAATGATGAAGACCATCACCACCCATGGAGTAACTACAGCTCTGTAATAGAAATCGCATTGACCTCACTTCCAGAAGTATATGATCTGTGCACACAGGGGAATGGGAAGGCCTAGTTTTCAATGTATTTATGCATTTCCAGGAGGATTAACAGAGGGAGACCTTTCTGAATTGTTCTTCTGCAAAACAGCAGGACAAAATACATGCATGTGGCCTCTGGTTTCTTTTTTTTTTTTTTTTTTATAGTTTTTTGCAGTTTTCTGTTTCTGTGAAAATGTAAACACCCTGCAATGCAAAAATAGCAGTATACAAGTATTTACTATGACAGATTAGGAAAGCTGAGAGTCCTGATTATTATTATATGGGTTTATAATTGATGGCCTATCCTCTCATTGGGGTTGGTCAGGGAAAACATAAAACCTTTAAAGGGGTTGTCCAAGACTTAATAATTGATGACCTATCCCTGGAATCAGCTATATGAAGAGGCTGCTGTGCCTTCACCTCTTCATAGTGTATCAAGCACAGTCTTACGTTGTATAGCAGCTGTACTTGACATTGCAGCTGAGGTCCATTCACTTGAATAAGCCTGGGCTGCACGTAGGCCATGAGACTGAAGGACGTGACGTCACAGGCCAAGGAAGAGGCTGCAGAGCTCACCAGAGTACTGCGTCACCGTTCACCATCCTTCGGGGGTGCTGGGAGTCGGACCCCTGTCAATCAGGTATTGATGAACTATCCAGAGGATAGGTTATCAGTATAAAGGGTTCTCTGACACACACTTTTCATATGTGAAGGCAGGGTACAGGGGTTTAAAGAAATAAAAGACCCACCTGTCACCGGTGCTTCGATTTCAGCTACCGAGCCCCCTCTTTCCTCCACCTCCAGACCCCGCTGGAACTGGAAGTGTGATGTGCTATCTGCAGGCCAGCGGTGATGAGCCTGCAAACGTCCAAGTGGAGGCTGTTGATTGCTCAGCAGCGGTGATGTGCATGTAGATGGCACATCAGATTTCCGGTCCAGAGGGTAATGGAAGCAGAGGAGAAGGGAGCTCACTGCTGAAATCGAAGATCTTGTATTTTTTGTAACCCCTGCACCCTGCATGCACATATGTAAAGGGATTCCTGGTCTTCGAAAACTCCTTTAAAGGCTGTGTACACCTCCAGGGGCTATTCTTTTTATGATTGCATTTTACTCATTTTAGGCTAAACATAATTTTTCCAATTTGTCTTTATTAAAACTATTGAGCTGTTCTGCAACAAACAGTTAACTAATTTTCTAGCTGTGTGAATGGTACTTTGTGCTGGTCATCTAATAAACCTGATCTCTAAACTACTAAAAGGTCATAAACACTTATTTAAGGCACATTCTTATCAGTAAGATAAGAATTGAGCTATAATGAGTGTTTATAATGTCAGAGATAAGGAGCTGAGTGGCCTCACAGAACAGAGTGAAAATTCAGAGCCTGCTACTAGAAAATCTGAAGGCTGCACAGAGACAGGGGATCAAAACTTAAAGGGTTTCTGTCACCAGTTTTTTCGGTATGAATCAGGCTGACATTAGAGATGTGCTAATGTCACCTGATTCCAAATATATATCTGTTTTATTTACTGGTGCCCCCGTTTTTATATAAAATGAACTTTTATATTATGCTAATAAGGCCTCTAGGTGCAAGGGGCGGCAGGACCAGACAGAGAAGAAATGATGTCATGACCATGTGATCAATCACATGGTTTAGGAGGAGACAGGCTGTGTGTGATTCTAACCATGTGACTGGTCATGACATCATTGAAGGTCCTTGCAAGCTATGGTGAATGGAGTGTTTCTTCTCTGCCTGGGCCTGTCAATCAACAGAGCCTCTAGGAGCAGAGGTAACGCCCCTTGCACCTAGGAGCCTTATTAGCATAAAATAAAAGTTCATTTTATATAAAAATGGGGGCACCAGTAAATAAAACAGATATATATTTGGAATCAGGTGACATTAGCACATCTCTAATGTCAGCCTGATTCATACCGAAAAAACTAGTGACAGAAACCCTTTAATAAAGACAAATTGAAAAAAATATTTTTAGCTCAAAATGAGTACAATACAATAGTAAAAAATGCTCCATAGTTGGGCATAACACTCAGACAACCTTTTAAGAGACAAATAATTACTGTTGCTCATTCTGTATTAATAATCTCCTTTTCCATTAAAGGTTTATTACGGTGAAGCCTTCAGTACCTGTTTTCTGCGCACAGCATAGAACGTTTGCAAGTCTGTTCCGCAGCATCAGTCAGACAGAGATCTTGTCCTCAGGCTGTGGGATCCTGTCCAGGACTTTACCGTCAAACTGGAGCTTGCTGCCAGTCCGTACCAAGAAGAGGGGTATGGAATACCAACCTAAATTCCTGAAGCGCCAGAGAACTCATGGTTGGATAAAGCGCATAAGCACAAGAGGCGGCATCGAAGTGATTCTTCGCAGGAAGTTGAAAGGAAGGAAATCATTGACTGTCTGAACAGGGACAACTTCTATCCATCGGTCACAGCTGTGACTTCTCTTCCCACTGGAAGCGCTGTATTGCTTGTTCCAGAATAAAACTGCTTGTTATATAAGGACACCTTGGGCTGCTTCTTTTATTAAAAGTATCAGGGTTGCGTCTTTTCCACAACAACATGGATTTAGTAGGCCCAATACTTAGGGTCCACTAGGGTTGAGCGGTAAACCGGTGTGAACGATTTACCGCGGTATTAAGAAACAGCGATATGGTGATATCGCTGTTTCCAAATAACCGCGGTATTTAGAGACGTCATAGGAGCGGTCATATGCGGGCTGACCGCTCCTAGATGCGTGACAGCCCGCCCCTTGTATATGCCTACTGTACATACTATTTCATGCAGCTGCCGCCCTTGGCTCCTCCTCGCTCCCATATTCAAGTCTCCGCCCACCGGCCGAGCACAAGAGCGAGGAGCGAGGCGCGCAAAATCAGCAGTCCATGAGGAGGAGGCAAGAAGAGTGAGGGATCCTAACGGCATTGGTGTAATAAATAATATACTATGTCAGGGGTGCATAACAGATCGGGCCGTGGGCCGCACAACCGATCATGCAGGATGGATCCTGGAGAGCAGGGGAGACGAGGAGAAGGCAGAAGCAATGTATCAGCGCTCCTGCCTTCTCCTCAGATAGGTGAGCAGGGCACTGTGCAGGGTGGACCTGGGGCAGAGGAGCGAAGAGCTGCAGGGTCAGGAGACCCTGATCAGGTCTGCCTTGTACAATGCCCCCAACAGCAGGCTGGTTTCCCCTGTAACTGGGGCTCCCTTGGATGCCCCAGTTACAGGGGAAATAGTGCAAAAAAAAGTCTGTGTCCCCAAAGGCCTTTCAGTGACCTCTTGGGGACAAATCATGTGGGGAAAAAAATATATTAAAGTTAAAAAAAAATAAAATATGATGTTGCAAAAAAAAAAAAATAGAAAATTATAAAATACAAATGAAAAAAAATAAAAGAAAATATTGCAAAATAAGAGTGTGTTCACTGTCCCCTAACAGTCTTTTTATGATCCCTTGGGGGGGACATTATGTGCCAAAAATATATTTAAAAAGATAGAAAATTAATAAAAATAATATGTTAGAAAAAAATAAAAAGTGCAAAATAGTACAGTGTTCATTGTCCCCCAACAGTCTTTATGACCTCTTGGGGGACATATTATGTGCCAAAAATATATTTAAATAATAAGTACTAAACCAATTATAAAAAATACTAATAAAATACAAACAAAAGTGAAAAGTAAAAAATTAAGTGTCAAAAAAAAATAAATATATATATATATATATATATATATATTTGTAGCAGATTAAAAATGAAGTTAAAAAAATAAATAAAGAAAAAACACCCGCACCAACCAAAACCGTCGCCATTATCTCCCTATTCAAGTGAAACTATACATTTTATATAACAAAACGACTGACACAAAATAGGGAACTTATTATAATAATTTATTTTGGTGTCAGTTTGCATATTTAAAGAATAAGGAGCTAATGTCTCCTTATGGCTGCCCCCATACAGTATAACGTCTCCTTGTGGCCGCCCCCATACAGTATAACGTCTCCTTGTGGCCGCCCCCATACAGTATAACGTCTCCTTGTGGCCGCCCCCATACAGTATAACGTCTGCTTGTGGCCGCCCCCATACAGTATAACGTCTCCTTGTGGCCGCCCCCATACAGTATAACGTCTCCTTGTGGCCGCCCCATACAGTATAACGTCTCCTTGTGCCTTCCCCCATACAGTATAACGTCTCCTTGTAGCTGCCCCCATACAGTATAACGTCTCCTTGGGGCTGCCCCCATACAGTATAACGTCTCCTTGGGGCTGCCCCCATACAGTACAACGTCTCCTTGGGGCTGCCCCCATACAGTACAACGTCTCCTTGGGGCTGCCCCCATACAGTACAACGTCTCCTTGTGGCTGCCCCCATACAGTACAACGTCTCCTTGTGGCCGCCCCCATACAGTACAACGTCTCCTTGTGGCCGCCCCCATACAGTACAACGTCTCCTTGTGGCCGCCCCCATACAGTACAACGTCTCCTTGTGGCCGCCCCCATACAGTACAACGTCTCCTTGTGGCCGCCCCCATACAGTACAACGTCTCCTTGTGCCTGCCCCCATACAGTATAACGTCTCCTTGTGCCTGCCCCCATACAGTATAACGTCTCCTTGTGCCTGCCCCCATACAGTATAACGTCTCCTTGTGGCTGCCCCCATACAGTATAACGTCTCCTTGTGGCTGCCCCCATACAGTATAACGTCTCCTTGTGGCTGCCCCCATACAGTATAACGTCTCCTTGTGGCTGCCGCCATACAGTACAACGCCTCCTTGTGCCTGCCCCCATACAGTACAACGTCTCCTTGTGGCTGCCCCCATACAGTGTAATGTCTCCTTGTGGCTGTCCCATACAGTGTAATGTCTCCTTGTGGCTGCCCCCATACAGTGTAATGTCTCCTTGTGGCCGCCCCCATACAGTGTAACGTCTCCTTGTGGCCGCCCCCATACAGTGTAATGTCTCCTTGTGGCCGCCCCCATACAGTATAATTTCTCCTTGTGGCCGCCCCCATACAGTGTAACTTCTCCTTGTGGCTGCCCCCATACAGTATAATGTCTCCTTGTGGCTGCCCCCATACAGTATAACGTCTCCTTGTGGCTGCCCCCATACAGTATAACGTCTCCTTGTGGCCCTAAGTGTTTTTTTCTTTTAAACGAGTATTTATCGCGATATACACTCACCGGCCACTTTATTAGGTACACCTGTCCAACTGCTCGTTAACACTTAATTTCTAATCAGCCAATCACATGGCGGCAACTCAGTGCATTTAGGCATGTAGACATGGTCAAGACAATCTCCTGCAGTTCAAACCGAGCATCAGTATGGGGAAGAAAGGTGATTTGAGTGCCTTTGAACGTGGCATGGTTGTTGGTGCCAGAAGGGCTGGTCTGAGTATTTCAGAAACTGCTGATCTACTGGGATTTTCACGCACAACCATCTCTAGGGTTTACAGAGAATGGTCCGAAAAAGAAAAAACATCCAGTGAGCGGCAGTTCTGTGGGCGGAAATGCCTTGTTGATGCCAGAGGTCAGAGGAGAATGGGCAGACTGGTTCGAGCTGATAGAAAGGCAACAGTGACTCAAATTGCCACCCGTTACAACCAAGGTAGGTAGAAGAGCATCTCTGAACGCACAGTACGTTGAACTTTGAGGCAGATGGGCTACAGCAGCAGAAGACCACACCGGGTGCCACTCCTTTCAGCTAAGAACAGGAAACTGAGGCTACAATTTGCACAAGCTCATCGAAATTGGACAGTAGAAGATTGGAAAAACGTTGCCTGGTCTGATGAGTCTCGATTTCTGCTGCGACATTCGGATGGTAGGGTCAGAATTTGGCGTCAACAACATGAAAGCATGGATCCATCCTGCCTTGTATCAACGGTTCAAGCTGGTGGTGGTGGTGTCATGGTGTGGGGAATATTTTCTTGGCACTCTTTGGGCCCCTTGGTACCAATTGAGCATCGTTGCAACGCCACAGCCTACCTGAGTATTGTTGCTGACCATGTCCATCCCTTTATGACCACAATGTACCCAACATCTGATGGCTACTTTCAGCAGGATAATGCGCCATGTCATAAAGCTGGAATCATCTCAGACTGGTTTCTTGAACATGACAATGAGTTCACTGTACTCAAATGGCCTCCACAGTCACCAGATCTCAATCCAATAGAGCATCTTTGGGATGTGGTGGAACGGGAGATTCGCATCATGGATGTGCAGCTGACAAATCTGCGGCAACTGTGTGATGCCATCATGTCAATATGGACCAAAATCTCTGAGGAATGCTTCCAGCACCTTGTTGAATCTATGCCACGAAGAATTGAGGCAGTTCTGAAGGCAAAAGGGGGTCCAACCCGTTACTAGCATGGTGTACCTAATAAAGTGGCCGGTGAGTGTATATCGTTATCGCGATAAATTTCTTAATATCGTTATCGTGGGAATGTTTTTGATATCGCCCAACCCTAGGGTCCACTCATTGTGGTCAAATAATATTTTTGCTGCTGTTTTGTGGCAAAATGATTCAGCTTTAGCACAATATGTGAACTCACCCCTAGGTTCACACAGTACAGTGTATTATTTTTAGCAAAAACATTTTCCTTTACAACATTGCTCTCTTTAGGGCTTGTTCACATGGCAGATTTTTCCAAGGCAGAATTCTGCATCTGCGTGCCACAGATCCACTGGGTATTTAGCTCTTTTCAGTGGATACCCAAAGTGATATTCAAGCATTTTCCATGTAGAATCCGTGTCAAGAAAAGACTTTTCCCTGCAGGAAAAAACGATTCCTATTGCAAACAGTAAGACACTGATTAGGCACAGTTTGCACATGGAGTTTGGCATGAAATATGCACTGAAATCAGCGTGAAAAAAATCACCTTGTAGACAAGCCCTTAGGACCCCCTTTTGGCTTTGGTTAAAATTGCAAAAAACACTTCCAATGTTACAAAAACACACACTGCCCAAATATATGGAAAATACAAAAACATCTTTATTCATAACCATATCATAAAATACAAAAATGTGGAAATCAGCCACAATAACTGCCATCATGAGGATAATATAACATACATAATATTTAATCAGGCAATGTGCAATAATTGTATGGGTCTATATAATAACATACAATCGCATAAACATATGCACACCATGCATAATCTAGGCACAAAATCACAGTGGAGTCTGAGTCGAAGCTAGCTTTGGGTGGAGTCGGTAGAAATGTACTGACTCCGACTCCAGCTTGGACTGTTGTGTAATTCATTTTTTAACTTTAATAGGAAGTTAGAAAAGATTAGAAATGTTAGTCATAAATATATTTAAGTACTATCAATCTAAGACCGCTATGTATCACGAACAGTGATAAGCAGGGTGTTCTAGTGGTGCTAGATAATCAGTTCTCACCTCTCCTGTCTTCTCTCCTGGCCTTATACTATATACAGTGATAAGCAGGGTGTTCTAGTAATGATAGATAATCAGTTCTTACCTCTCCTGTCTTCTCTCCTGTCCTTATGCTATAAACAGTGATAAGCAGGGTGTTCTAGTGGTGATAGATAATCAGTTCTCCCCTCTCCTGTGTTCTCTCCTGTCCTTTATACTATAAACAGTGATAAGCAGGATGTTCTAGTGGTGATAGATAATCAGTTCTCACCTCTCCTGTCCTTATGCTATAAACAGTGATAAGCAGGGTGTTCTAGTGGTGATAGATAATCAGTTCTCCCCTCTCCTGTGTTCTCTCCTGGCCTTATACTATACGCAGTGATAAGCAGGATGTTCTAGTGGTGATAATCAGTTCTCCCCTCCCCTGTCCTTATACTATAAACACTGATAAACAGTGTGCTCTAGTGGTGAATTCTCACCTCTCCTGTGTTCTCCCCTGTCCTTATACTATAAACAGTGATAAGTAGGGTGTTCTAGTGGAGATAGATAATCAGTTCTCACCTCTCCTGTATTCTCCCCTGTCCTTATACTATAAACAGTGATAAGCAGGGTGTTCTAGTGGTGATAGATAATCAGTTCTCCCCTCTCCTGTGTTCTCTCCTGTCCTTATACTATACACAGTGATAAGCAGGATGTTCTAGTGGTGATAATCAGTTCTCCCCTCCCCTGTCCTTATACTATAAACACTGATAAACAGTGTGCTCTAGTGGTGAATTCTCACCTCTCCTGTGTTCTCCCCTGTCCTTATACTATAAACAGTGATAAGCAGGGTGTTCTAGTGGAGATAAATAATCAGTTCTCACCTCTCCTGTATTCTCTCCTGTCCTTATACTATAAACACTGATAAGGGTGTTCTAGTGGTGATAATCAGTTCTCATGTCTCTTGCCCTTATACTATAAACAGTGATAAGCAGGGTGTTCTAGTGGAGATAGATAATCAGTTCTCACCTCTCCTGTATTCTCTCCTGTCCTTATACTATAAACACTGATAAGGGTGTTCTAGAGGTGATAATCAGTTCTCACGTCTCTTGCCCTTATACTATAAACAGTGATAAGCAGGGTGTTCTAGTGGGGATAGATAATCTGTTCTCACCTCTCCTGTGTTCTCTCCTATTCTTATACTATATACAGTGATAAGCAGGGTGTTCTAGTGATGATAGATAATCATTTCTCACCTCTCCTGTCCTTATACTATAAACAGTGATAAGCAGGGTGTTCTAGTGGTGATAGATAATCAGTTCTCCCCTCTCCGGTGTTCTCTCTTGTCCTTATACTATAAACAGTGATAAGTAGGGAGGGTGTTCTAGTGGTGATAAATTATCAGTTCTCATCTCTCCTGTGTTTCAACCCACTTCTGGCTTTGGCTCAAAAACTGTATAATAAGTGTGTTTGACACCAGACTAAAGGAGCTTTCCCATCATAGATGTTGATGGCATATCTACAGTTTGTGGCATAAATATCTGATGAATCCACATTCAACCAGGGGAGGAGACCATGCCATCCATGTGAAAACTAAACTAAGTTGTGACTTGTTTGGCTATTACCATAACTGTGTGCAGAAAGCCATATGCATATGCACACACCTCTTCATTTAACCTTCGGCTTGGATATAGTTAGCTGCAACCACATCCCCTGGCAAAGAGGCAGTAATGTAACCCCCAAAATACATCAGTAATTGAAGTTGGCTCCTTGAGTGAACAGAATTGCCTTTTCATGCACATGATTTTATGTAGAGAAGCAGCACTGGCTCATGGGGTTTGATGGATCAAATGTCAACACTATAGGAAAGCAATCATTGACATTACGCAATCACTGTTCAAAACACTTCTGCAAAAAACAACAGTACAGGCAAATATCAGAAACTCTGTGATATGTTTCAGAGAGAAATGCCTCTTTCTCCACTAAACTTACATTCTCTTCCTCATCCCCTCTCCATAGAGGGATGCATGTAATCTGATCTATTAGTGGTCCATCGCAACTTTCTCCTTGGCTGTGATGCTCTCCATTGTGATTGGACAGCGCTCCAGCCAGGGAGAAGGAGACGCCCATTGAGAATCCCTGGCGTCTCATCCTCCCTGTTCCGATGCTATGCATTTGCATAGCGCGCGCCGGAACTTTACAGTGGAACAGCGGGCGAACGGAGCGGTGCCCTGCAAAAGTAGTAAGTCCTCTGACCCCAGTCCCACATGCCCTCCATAACGGGCTACATTGTTAACAAAGTCTGGACCCATGAAAGGTCCTCTTTAAATTTGCTTCTAATGCTGTTAAGGGGTTAACAATACTAGATTTCCTTGTAACTGGCAAACATCCACGTCTCTGGTTTCAGCTTTGTAGCACTGGCTCCAGTTCAATCTGAAGTAAGTGCCCTGTTATGTACCAGTAATGGCCAGAGACATTCCACTGCTGATTCATTAGTTTATGGACCTTCTGTTGTTATTGGAATAGCAGACGGCTTCTTTTATTATTGATCCTGCTCTGCTCCCTTGGGTTTGAGGTTAAGCTTTTAAGGAATGTGCTGCAGTAGGGAAAGACCCAAAGGTTCTTGATGCATATTGATACAGGAGGAAAATACTAGCCAGACAAAACTATGAAGAGATCCTGCACCTGCAAAGACCAGTTAGGTATATACATGGAAGACACTTTCATGCCTTCCAAGCCACAATGACTAAAACTCAGGTTAACATTTTCATATTCATACTCATTAAAATTTAATTTGTATGAAGTTTGACAAAATGGTATTACACCCCACCCAAATTTTCTAAGGATAGAATCTGCAATATTACTATGGATGTCTTATTGTAGCTAGAGCACATAGTGTGGGCAAGATTATCTCCCGTTTACTATTTTCATTCGCTTCTAGCTAGAGATGAGCGAATCTATTTGCCAATCTGTTGATTCGTATCGAATCTTGGAAATTTTTAGCTGCGAATCGAATCCGAATATTAGGTGATTCGCTTCGGCTTTGTACGCATTCGCTACGTAGTTTGTCCTATAAATTATACGCTAATGCTACGTATAAGTTACTGTATACGCTGTTGCGTACAAATTCAATTCATTAGCGAACTTTTACTGTTAGTTCGTTTATCGTGCACAAAAGCTCGGGAAGAAAGCAGTCACCTGACCTAGTGGGCAGGGCTTGCTCTGATTGGCTCAGGCTCGGTAAGCCAGGGACGCATCGCTTCTGCTGCTACTGCTGGGACGAGCAGAAACACTGTGTGTAAAGTTCTGAGACCTGTTTTGTGAAAATTTGGTGTAATTGCTCTGGGAATCCATATTACACGTATCAGGGATACTGCAGGGCTAGTACCGTGTTTCCCCGAAAATAAGACAGGGTCTTATTTCTTTTTTTTAGGGCTTATTATCGGGGTAGGCCTTATTTTTGCCCCCTACTGAATATATATGTCATTTTTGGCCCCTCTGAATATATACTGGTATGTCATTTTCTTGCCCCCGGTCCCCTGTGTACACACAGACAAAAAATCTACTTACCTCAACTCCGCTCCGGACTTCTTCTCACCCAATCCTGTCATCCAGTGTGCGCTGCTTCATCCCGTCAACCAGCGTGATCCCGTAAGACCGGGCGCTGAGGTCACGTCTCGCGGGATCATCACAGGGGAGAGGTCTTGCAGCGCCGGATAGGGTATGGTTATAGGGGTGTGTATAGGTAACTAACTGCGCAGCGCTGCGTACTATAGTACACAGCATTGCGCAGGTAGCGCCACCAGCAGAGAGGCCCTGACTAGCCATTAAAATCACTTGCGGGCTGCACCCCCCGGGCCCAGACCATACCCCTATTCTCAGTGTATCCTCAATGTACCTAGGGCTTATTTTTGGAGTAGGGCTTATATTTTAAGCCGACTCCAAAAACAGGGCAAAATAGCACTAGGGCTTATTATACGGGAAACACGGTAGGGAGGGAGAGAGAGACAGAGAGAGATAGGGAGAGACAGGGAGATACAGGGACAAAGACCAGCTGCAGGGCCACAGAGTGAATTGAAAAATGTCTGGAATGGATAAGCAAAAGGGGTCCAGTTCCAGCCAGACCTCAAGCTCTAAAAAAAAAGAAGAAGGTGGCACAGGGCAGCAGTGCCAAAGGACCTGTAGCCGGAGCAATACTTGGCCGTTGTTCCACCAGGCTAACCCACCAAGGCACAAAATTGTAGTGGAGGAGAAAGTAGATGAGGTAGTGGAGTGGATGGCACGCTCATCTCAGTCTCAGCTGGATGATCTGCTATCATCTGCTGATACAGTATCCATATGTAGCCAGGGGTCAGACTCGTCCTCCTCCACCATTACGCTCCAGCAAACCCCGTCATTTTCTGCCACCTCTCGGGCTTCAGTGTTCCCTCCTAGTGGTGTCCCTTCTGCAATTTATGTTTACTCTGAATTTATTAAGTTTTAAGTGGTTAACAATAAAGAAGACAGAAGCAGTAATTATAATAAACTACTTAAATGGGGTCACGCAGGACCCTAATAGGAAACCTGTAACATCCGTAAAAGATTCAAATGAAACGAGGGTGAAAATAAACAAGGTACAGAATAGTGTAACATAGCTTACCCCCCCAGTCCCAGCAAAAGGCAGTCCTGGGTCATGAGGTCCGAAACAGACCTATTCAAAAAGTGGCACTAGGTGCCGCCCTAATGTCCAAAACCTAAAAGGAATAACCAGAACAACCTCGAGGAGAGGGCTAAAAAGTAATAACTGGTAAGTTCAAAGGACGCCAAGGTAGCCAACCCACCTCAACGTTCCAGCACATAAAAGGCTGTGAAAACCAAGTTTGTACAGTCTATAGGAAAGAGAGAAGGACAGACAGAAGGAAAAGGACAAATAAAAATAAACTAAAGGAAAGAGCTAGCTAAATATTGGTGAGTGCTGCTTGCCTGAATACAAACAAGAGAGAGTAACAGCGTTAGCGCTAGACGGAGAGGCAGCAGCCCTAGGAAGGAAAACCTCAGAAGTACGCTAAAGTTGGGCTCCGCAGTGCCAGGCGCGCTCCAGCACATCATCCTCATAGGAGGCCCCCCCTATCTCACCCCTCACCTGACAAGTCCACCAGCATCTGGGAGAACTCACCCGAATCTAAGAATAAGGAAAGAGCTTTCCACCTCTTAAGAAATCTATCGGATTCGTCATGTGTAATGGCTATCAATTCTTCCATGCGGAATATATGTCGAAGTTCAGTAGCCCACTCGGATAGTGTTGGTGCAGCAGTTTTCTTCCAGTGACGAGGGATCACAGATCTCGCTGCAGTGAGGAAAAATCTGAGTGCACTCTTTTTCACCTGAGCTATCGACCCCGGAATGAGCGCCCTTCTGCAATTTATAAAAAAAAAAAGCCACTGATGCCCACCGTATAATCCGGCGGTTATAGAGGACAGCCTCCCTGAGGATTTCTTAGAGGGCAGTCAGAGTTTGGACTGCCCGGAATTGTCGGTTGGTGGGGAACAGCCTAATTTGCATTCCGAAAAATGTGTTGTGGAGGAGTCTGATGATGAATCTGATGTGTTAGACCGGAGGACCTGGGAAGCGGATTGGGCTGGTGAGGAGGATTTGATCTCAGAGGAGGAGGGTGGTAGTAGTAGTGGCAGCAACAGAGGGCAGAGGCGAGTTAGGCCCAGGGCTAGTGCTTCCCTGGGAACTAGCGAGACCCCAAATATAGTGGGGCCGGCACCAGGGTGTAAGTGTGCAAGGGCTACAAGCTTGGCCAGCTGTGGAGGGCGCACGTCGGGTGTGTGGAAGTATTTTACCACTCTGCCGGGGGATAGCAGTATGGCCACATGTAATTTGTGTAAACAGAAATTGAGCCGTGGGAAAGCCACAAATGTTGGGACCACTGCTCTGTGGAACCATTTGAAGCGGCGTCATGCTGGCAATTTAGAGCAGCCCATTAATACTAAAGAGCTGGTTACTTCTCCTGGGGTCCCTTCTGTCAGGCAGGCCGCATCCAGGGCCATAGCTCAGCCCGAATCCCGGGGTGTAACTAGTACATCCACCTCATCGTCGGCCAGTGCGTGCATTTCTCCACCTCCTCTCATTTGGCAGCCGTCCATTGCCGAGTGCGTGGCCAGGAAGCAGTTTTACGCCACAAGTAATCCGACAAACTGAATGGTCACCTGACAAAGTTGCTGGCTATGCAGTCTCTGCCGTACCAGCTGGTTGACTGCCCAGCTTTTAGGGAGCTAATGGCTTGCGCTCAGCCACGCTGACAGGTCCCTAGCCGGCATTATTTCTCCAACAAAGATATCCCCGCTCTTTACTCCCAAGTGGCTGACAATATTGGACGCTCCCTCCAGCTGTCTCTCTGCAGCACGGTGCACGTCATGGTGAACACCTGGAGCAGTGCTTACGGCCAGGGGCAATACATGTCCTTTACTGCCCACTGGCTAAATGTATTTAGTGGCAGCGAGGCAGGAACCCCCCAGCAACCCGGTCAATTGCTGTTGGCACCTCCACGCGCTTTCCAGCCAGGATTGCAGCAGAGCACCCAACAACTATCCACTTCCACCTCCACGGGCAGTCCGCCTGCTGGAGCGTCAGGGCAGCGAGTTACCCCCGCTCCTTCATATCACATGTGCCAGGTGAAACGCTGCCATGCAGTGTTAGGCTCCATTCACACGTCCTGTTTTTCTTTCCTGATTCGATCCTGATCCTGATCTGGATCCATTCATTTCAATGGGTCCTGAAAAAATCAGGATCGAATCAGGAAAGAAAAACAGGATGTGTGAATGGAGCCTTAGAGTTAGTTTGTCTTGGCAGTAGCAGACACACAGGCCAGCGCTTGCTGCATTACATGAAGCAGCAAATAGCACACTGGCTGACTCCACGGCAGCTGGAAGTGGGCAAGGTAGTGAGTGACAATGGGACAAATATAGTGGCAGCGCTGAACCTGGCTCAATTCTCGCATGCTCCCTGTATGGCACATGTCCTAAATCTAGTGGTGCAGAGATTTCTAAAAACATTCACTGGCCTGCGCACAGTGCTGGCAAAGTCGCGGAAGCTTTGCACTCATTTGAGCCATTCATATGTATCTCGCCACGCTCTGATGGAACTGCAGCGTCAAAACGGTCTTCCGCCACACCGCTTAATAGGTGACATGCCAACCCGGTGGAATTCCACTCTTCATATGTTGCAGCGGCATCTAGAGCAGCGTAGAGCAGTGGACGATTTTGTCCAGCAAGCAGCCAGAATCTTCCAGCATAGGGAGCAGGTGTTGCTTTGATTTCCGGCAGTGGAGGCTGGTCCGAGATGCCTGCACTGTTCTAAGTCCCTTAGAAGAAGCCACAAAATTGGTCAGCCGGGACAGCTGCGGTGTGAACGACGTAATTTCAATAATATTTGTGCTGGAAGAGACACTCACGCTCATGCAGCATGGGGCAATAAGGGAAGGAAATCCTGGCCATTTGTCTGCCCGCCATGCTGTCACTGTAGGGGAGCCCCAACGCCAAAGTTCCCTTGCGGAGCAGGAGGAGGATGAGGAGCTTCAGTTAGAGGAGGGGGGAGAGGAGGAGGATGATTCATCTTAATGAAGATGATGATGACCAGGAGGAAGAGACACAGGTGGAGGATGAGGATGATGAGACTTTCAGGGACACAGCAGTTTCTCAGAGAGAGGCTGAGATGGAAAGAGTTGTATGCTCACATGCTTACGCACTGACAGGCGTATCCTAAACATAAGGCAGACTGACGAATACTGGCTGGCGATGCTTCTGGACACGCGGTATCAATCCAACATGGGGGATTGTTTTCCTCCCCAGGAAAGGGAAGAGAAATTAGTATAATTGCGGGAGAAGCTATGTAGTAACCTGGCCACAGGTTTCAGCCAGCCCCAGCCTGCTGCCAGCTTGTCTGAGAAGGAGGTTCGGCCGAGTCATCCACCTCCTGCCACAACCAGCAGCAGCTAGTTAAGCCTAATTAGTATGATGCAGGAATTTTTCTCTGCAGGCTCCCAACAGCTACAGTCAAGTGTGCAGGCCCAGATCACCCGCCTCAATGAGCAGGTTCAGGCGTACCTGCAGTCTGGCTCACAAAGCCTCTTCTCAGACCCTCTGGATTTCTGGGCAGGCAGATTACAACAGTGGCCGGAACTGTCCCACTATGCACTAGGGCTTCTTTCCTGCCCAGCCTCAAGTGTCATGTCAAAGAGGGTTTTTAGCGCCGCTGGGGGGGTGGTGACACCCAAAAGGACAAAAGTGTCACCGGGCAGTGTTAAAAAAAAATACCTTTGTAAAAATGAATAAAGGCTGGAATACATCCAAATTTCATACTCCTCTTGCTGATGCTGGTGGTGATTAGATCAGGCCTTGCAGGGCAGAATAGTCTGAGTGTCTTCCCACTGTTGCTGTCAGCCGGCCCATAACATTACTGCCAAACGTCTTGTGTCATGTCATGGGCTGTGCGAACCCAAAGTCTCCAAACCAAAACCCTTTTAAAAACCAAACACTGTTGTCTACCTCTGCCTACGTTTTCTACGCTTAGTAGGAGAGTAGCTGTTGTTAGTTAACGTTACTAATAGTTCTATTTAAGTTTGTTTTGGAGCCTCAGCCTTTAGTCCCCCCCCTCCCAAAAAAATATATAAATATATGTGTTATATATATTTAAAAAAATAATAATAATTTTTTACACTGCCTCCCGTACAAGTTATATTAGCGGACATTGTTATACACCACCGCAGTTTGTTGTATTTATTTTACCTATCACTCTATGCTGATATACCCCGTCCCCTACTACTACTGGCCGGGGCAGCCCATATAATTTTCACTGCCTATGTTAAGGTAGAATGTACAGGCTTGTTGCCCAAACAAGCCAGGCCTTTTTTATTTTACTGTCTGTCAATTGTAAACAGTGAACAGGAGTGTGTGTAATTTAGTAATACTTCGGCCAGCAGACACCGCTGTGTTCATTAATATGGGAAAATGGCCGTGGGAAAAAAACTCTGTCTTCTTCACACTATGTCAGGAAGGTGTTAAAGGTTTAACAAAACACTCAAAACACAGGTTTTTCAAGAATATTTTAGTAATAAATAAAAACTTCTTTTTAATAAATAAATAATATAATAAACAAAAGAAAGGAACAAAAAAATAAGATTATGCCGGCCTTTGCTGACGTTGGGCCATCATGTCCTGCAGCTCTTGCAGCTCCAGCTGCAGCCGCGAATGAGCCGGGAGGCAGCGTGGAGCCTGGAGCCAAGGCCTCCACTTCAAAGTCAGTGGGGATGTCTGTAGGGGTGGAAACAGTTATGTACTTAGCAGAGGCGTAGCTAGAGGTTCAGCACAGGGGGGGCGAAACATACTTGAGTGGGCCCCCCACTTAGTGGCTTCCCAAACGCACATTTCCAACTTCACAGGCACATACTACTAGTTGTGGTTAGAATATTGTATTAGAAAGATGACTGTATAAACTGCTAGATCATCTATGCTCTTAAGTACAGTACAATACACTTTCTACATACCCTAGTCTAAATACTCTACCACACAATGCAGTAAAATATAGGAGTAATAGGATTAAAAAACAACGGGACTCCTATGTTAAAGGAAACCTGTCCCCAGTTTTTACATCACTAAACTAACAGTCCCCTGCCCCCATCAGACCTCAGATCATCAGAATGTGCCCCCATCAGACCTCAGATCAGTGTATTGTGCCCCATCAGACCTCAGATCAGCGTACTGTGCCCCCATCAGACCTCAGATCAGCGTATTGTGCCCCATCAGACCTCAGATCAGCAGAATATGCCCCCATCAGACCTCACATCAGCCTACTGTGCCCCCATCAGACCTCAGATCAGCGTATTGTGCCCCATCAGACCCCAGATTGTGCCCCCATCAGACCTCACATCAGCCTACTGTGCCCCCATCAGACCTCACATCAGCGTATTGTGCCCCATCAGACCTCAGTTCAGCGTATTGTACCCCATCAGACCTCAGATCAGCAGAATGTGCCCCCATTAGTCCTCACATCAGCCTACTGTGCCCCCATCAGACCTCAGATCAGCGTATTGTGCCCCCATCAGACCTCAGATCAACAGAATGTGCCCCCATCAGACCTCAGATCAGCCTACTGTGCCCCCATGAGACCTCAGATCAGCGTATTGTGCCCCATCAGACCTCAGATCAGCATATTGTGCCCCCATCAGACCTCAGATCAGCAGAATGTGCCCCCATCAGACCTCAGATCAGCGTATTGTGCCCATCAGACTCAGATCAGCGTACTGTGCCCCATCAGACCTCAGATCAGCGTATTGTGCCCCCCACCAGACCTCAGATCAGCGTATTGTGCCCCCCACCAGACTCAGATCAGCGTATTGTGCCCCCATCAGACCTCAGATCAGCGTATTGTGCCCCCATCAGACCTCAGACCAGCTTATTGTGCCCCATCAGACCTCAGACCAGCGTATTGTGCCCCCATCAGACCTCAGATCAGCGTATTGTGCCCCCATCAGACCTCGGATCAGCCTACTGTGCCCCCATCAGACCTCACATCAGCCTACTGTGCCCCCATCAGACCCTCACATCAGCTTACTGTGCCCCCATCAGACCTCACATCAGCCTACTGTGCCCCCATCAGACCTCACATCAGCGTATTGTGCCCCCATCAGACCTCAGATCAACGTATTGTGCCCCCATCAGACCTCAGATCAGCGGTATTGTGCCCCCATCAGACCTCAGATCAGCGTATTTTGCCTCCATAAGACCTCACATCACCCTACTGTGCCCCGATCAGACCTCAGATCAGCGTATTTTGCCTCCATAAGACCTCACATCACCCTACTGTGCCCCCATCAGACCTCAGATCAGCGTATTGTGCCCCCATCAGACCTCAGATCAGCCCACCCAGCCACATAGGATTAAAATAAAAAACCTTACTTACCTGTTCTGCGCTGCGGCTGCCCTCCGGTCCGCGCTCTGCTCTCTTCCCTGGCGGCGCGCACTATGACCTGACGCTGCGTCAGGTCATAGTGTGCGCCGCCAGGGAAGAGAGCAGAGCGCGGACCGGAGGGCAGCCGCAGCGCAGAACAGGTAAGTAAGGTTTTTTATTTTAATCCTATGTGGCTGGGTGGGCTGATCTGAGGTCTGATGGGGGTCCCTAAATACAAGTGAGCGCTTCCATAATGGAAGCGCTCACTTGTATTCGCCTGATAGTAGGCAAGGTCATCCTTGCTGGGCCCCCCTGAGTCACTGGGCCCGGAGCCGTCGCCCCCCCTGCCCCCCCGGTAGCTACGCCACTGGTACTTAGTTTGTATGATCGAGTTAAAGTGGTTGTCCCACTGAAAAAAATCTAAACTTTAACCAGCACCTGGATCAGAATACATTATCAATTGAATGTCATTATATATTTGGTACATGTACTGGAGCAACTTATTCAGTGACATGTATCTGTACTGACTGAGCCTTTTTTTTGGTTTGTAGTACTTACTGGACACCCATACGGCATGGTCTTCCCATGGTCCAGGGAAAAATGCTCCCTGTCGGTTGAAGCTACAAAAGCTAAAACATACATTTAGTTTAAGACAGAAGGTCCACCCATTACACTTTTTATTTTACCTACCTTCTAACTCTGGAAGTTGGGCTAGTGTTGTTGGAGGGGCAGGTGGGGTCCTCTCTTGCTGGGGTGGAGGACGGTGAGAGTGGCTCCTCTATGGTGCAGCAGTTGTCAAAAATCATTAAATAATGGCCTAAGGCTACTTCTACACTAGCGGCAGCCCGGATCCGGTGGGTGAAGTGTCCCTCCGAATCCGTGCTGTCGCAGTTACACGTGTGGGGCCGGAACCGCGCTCCAGCCCCATTCACTGTAATGGGGGCAGGCCACGGATCCAGCCACAGCACGTTAACCCCTGCTGAGAGGCAGCCGGAGCGAAAATACAACAGTTCCGGCCCCACACGTGTACCTGCGGCAGCACGGATCCGGAGGGACCCTTCACCCACCGGATCCGGGCTGCCACTAGTGTAGAAGTAGCCTTACATTCAACTCTAATGAACAGTTGTAGCTACATGGGAATAGTTTGGGGCTGGAGGATCCCGTTCCTAACCACTAGTGCTCTTACTGCAGCTGCACTCCCACGTAGCTTGGATGAAAAATAAATTAAATATGTTTTACACTTACTAGAGGCTGCAGGTACTTCAGGGGCTGTCCTGCCTCGACAGTGGTGACGCCGTCGTTGACGGTGCTCTGCAACGTAAAAATGTACACAATTGTTAGAAGATGACTTTTTTTAATACTAACATATACTACTATGAAGATATTATGGGTGTGAGAGGGGGGCCATATCATATTTTTTTCTTCTAAAAAGGTATTTATAGCAATAGATAACGTTATCGGCGCAATAACTTTCTTAATATTGTTAACACGGTGCGGTAGGAATACTTTGGATATCGCCCACTGACAGTAGCTGCAGCATGGGCACGTCTTTGAGTCTGTGTGTAGGAGGAGGAAGCGCTAACTATGAAGGGGCATATATCTAAGGGTACTTTCTTTCACACTAGTGCATTTGCCTGACACAAACGGGAGAACGCCAGCACCATTAACAATAATGACTAGAATACCTTCACTTAAGTTGTTTGGGTCGAGTTAGAGGCGTTGCCTAGCATGAAACAAAATTACTGCAGCGCACTACGCACGACCACTTTGTCCTTTTCCGGGCTGGGAAGTGACGGCGCGTGCGCACAAGGATGGAAGCGCTTGCAGTGTTCGGCACTGCAAGCGCTACTGCGCACGCGCCGGCGCGATCGCACTGCGCAGGCGCGGGATTTCAGCGCTAGGCCAAACGGTCTAGCGCTGTCAATCTTGTTGTAGAAGGGGCGTTACCAAAGACAAGGAGGAGAGCCTCGGGCCCGGGGGGGCGGTGATGAAGCGGTGCTCAGGAGGAAAGAGCCCGCCCCCCGGTGCTCCAAAGGCTCATTAGCATAATGTTTAAAGTTCTTTTTTCAGCACAAACGCTGCGCTATACTCTGCAATACAGGTATGTTAAAAAAGTGCAATTTAAGGGGTTTTAACCTATGTATTAAAATACATAGGTTAAAACCTGGTGACAGAGCCTCTTTAAGCCGCTCTGGGCATTTGAATTTCAGATCGGACATTTTCCGCTGGATCTGGCCCAGGGTCCGCACGGTGTGGAAACGATGGCACAAGCCTCGGATCACCTGCTGGATCACCTCCTTCTTATGCTGGTTCGGGTGGCGGTGTGTGCCATCGTAATCCTCTTTTTCCATCAGCAGGATCAGGTATTTCAGCTCTCCAGAGCTAAATGATGAGGATCACTTGGATGCCATTTTCAACTATTCGCTCAGCCTCTGAGGAGTGCACGCCGCGGCCTCACGTCATGTGTGCCTGCGTATTACGTAATCGCTAGACAATAGCACGCTGAGGATTCGTACGCGATTTGTACGCTCATGCGTACGTCTTCTAAGAAGTTGCGTACATTTTTAACTGACCGTTCGTTATTAGTGCGCAAATGTTCGCTAACAGCCACATAATAACGTATATTTTGTACGCAAATACAACGAATCTATTCGTCGAATACACAAATAAAATTTTGAATGATTCGCTCATCTCTACTTCTAGCTTTAGTTTTTTCCTTTTACAGGGGTTGTCCCATGAAATATATTCATCGTAGTTGTCCAGCCCATACATGTTTTGTATTTACACTTCTTAAAATATGCTTATATCCCCAGCTATTACAGGAAGAATGTTAGTATAGCGCCACCTGCTGTTTCTACTGAACAGCCTATTTGTGTCCACCTCAGTAAATGTGTTGAGGTGGACACACATGCTCAGTCTCACTCCTTCGGGTATGTGGAGGCATCTACAGAGTAATGAAGCTGAAGCTACAGTGTCTTCTCTGCATGTCATAAGAAATGCTGAGCAGGTGATGAGAGGGTGAGACACAGAAAGGCTGTTCAATAGAAACAGCAGGTGGCGCTATACTAACATTGGTCCTGGAATATCGGGGGCTATAAGCTTTTTTTAAAAAAATATTTTAACTATAAACAATATTTTTAATGTGAGAACCCTTTTAAGTTAACATACACATTAAAAATCACGGTACTTGTTTCAATAATGTATGGTGTCTCTATAATACTGTATTCACGGATAAATGAGCACCTATAAAATATTTTATAAATAATTTAATAGCAACTTGTGCATGGGGACTCACATAAAAAGATAATTAATAAAGAGGGGAAAAAGACACAAATATATAAAAAAACTCCCTTGAATGGGAACAATGAAGCAGTCAATTGCTGCATGTATTTTATTAGAGCCGTAGCTGCGGTTGTTATCATCAGAGCTAGTTTGCCCAGGACAACCGCATATAGCAGTCAATTGCTGCATATATTGTTAAACACATAGGTGTAACCACGGTTGTTATCATCAGGGCTAGTTTGCCCACAACAACCGCAATCACAACCCACTGTGGGGATTAGATGCGCATACACATGACAGACCCAACTGTCTACAATAGCCCCAGGGGGTCCGTATAATAATGGGGGATAGCTTGTGGTAGCAATTTATTTCCTCAATGAGTGTATTTAATTCACCAACCACTATTCATCCTGATGTCTCACCCGCCATCTACACTGCAAGGTGAACGGATGACACATAAAGCAGTCTATAATAGTCTACCCCACAGCCAAAAAGCTCCGCTGCTGCTCCTACATATATAAATTACGCTCGACGCGTTTCATCTATCTTAGACTCATCAGGAGCATTAAAGAGGTATCTATAGGTAGCACGCTGAGAGAGCAGTCACACTGATGGTGTGTGACCGCTAGATCGGCGCTATGTTGGCCGCACGTGGCCGCCGAAACCACGAGTATATAAAGGTAAGGCCACTCCCCCAGTGGGTGGAGCTATGCGGCAGATCGGCCAATGATCACAAAAAGGGGCGGAACGGCCCCGCATCATAGTGCACGCCCCTGGTAATCACGGCCGACCCAACGAATATCGCATGTACTCACTATACAGCATCACAAAAGGATGATACTTGCAGGATTTAATTATCCAGCCAGGATAAGGAAACCAAAGAAAAAAGTGATCAGAGTGTTACTCAGGTACATCTGAGGCACAGTAAGCCACCCCCTGGGGCTATTGTAGACAGTTGGGTCTGTCATGTGTATGCGCATCTAATCCCCACAGTGGGTTGTGATTGCGGTTGTTGTGGGCAAACTAGCCCTGATGATAACAACCGTGGTTACACCTATGTGTTTAACAATATATGCAGCAATTGACTGCTATATGCGGTTGTCCTGGGCAAACTAGCTCTGATGATAACAACCGCAGCTACGGCTCTAATAAAATACATGCAGCAATTGACTGCTTCATTGTTCCCATTCAAGGGAGTTTTTTTTATATATTTGTGTCTTTTTCCCCTCTTTATTAATTATCTTTTTATGTGAGTCCCCATGCACAAGTTGCTATTAAATTATTTATAAAATATTTTATAGGTGCTCATTTATCCGTGAATATAACATACACATTAGGATAGAATTCAGCTGACAGGTCCTTAACCCTTTCACTGCCAGGAGAGTTTTCACAGTATTTACAAGTTAAAACCTGTTACCTCCACACACATATTTTCTGAAAGTAGACGACTGGGACGCCGTCATACAGTGTTTTGTTTAAAAAAAAAAAAGTCTGACCCAAGCAGGGCCTAAGCCGTATAGCACCTCCTAAAAATAAAGTGTAGGATGTGCGGAGTTCACACATGCCTTTATGCTATATACACACATACTCACCAAACCTGAATATACCTCTATGATCTGGACGCCCTAAACTACCAAGTCTCAGAGTCGACAAATGGTCTGATAAGGGAGAGAAAATATCCTGGTAGCAATGAGCCAGGTTTCCTGTTCTGTTTGGGCACCTTTGGAAAAGGGGATCTATTCTGACTCTTCGTGATTTCACCTAGGAGAAACCTCTGATGCGTTTTTCCAGCACAGTATATAACCTTAACCTGTCTGAATACATCCCTGCAGGTAAGCTCAGAGACATCTTTATATCACTTGCTGAGCCATGGGAACCATATCTAAGAAACGCACCCACTGGGCGTAAATAGCCAAGCACGTAAGAGCTGTAGAAAGAAGCACACCAGCCTCAACCACAGAATGCATGAGCTACATAATCAACAGCAAGGCCACCTCATTCTCCCCTGGACCAGATGAGCATCTTCGTATCCCTTCTCTTCCCCTATAGAGACTATTTAGGATACGACTACACAGCGACATCTATCACGGCCTGGACAACAGAGTAGCAGTGATTTCATAGAAATGAATCTGAGTCGCAGTGCAGTGGAACTACAGTGGGACTATAGGAGGACGAATGATCACTCATTCCCATACAGTATTGATTATTGCTAGCTGCATTTGAATGTAGCAAATTTGCTGGCAATGATCAAGAATTAAAAGTTCACTGAGTTGTCAGCAAACTTTTGATATGTCATAGAGATATATCAAAAGTTTTGATCAGTGGGGTTTGACTGCTGAGACCCCCACAATCACCAGAAAGAAGAGAGGACATTCACATAGCTCTCTCTTCTTGCTGCAGGAGAGGAAGCAAGATGGACTTGAGAAAGTCTATGGGGTAGATTTATCAAACTGGTGTAAAGTAGAACTGTCTTAGTTGCCAATAGCAACCAATCAGATTCCATCTTTAATTTTTCAGATCCCTATAGAAAATGAAAGGTGAAATCTGATTGGTTGCAATTGGCAACTAAGCCTGTTTTCCTTTACAACAGTTTGATAAATCATCCCCTATGTGCCAGTCCCCTTCAGTGAGGAGAGGGAGCACAATGGGGGTCATTTATTAGGGCCATCATTTTTTGGTGGTCTTCTTCCTGCCTGTTATGCCAGTACATACACACATGCATTTTCATAGTATTTGGAATTTTTGTATGATCCTTACACAAGGGGCCTAACCATGTTTTCTGCAGTACTCCAAATCTTAAAATTTAGTCTTGGGGCAAAAGCATGAGAAGACAGGACTCATAGTGGTATTTCAGTCTTTCTCTTCTGACCCCAAAACGACAGAAAGTTCCTTTTATTAGGCACAAAAATGTGTGTTACCCTTACAACCTAAAATACAAATGAGCTAATCAGATTTTTCCACACAGATCTACATACTATCTGTACACAATTAAAGGGGTTATCCAAATTCTAAAATCTCTCCCCCAATGCACGAGTCCCTTGTATGGATTATACTTACCTGCCTCCCAGCACCCACATCATTCCAGATCCCTGCACGGCCGCCTCTGCATGTCTGAGCCTTAAGGGCGCCTGCTATTGGCTGTTCCCCCCGTTGCCGGTTTTGAACCGAGCGATGGGGAGATGCAGCAGTGGCCGTGCAGGGATCTGGAGCAATGCGGGTTCTGGGAGCAAGTAAGTATAATCCATACAAGGAGCCCAGGCATTGGGGGGATATTTTAGAATTCGGATAACCCCTTTAACTCTAGTGCGGGAAAACCAAAGCAAAGAATTCCTTTGTGTAGCTACATGAGGAGTCTACATCCAGTTTATACCAGATATTGCGGACTAAAAATATGTGATTACAAAGAGTATATAATTCAGAAATTTACAGAATAATAGTGTTTAAAGAGAATAGATAAGGCCGTATTCACACAACCGTATGTGTTTTGCGGTCCTCAAAACATGGATCCGCAAAAAAAATGGATGACATCCATGTGACTTCTGTATTGCATCCGTTTTATTTGCGGATCCATTGTAACAATGCCTGTTCTTGTCCGCAAAATGGACAAGAACAGGACATGTTCTATTTCTTTGCGGAAAGGACATACGGAAATGGAATGCACACAGAGTCATTTCCATTTTTTGCTGATCCATTGAAGTGACTAGTTCTGCATACGGTCCACCAAAAAACCCAGAACGGACACGGAAAGAAAATATGTTCGTGCGCATGAGACCTAACACAGATTTAATTATGTTTTATTAATCCTGCTATATTTGTCTATCTATCCATATCTATCTATCTAAGTAGAAAAATGGCAGCACAAGAAAAAACAAAAAACAAACGTAGGTGCATGCCTAAAGGGACTAGACTATTGGCCAAAAAGTAAAAAAATGCAAACAGGCAGCACTCTGAAATGATTAATAAAGTAACTGGAGAGATGTCCCCCAACCAAAAGCAGACCAATAGACTGGACCACTCCATAAAATTGATTGTTCCTTCACAATCCGCTTGACCCACCCCCAAACAACGGTGACCACATATCAGCACCATCACCTAGTATGGATTATTCAAACCACGAATCTGATGTATACAAAAATACATTTCTCTGCACAATAAACCTTTTGAAACAATACAATCAAAAATAAAAAATGAAGCAAAAATGAACAATGAGAAAAGTCCCCTGGCGAGTCGAAGATGAAGGTCTTTCCAGAGTTGCAGCTTTTCATGTGACCTTGATGCTATGGAGCGGACTGGCCATAGACCCTACAGGGAAATTTCTTGGTGGGCTGATGCTCAGGGGGTCGTCTGAGCCCTCATCATGACCATCAGCTGGATACCTAAAAATCTTATGCTCTCAGTAGTAATTAATGCTAAGAGCTTCAGGTACTTATGGCCTGGCCTCCTGAATTCCACCGTATCTCCATGCTCAAGACGATAATACAGTTGAATACTGAAGCATGGGAGGCAGCATTTTGTGCTGCACTGTGGTACTTGGTTCTGCTGGGGTCTCATTTTGTGCTGCACCATGGTATTGCTGACCTAACTACTTTTGTTGTCCCTGCCTACTTGTGTTGCCTTGTCTTCTGTCAATTTGGATCCACCTACAAGATGAGGCCTCTTTTAGGTTTTTTCCAGGGCCGCTTTATGCTCCCAGTCCACCCCTGGGTCCAATAGAGCCAGTGGCAACAGCTGGGCACCAACTTGCTCAACGTAAGGAGGCTTCAGACCTGTGCCAACATAAATATACAGCCCAAGACTGCGAGTGTACAGTGATCCCTCAAGATACAATGGCCTCAGGATACAATATTTTCAACATACAATGGTCTTTTCTGACCCATCGTAAGTTGAAACCAGGCTCAACATACAATGCCTCAGACTCAGATCCAACCAATCAAAGCCACTTCTCTGGTTAATACCTGTATTAGTTACTAGTTAGCAGCTATTCCTGACTGTTATATGTAAGGCGGTGTTTTATCTGTCTTAGTTATCTGCTTATTTTTCTTAAATCTTCATTTTCTCTTATCTTGGATGACATTTTGGGGCTTTGGATACGATACTCAACATACAATGGTTTCAACATACAATAGCCACCCTGGAACCAATTAAAGGGGTTGTCTCATCTTGCCTAATGGGGGCATATCGCTAGGATATGCCCCCATTGTCTTATAGGTGCGGGTCCCACCGCTGGGACCCGCACCTATATCGGGAACGGGGCCCCGAAAGCGAACGGGGGCGCACTGCGCATGCGCAGCCGCCTCCATTCATTTTCAATGTGGCCGGCGAAGATAGCCGAGCGCTGGCTCGGCTATTTCCGTCGGCTCCATAGAAATGAATAGGAGCGGTGCGCTCCCATTCATTTCTATGGGGAGCCGGCTTGGTGGTGGCCGGACCGGAGTCCTCCAGCCACCACCTTGCGGGGCCCCGTTCTCGATATAGGTGCGGGTCCCAACGGTGGGACCCGCACCTATAAGACAATGGGGGCATATCCTAGCGATATGCCCCCATTAGTCAAGATGAGACAACCCCTTTAATATTGTAACTTGAGGGACCACTGTACAAGTACATCATACCTGCTAACCTTTAGAAAGAGGCTGGGAGAAACGGCAACTTGATTTTGCACAACCATACCGCCTTTTCACAGGCCACACTCCTGTGCAAGGATACACCCTGTGTGTTCGGACACCAGGACTGAGTCTGATGATACAACATTCCAGCACCACATACAGTAAATGTACACTGTGTGATGATTTTCGGGAGGTTTTTGTGGTGCCCAAGAGATTTACCAAGTCCAGTAGTTCTCCTCTTTCTACTGGAGCCTCCTACACATTCCAGGAAGAGTTGTCAAGTATGAGTTATGGTGCATAGTCTTCATCTGCTTTAAAGGGTTGCACCAATTTTGAAAGTTATCTCCAATCCACAGGACAGGGGATACCTAACTGATTAGTGGGGGTCTGGCCACTGGAACAGCCATCGATCTTGAGAACAGGCTACCCAGTCCTGGTGGAGTAGCTAGTTGATTATGCATGGCATTATGCGTTAAGGGATTAAAATCTTACTCACTTTGGTGGTCATGTAAAATGCTCTGGATCTGCTGCCCGAATATCTGTGAGTACAAACCCATCTGCCACATACAAACTCTAAAAACGTACAAAAATATCCTTTTATAGACCAAGAAAAGTGTTTAAAAATAACACTAGGTACTATTTAATCAAAAAATTCTGGTTAACAAAAGAACCCCTTTAGGGGTCCCCAGTAATTCTTCTTTATATTTTTTTTTATTATGAAACTTAAAGATCATAAGATGCATTGGCACTTTTGATAATCAACATCTGGAAATTAAAAAGCTTTTAAGACGCCATTGGTATATACTTACCTCTAACAGGGATCTTAGGGAGGTGCTTGGTCCGTTCCCCACAGTAACGTATAGAAGAGGTCGTAACTTGCGAGATGAACTCGTATATAGTTACTTGCCATTGCAACCTGAAAAAAGATGGGGCTCAAATTACAAACAGTAGGTTCATATCCATGTGGGAATTGTTCCTTCTGCAGATTTTTACCCAAACGGAAGAAATTCAGAAATCCTGTTGACGGACAGGAGTATGAGATCCGAGACTTCTTCAATTGCCGGAGTCAAGGCGTTGTGTATTAAGCCTCCTGTCCATGCCCTAAAAGGCAAAACAACACAGGAGTTAAGGAGGAGGATATCAGGCCACATCAGTTCAATTAATACCCAGAAGGACACGACCTTATATAGGCATATCACCTACATACATCAGGGTGATATAAATGTCCTTACCTTCTGGGGTATTGCCAAAATTCAAATGGGACCCAGAAGTGGCAATTTGGATAATAAACTTCTGCAGGAGGAAGCTAGATGGATCCACAGATTAAAATCTATGAGCCCCAATGGACATAATGAAGGGTTCTCATATTCAGCCTTTATCTGAGATAAAAAACCATCCCGGATCCAAATAATGTAAAGAGTGTAGAAGCACATATATATTTATATAAAAAGGAAAGGAAAAATTATCTAAAAAACGTTTAGAGTCAAGTGGCACGAATGAAGAAAGGATTCCCATCCCTATTATGCCATTCCTATGGATAACAGCTATTTTTATGAAGAAAATTGGAAAGGGTTGAGTGCCAGCTATTATACCACTTTGAATAACTGATCTAGTGATGGTTCTTCTATCACCAGTCAGTTTGTGAGTCAAGAACAAAGCACTAATACATCTGGCATTAGATTGCCAGTTGGGAGGGTTGATAATACCTCCAGAAAAAAGCATCCTTGTATCCACTCAGAAGCATGAGACATGGATGATAGTATGAGACAATTTGTCATCTGTCCTTGACAGTGATTAACCAGATAGATGTGAAGTATAACATCCTGGTAAGAATCCCTGTTATCTCTCCAAAACGGAACATCATGGGTTAATCCCATTCATGTGATGGATGAGAGATCACGTCAGGGACTCTCATTGGGCACTCCTCCTATCAATCTCAGATGTTCTCTTCGGTTTATCCATAGGTGAAGAAGGTAATGAATAACGTGTCAATAAATAGGGAAGATGGGCGTCCTGCGCGCCATATACCTTTTCCCCTGACAAAGCCGCATGCTGCGGTGAAACATGTCGGGAAGGTTTAGCAGTTTTTAGCCAGTTAGTTTTATGGACCACTAGTGAGGAAAGAGAGGGTATACAGTGGGACTCGGCTGGATAGCCGGGGTCCATAGCTAGTTGAGGAGCGGGAGGTTCGTTGAATTGTGTGTGCGGCATCTGGCACATGATCGGAGTACAGCTTGGCACTGTGCCTGCGTTGGCTATACTCTGGGGCGTAGCTCGACACCGGTCAGAGGGTAGCGGCCACTACTGACTGTGGTGGAGCAGACCCTTTTGAGTACCTGACAGAGACATACCTCGACCGTAACATTCTTCTCCGGCAGTGCTACCTGGCCGTAGGATTGTCAGGAGAGTGTCTGTTCAAGCCTGCAAGCTGTATGTCATGGCGTATATACCAAAGGGTTTTTCACTGAACAGTCTAAGTGGATTACTAAGTCTCTGTATGTAGCACCAATAACACATGTTATTAAAGTGTACTACCATCACCACAATAAGGTGTCAGAACCCAAGTCCACCTCTGAGACGCTCCCCCATACCTTAACTACATTTCCCTCACTCCAGCATATGTCTTTGGGTATATTACGCTTATTCTAATAATTGAACAAAAATAGTAATGTCCAACAAACAGCTGAAAATTTTAAGTTTTCTTCAAAACGTGCATTTTTATCAATTAAATAATAAAAGTTAAGTTTCATAATAAAAAAATATAAAGAAGAATTACTGGGGATCCCTAAAGGGGTTCTTTTGTTAATCACAATTTTTTCATTAAATAGTACCCCGTGTAACCAATACCCCGAGGATTCCCCAAGGGGATTTTTGTATATTGTTTAGTAAAAATAACACTACATACAAAGCACTCTGCAAACATCAAGTATATGGATTATTGTAACACGGCATATTTGACATGGGGCTAATCCTGAGCACTTTGCCAAGGCGGTCCCTTGGTATTCAATCCCTTACAGGGGTCTGAACTTTTCTGTAGGGACCACCAGACCCTCTACCTCTAGCAGACTCTTTTCAGAGGCAGCTAATCCAGGTGAGTCAGTAAACACCAGGGGGAGATTTATCAAAACTGGTGTAAAGGAAGAGGGGCTTAGTTACCCATAGCAACCAATCAGATTCCACTTTTTTTTTAATTTTTTTAGAGCTCCTTTGAAAAATGGAAGATGGAATTTGATTAGTTGCTATGGGCAACTCAGCCTGTTTTGCTTTAACCAGTTTTAATTAAACTCGCCTCAGGCCTTCTTCCATTTGTCTCCCTCATGTGCAGATCAGGTTATACCAACCTCAGAGATCCAATTTGGTGAACACCTGTTCCCGGCAGATCCTATCAAAGAGTTCAGTAATCATTGGCAGGGGATATTTACAGTGCCTTGTGAAAGTATTCGCCCCCCTGGAACTTTTCAACATTTTGCCACATTTCAGGCTTCAAACAAAAAGATATAACATTTTACATTTTTGATGAAGAATCAACAACAAGTGGGTCACAATTGTGAAGTGGAACGAAATTTATTGAATCATTTAAACTTTTTTGTAATAATAAAACTGAAAAGTTGGGCGTGCAAAATTATTCGTCCCATTTACTTTCAGTTCAGAAAACTCACTCCAGAAGTTCATTGAGGATCTCTGAATGATCCAATGTTGTCCTAAATGACTGATGGAGATAAATAGAATCCACCTGTGTGTAATCAAGTCTCCGTATAAATGCACCTGCTCTGTGATAGTCTCAGGGTTCTGCATCATGAAGACCAAGGAACACACCAGGCAGGTTCGTGATACTGTTGTGGAGAAGTTTAAAGCCGGATTTGGATACCAAAAGATTTCCCAAGCTTTAAACATCCCAAGGAGCACTGTGCAAGCGATCATATTGAAATGGAAGGAGTATCAGACCACTGCAAATCTACCAAGACCCGGCCCTCCCTCTAAACTTTCATCTCAAACAAGGAGAAGACTGATCAGAGATGCAGCCAAGAGGCCCATGATAACTCTGGATGAACTGCAGAGATCTACAGCTGAGGTGGGAGAGTCTGTCCATAGGACAACAATCAGTCCAACACTTCACAAATCTGGGCTTTATGGAAGAGTGGCAAGAAGAAAGCCATTTCTCAAAGATATCCATAAAAAGTCTCATTTACAGTTTGCCACAAGCCACCTGGGAGACACACCAAACATGTGGAAGAAGGTGCTCTGGTCAGATGAAACCAAAATACAACTTTTTGGAAACAATGCAAAACTATATGTTTGGCATAAAAGCAACATAGCTCTTCACCCTGAACACACCATCCCCACTGTCAAACATGGTGGTGGCAGCATCATGGTTTGGGCCTGCTTTTCATCAGCAGGGACAGGGAAGATGGTTAAAATTGATGGGAAGATGGATGGAGCCAAATACAGGACCATTCTGGATGAAAACCTGTTGGAGTCTGCAAAAGACCTGAGACTAGGACGGAGATTTATCTTCCAACAAGACAATGATCCCAAACATAAAGCAAAATCTACAATGGAATGGTTCAAAAATAAACGTATCCAGGTCTTAGAATGGCCAAGTCAAAGTCCAGACCTGAATCCAATTGAGAATATGTGGAAAGAGCTGAAAACTGCTGTTCACAAACGCTCTCCATCCAACCTCAAAGAGCTCGAGCTGTTTTGTAAGGAAGAATGGACAAGAATTTCAGTCTCTAGATGTGCATAACTGATAGAGACATACCCCAAGTGACTTGCAGCTGTAATCGCAGCAAAAGGTGGCGCAACAAAGTATTAATGCAAGGGGGCCGAATAATTTTGCACGCTCCACTTTTCAGTTTTATTATTACAAAAAAAGTTTAAATGGTCCAATAAATTTCATTCCTCTTCACAATTGTGACCCACTTGTTGTTGATTCTTCACCAAAATTTTAAAATGATCTATCTTTTTGTTTAAAGCCTGAAATGTGGCAAAAGGTTGGAAAGTTCCAGGGGGCCGAATACTTTCGCAAGGCACTGTATTTTTGAGGGTGACCTTGTTCAAACCATGGTAGTCTATATAGAGTTGTATAGAACCATCCTTTTCCTTAGCAAAGAAGAAGCCTCTATAGGTTTTCTTTTATATTGTCCAACATGGCATTAGTATCACAGTAGATAAAAACAGCCACGTGGAGGACTGTTGCCAAGCAATAGGTCAATGGGATGCTCAGATGGCTTATGAGGTTCAGCCCCCTTCTTGTCAAAACCATCTGCATAACTGGAAAAAGGAGGTAGTCCTTGGAGGTTCGGGTGAATTTGAGGCCTCAGAACCAGAAGAACTGTAGCCAGATGAGTGGCATCAAGACCTCCAACTAAGGACTTGCCTGGTGTCCCAATCAATGAGAGGAGCATGGAATCACAGCCAAGGTAACCCCAGCTGTAACGGACTTATGGACAACATTGCAAAAGATCTCCATATGTAGAAATCTCACCTGGAGATCCATGCGCTCAGGAGAGTACAGGATAGGTTCTGGGTAACAAACTCTAATGGCTGAGGTCACAGCCAAGGACTTTCTTCTCCAGATATACAGTGGGTATGTGGTATTGGTAAATGTAAACTATGGTGTCACTGAGTAGGTTTGACTTATGGCTTCCTAAGGGCATTATCTAAATGCCTTTCCTTGGTTTTTGCTCTTTAACCCCTGTGCAGGGATCTGGTCTTCACTGCAGGGAAGCCACCAGGCTGCTACCTCTTGGAGAAGTCTCCGTTCAGTGGTAGCTGTGTGGCATCAAGAGGACAGGCAAAATCGTGGTCATTGAACAAGCCAAAATCAGGGAAGCAATTATTTTTCAATAGATCAGGTGGCACAGGGTCAATATGATAAACAGGCAGAGGTCAGGGCAGGCGGAGCAGAATCAACACTGTAATCAGGCAGAGGTTAGGCATGGGAGTTCACACTAAAGACACAAAAGACCTTTGCAGGGACTAGGCAAGCTAGGACCCTTATTGCTCAGTTACCCTCCTGTAAGGTAATGTGCCTTATATATCCAGGGACCAGCAGTCACTGAGGATCGATTAGGCCACACATGGGGAAGGCTGCAGAACTCAAAAGGGAATCAGCACCATTTGGATTTTAAACATGAATTTTGTTGAAATTAGTTTTTAAGAGTTCTTTTTTTATTTTTCAGCCACTTGAGCTGTATGAGGGCTCGTATTTGGTGAGATGAGCTGTAGATTTCTTCTGTATCATTTTGGGGTATGGCTTAAAGCGTACCTAACGTTTCAACAAACTTTGCTCTCTGCAAATAATGCGCCCTTCTCCATGTTGATTGACAGGGCTAGATATGATGACGTTTTCACTGCCTGGCCCTGTCAACCAAAATGCAGAGGGCGCGGCAGTTGCAGAGAGGGCAGAGCCTCTAGGTGTAACAGCAACACCCCCACTGCTCCTAGACAGGGGCGTAGCTAAAGGCTCATGGGCCATGGTGCAAGAGTTCAGCTTGGGCCCCCTTCCCTTAGTGCTCTGTGTGTCTTATGTGGCACAAGGGTCGTTGGGCCCCAGGCCCCTGCTCCTAGAGGCTCATTTGCATATATTTAAACATAATTTTTTCCGGCAATGCAGACACATATGTACATGGGATCAACACAGATGCCTTCAGCAGCCAAGCACACGTGTAACAGGTCAGCCTGTATAAATCTGACAGATGCGCTTAAAATAAAAAATTGCCTTCTGTCGCATTTGCACCATGCAACAAAAGCGCTAAAAGCCTGCAACTCTGACACAAGCAACAAGAGCGCCTAGTTATTTCTGTGGGAATTCTATTCAAATCACTGCAAAGCAACAGCGTCACACAAACAGCAGAACTTCAACTCCCATGACTACTAGCGACGGTCTGTCAGCCAATGACAACTTCAGCTACAAGAACACGTGCCTTTTCCCGTGCACCCTAACATGGTCGCGCTAGTTACGTTTTTGACAGACTAGTTGAACAGCCAATTAGGAAGCCGCAATTCTGAGAGAAGGAAATATCAACCAATAAGGTGCGGCGTACCGAAGGCAAAGCTCTCGCGTTGCGTCCAATGAGAGGCGTGGCTTCCCGGAGACGCTCCCGTGGTGGTTTGTGTGAGCGGGTTAGGCTGGAGCTGAGGGGAGCTGGCTGATGATGGTGTGTATATGTATATGAGTTTGGAAGGTGCGGGGTCTGTGAGGTGAAGCCCTGGTAGTGCCCGGCTCGTAGTGTCAGGAGGGCGGCGGGCAGGGGCCATGTTGTAGGGTGGGAGCTGGACTGTGCTTGTTGCATATCTGATGTGGGCACTGACGGCTGCGGCGAGGTGAGAGGCCCGCAGTCCAGGCCGCAGCACGGGTTGTGCCTCTTGGTTTCCCTCCTAAAAGTAGCCTCCTTCCATAGGTGTAGCCCCCAGAGCCGCCCTCCAGCAGGCAGCCATTTCTGTCCACCTCTCTAGGCTGTCCCTCAGCTTTGTCATCACTGTGTCTTTGGTGTACAGGCGGAGGTGATGGGTAACAACTGGTGGCTGTACTGGGTCTCCCACAGAGCATGTGCCACCACTGGTACGTCATATATCAGTTTATATAGCGCCAACCTACTCTACAGCGCTGTGCAGTGAGTTTCATCATCTGTATTCCCCCAATCACAGTGTAGTGCGGTCATATTGAAGCCCAGGATCCCCATGAAGGCAGCACAGCCCTGTATCCTCGGCACGATACGTGTCCTGTTCAGGAGTATGGTACAAGTCATGGCATATTAGGATGTGACATCACTATATGACTGGTGTGGTCTGATTTCTGTGCCCCCCCCCATCAGTCCTGAGAATGAAGGGGCCACGCTACTGGTGGAGTACAGCATCCCCCTCTAAGTTTACCCTGTAAAGCAGTGGCCACCTGGCTATGCAAGGAGCTTTGTCCGGCACCATTCATCTGCGGCCAGTAATGGGAATAGAGTGCTGTATTTGAGTGATGTCCCCTTCGTTTTCAGCAATGATAGTGGTCCCAGAAGTCACTGCACACTGATCATACAGGGATGATTGCTAGGATATGACGTCCCTTTATACTATCTCCACATCTGACCTGGGGTTTTCTATTCTGAAAAGTTTTGGGTAATGTTAATATGTGGCGGCTTCAGTAGATTAAAGGGGTTGTCTGAGATTTTGATGACCCATCCTTTGAATAGATCATTAGTATCTGAACTATGGTGGTCTGACTTCCTGGACCCGTGCCGATCAGCTGTTTGAGAAGACACTGGTTCTCGCTGTAGCACCGTGGCGTCCATAGGCCTATGATGTCACGTTCATCTGTCAGATGACCTAGGAACAGCGCACCCTTATAGAGCTGAATGAAGCTGAGCTGCAATACCAAGCACAACCGCTATACAATGCATGGCGTTGTGAGAAGGCCGCAGTGCTCACAGGAGCCCCGGTGCCTTCTCAAACAGCTGATCAGCGGAAGTCCTGTGTGTTGATCCCCCACCGATCAGTGATGACCTATTCAGAGGATAGGTCATCAGTATCAATCTTTGAAAACACTTTTAAGGCCTCATGACCGTATGTATTTTTAATTCTGTAAAATAGATACTGGCCATGTTGCGTCTGAATTTTTTATTTTTTTTGCAGTATCAGTGACTTCATTGGGTCTGCGTTTTGCGGGCAAGTATAGGACATGTTGTATCTTTTTGCAGAACTGACATACGGATGTGGAAAGCACGCAGATCATCCATATGCTTTCTGCGCCCGTATGTCATTTCCGCAAAAACATAGAATATGTCCATAAAATGTAGACCACAGACTCATTGAAGTCAATGGGGCCACGAAAAAACAAAAATCTAGATGGCACATTTTTAAAAGGGTCATGTGCATGGGGCCTAATAGAAGGGCAGACTCGCATGGTGGAGAGAAGTTGGACAGGGCCTTTAAGAGAAACTGCCTCTTTGCTTGGTAAATGTGCCCTGCATGTCAGCCGCCTGTGGTCGTAACTAGAGATGAGCGAGCATGCTCGGCCGAGCATGCTCGAGTGCCATTTTTGCGTATTTGCGTACGCATTTTAAAATTCGTACGCTATTCATACACATATTTTAATCTATACGCAAATGCGTACGAATAGCGTACAAATTCAATTTGTACGCTATTCGTACACTATTCGTACGCATTTGCATATAGATTAAAATATGCGTATGAATAGCGTACGAATTTTAAAATGCGTACGCAAATACGCAAAAATGCCACTCGAACATGCTCGGCCGAGCATGCTCGCTCATCTCTAGTCGTAACTAATCAAACAAACTCTCATTGCATGCAATTAGTCCACAAATCATTAAAGAAGAACTCCCGCAAAAAATGTTTATTCCATGTCCTGCTAGAAATGTACATGATGTAATCTGTAGTAAATGTCATTTTCTTACCAGTAGCTGAATTTTTGACTTCTATCATCCTGAAGTTTCTTATCTGTGTTATGTGACTAGGAATTAGACCCACCAACTCACACAGCACCTTATGTGTGGACAGGAAGTCTAATTCTCTATGCATTCCTATGGGAGCCTCACTTTCAGTCTCACAGGAATGAATAGAGCAGTGACTGGCTTCCTGTCCTGGGTCAGTTGGAGGTCAGGGAGTTGGTCACATGACCCAGCTCCAATAGGAAGAGAGTGGAACCTCTCTAATTCAGCCTCTGATAAGAAAATGACATTCACTACAGATTATATCATTCACCTTTCTAACAAAATTTTTGCGGGAGTTCTTCTTTAAGGATCTCATGAACTAATGAACATTCTTGCGTTCTTTGACGTGGATTGTTGAAAGTCTTATGTACATAGCTGGTACTGTATTCTGCTGCGGATTTTCTGCATGTAATGAGCACAGTGGGGGATATTTGTCAAACTGGTGTAAAGTTGAACTGGCTTAGTCGTCCATAGCAACCAATCAGATTCCACCTTTCATTTTTCACAGCTCCTTTGGAACATTAAAGGAGGAATCTGGTTGCTATGGGCAACTAAGCCAGTTCTACGTTATACCTTTTAAGTGTCTGTGTCGCCCATTCTCTGCTCCTGGGTTGTGGCTCTCTTCATCTTTATGATGTAGTTAATCAGTGGGAGTCCCGGTAACGTGCATTATTTTGTAAGACATGAAGCTTGTGCTCTTACATCCTGCTTTTCTTCCCTCTTAGGCGGACTTTTTAAAAGGCCTTCCAGTGTACAATGAGAGCAACTTCAGCAGATTTCATGCGGACTCTGTGTGTAAAGCCTCAGTAAGTAATTTTCCAAACCCCACACTATACTCCTCATTTTACTTGCCTCTGCTGGATCGTTGTGGGATATTTTTGTGCTGTCCGTTTATGTCACAATACTGTGATTTGGGGCACTTTATATAGTGTTTGTATGCTTTGCTTCTGCTAGGACCTGTCATCTCTCCTTGTATGTTTTGGTAAATAATTGTATAACTGGGTGTTACCAGTTGGGGGCATAGTCTGCTACTGTCCAGTCAGTGCGTCAAGGACGCCCCCCCAACTTGTAATGTATACTTGCAGTTTTGTTAATAAATTTCTAGGAACAGTTACTGAGGAAAGGGATAACGTTGCATTATGTGAAAAGATACTCCAGAATAGTTATTACATAGGAATATAATTGTTTAGTAACCTTCTCTTCTGCTGATCCTCAGATCTGTTAGCCATACATGTGCACCATGTGACCTGTTCCTGACACCAGGTGTACACGTATACCTGATGTTGGGTCTTTAACTCTTGCACGCACCACGATGTGCAGTGTAAGGAGTACTTAGTGCTCTCAATATATGGCAGCTGCTGGTACTCGGCCGCAATGACTGGAATCTGTTAGCATGACAGCCTGGGCCCTTGGGAAAGTTCCCAGCCCTGTCATTGCTAACTACCTGTAAAGCCATGTGCGAGGTATGGCTTGTCAGGCAGCATGTCAGAATTCCAAAGACTGGTCTATGAGACAAGTGATCAAAAGGTTGCATGTTCAAGTCCCTTAAGGGGACTAAAAATTACAGTGAAAAATATGTAAAAAAACCCACAAATAATAAAATATTCAAATGCGCCCCCCCTCCCAATTTTACACATAAACAGGTGTTGCTTCGTCCACAAATGTCAGAGCTATTAAAAGGTTTTTCTGGGAGTTTTATACTGATGACCTATCCTCTGGATACATCGTTGGTATCCATTCGGTGGGGGCCCGAGACCCCTGCTGATCAGCTATTTGAGAAGGCACCGGCTCTCGCAGTAGCGCCGTGGCCTTCTTGCAGCTTCGCCTAGGCAATGTGATATTTTCATCGGTCACATGGCCTAGTTGTGGCTCAGCCCCATAGAAGTGAATGGGGCTGAGCTGCAGGTGGGAGTGTGCAGATCACAGGGGGTGTCACAAAGCAGCTCCATGGGTGTAGCCCCATCTCCTGGTGCCCCAATTGCACATCTGCATATGAATAAAACCCAGATTTCCCTGCCGCTGTTGATTGTACTGACAAAAGAAAGGTATAGTTTTAATCAGCGCGATGAGCCCTACCAGGCAGTATATTAATAAAGGATGATGCTTTCTCAAGTTAGGCGTTAACAAGGACGCGTTTCTGCAATAGCAGCCTTTATCAACATGTACAGGTATACAAAAGGCAAGGTAAGTTACAGTGTGAGTGATTAGTACCACCCCGTGACGTCAGACGTCCAGGTAGGACGGGATAAACACTAAACAAACATCTTAAATGCATGAAATGAACAAAAAACAAAATGATCTTGTACAATGTGATATTATTACAGCAATAAAGTAAGCTGATCCGTTAAATATGAACATTTATGAAGGATACAGAAATCAAGTCAAGCGATCGGCATCAACGCATGAGGTGGAGGTCTGTGGAGGAAAAGAATAGTCTATAAATGCCTTATCTCATAGTCCCTATTGAGACCTCTGGGCTGTAATGTGTCTAAAGTGTGGATCCATTAGGCCTCCCAACGCAGTAAAAGTTTTTTAATGTCTCCCCCACTTCTCGTTTTTTTTTTTTTTTGTTCCTAAATCTGGAATTTTAATTGAGAGATGGAATGCTTGTGTTTATCAAAATGAAAAGGCAGAGGAAGAAGTAGGTTTTTAGTTCTTGTGGTGGATTTGTGTTTGCCTATTCTGTCACGTATGGCCTGTATCGTTTTGCCAACATAAACCAATCCACATGGGCATTTAATCAAATAAATGGTGTTGTGGAATCACAGGTAAAGAAACCATCAACCATGTATTCTTTTCCCGTATGAGGATGATAGAACACAGGGCCCTTTATTATGTGAGAGCACTGGGGACAGTGCAGGCATGGGAAGGTTTCTCTCTTTTGTGAGGCTAGCCACACAAATAAGAGGAACCTTCCCATGCCTGCGCTGTTCCTATAACTTACCTTGCCTTTTGTATACCTGTACATGTTGATAAAGGCTGCTATTGCCGAAACACGTCCTTGTTAACGCCATTTGAGATATGCAATAAAAGAACCTAACCTGAGAAACAATCACGCGACTGCTTGTGGGGTTTACCTCTTTCCCGTTGCAGCGCTTCGACCGTGTCTCTGGTACCGACCGCTACACACTGTCTACCAGGCAGTATGTCTAGTTTAATAGGGTTGATCCTGGCGACAGAGCCGCTTTAAAACATAAACTTATTTATCCTGTATGGTGAATGCCGTAAAAGATAAAAACCCCCAAAGAGTTGATATGCCTATTTTTTATGGTGGCTTCACCTCCCCAAAAAGGTTGAATAAAAAGTGATTGAAAAGTCAACCAAACTCCAAAATGGTATCAATAAAATCTACAGATCGTCCCACAAAAAATTAGAATATCGCTCTGCAAAGAAAGAAATGCTTTTTTTTCAAAGCTATTTGTTTTCAGTGTTAAAACAAGAAAAACTATATAAATGTGGTATTGCCATAATCTTACTGGCCCGGAGAGTGAAACTAAACCTATGGTGGAATTGTGTGTGTGTGTGTGTGTGTGTTTTTTTTTTTTTTTTTTTTTTTTTTTTTTTTTCCCTTCCTCTCCCAATTCCACCCCATTTGGAATCTTTTTGAGATTCCCGTTACATTGTATTGAATATTAAGTGGTGCCATTAGAAAGTTCAACTTGTCCTGCATAAAAAAGCCCTCATATCTGGAAAAATTAAAAAAAAAAAAAAATTGGTGCTGCAGGAAGGGGTTAAGGATCCCATTTAGTGGTCGCCTTGCTGTAGGATCCCCCACAACAAGGCGACTGAATAGGAAGTTGTGTGATTGACTCTGTATTCCAAGGAGGGACTCGCTGACGCTGTGGTATGCAGTTCTAGATGCCTGGGACACAATCTTCATCTAGTCTGTGTACATCCTGGCAAGACGTTTGAGTGGAGTCAAGGCCTTTAAAGGTTAATGAGTTCACGTTTTCTATCCTGTCTTGCAGAATAGACGGCCGTCAGTTTACCTGCCCACAAGAGAGTATCCTTCTGACCAAAGTAAGTTCATTGCTGTGGGCAGGAGGGCGACCATGTTGTCAGATGATGGTTCTAATTTTTTTTTTTTTCCTCTTTTTACCATCCAGTCATAGTAACAGAGAAAACAAATATACTTTTGCGATATTTACACCAGCAATGGGACAAAAAGGTGAGACCTTTCTCCTCAAGACACTTTATTTGCAGGCCTTAGACTTTCTCTTTATCTGCCCAGTTTTTGACATCTTAAAGGGTTATTCCCATCTCGGACAATGGGGGCATCTCGCTAGGATATGCCCCCATTGTCCTATAGGTGCGCGTCCCACCACTGGGACCCGCACCTATATCGAGAACAGGGCCCCGAAAGTCAAGGAGGGCGCACCGCATGCGCGGCCGCCCTCCATTCATTTGTATGGGCCCGGCGAAAATAGCCGAGCGCTGGCTCGGCTATTTCCGCCGGCTCTATACAAATGAATGGAAGCTGGGCCGCGCATGCGCGGTGCGCTCCCATTCATTTCTGTGGAGCCAACGGAAATAGCCGAGCCGGTGATCAGCTATTTTCGGCGGCCCCATACAAATGAATGGAGGGTGGCCGCGCATGCACGGTGCGCCCTCCTTGACTTTCGGGGCTACGTTCTCGATATAGGTGCGGGTCCCAGTGGTGGGACCCGCACCTATAGGACAATGGGGGCATATCCTAGCGATATGCCCCCATTGTCCAAGATGGGAATAACCCTTTAAATGTGCTGTCGTCCTGTCATCAGCTAATATTTCTTCCCCTTCATTGTTTACCAGGCACACTTCTGTATTTCTGGCTGTGACTAAGACCTATTCAGTTGAATGTTGTATTACTAACAGTACAGAGCGCCGTATGGTAGATAATAGAAGGGATTTAATGGAGCGCTGCAGCCTCTTCAGTCACCTAATCATAGGGTCTTTTGGGAGTGGGTCAGATGTCCGGCTTTAGGCAGGACAATCCGGTTTCCTGGTATCCTGTCCTCTGTCCAGCGCCAAGCTTAGACAGCAGCATTGTGCTAAGCATAACCTGCAGGCACAAACTGACTGAGGGAAGCACTCCGAGCCCCGCACAGCTCACCTTCAGGTCTTCCAGTTTTTGTTTTTTTTTCCCTTTGCTGTCACCATTACTGGGATGAGGCTTAGCGTGGCCTATAATGTCTGGCTTTTTGGTGTGAAGCAAGTGGCCACCCTAATTGTGACTCTGAACCCAACTGATTTGATATTGATGGCCTATGCTAAGATAGACCTTCAAAGGTTTGGTACACGTTCGGAGGCATTATTATATTTTTTTTTTTTTTTGATTGCATTTTACTCATATAATTTTTTTTCCCATTTGGTCTTTATTAAAATGTTGAGCCACTCACAAAGGGTTATATTTCTAGCTGGGTGAATCATACTTTGTACTTTCGCTTTGTGCTGTCAATTAATAAACCTGATCTCGAAACTATAAGAGGACATAAACACTTATTAAAGCCACATTCTGCTATAATGAGTGTTTATAATGTCAGAGATAAGGAGCCCATCAGCTCCTGCTCCCCAACTGATGGAGCAGAGAGAAAATCCAAAGGCTGCTTCTAGAGCATCTCAGCTCTGTACAGAAAAAAGGATTCCATATTTGTAATAAAGACCAATTCTAAAAATGATTTTTAGCTCAAAATGAGTACAATGCAATAATAAAAATTGCCCCCCAAAAGGTGTACAACCAGTCCTGGAAAACCTTTTAAGGGCATATGCACATGGCCGTATTGCGGCCCACATACGCCGGGTGCGCAATACACTGGCAGTGTGCAGCATGCATCACAGATCGCGGACCCATTCACTTCAATGGGTCCGGAATCACAAAGATGTGGAACGGAGGCACGGATCGGAACACAACGGAAGCACTACGCTTCGTGCTTCCGTAGCGCTTCTGGCCGTGCCTCTGCACCACAAAAAAGTAGTGCATTCACTACTTTTTGCGGTGCAGATCGCGGACCCCATTGAATGCTGCAGCCCCACAGTCAATGCCCATGCATTGTGGACGGCAAATTGCGGTCCACAGCACAGACACTGACATAACGTGTTCGTGTGCATAAGCCCTAACGTTGACACTTAAATACTTTGTTGTGCTAATCTCATGTTCCACTTGTTGGTCCAATATATTTGGTCACCAAGGTTTTGTAATGGTTTAATTTTCTTAGATATGTTGGAATTTTCATTTGCAGTGGCCATTAAAAAAAAAAAATAAAAAAATGCAACTGCTGACAAGTTAGACCCCTTTCACACAGTTAGGCCCCATTCACACGACTGTATTGAATTGGGCCGTACCTATCCGCAATATTGCGGAATAGATGCGGCCCCATTCACCTCTATGGGGCCGGGAGCCGCGGCACGGAGCTAGCTCTGTGCCGCGGCTCTTTTGAAGCATGTCCTATACTTGTCCGTGCGCACGGACAAGTATAGGCATTTTCAATGGGGCCCCACGGCGTGTGTTCCGAGCGCTGCCGAACACATGCCGGGCGGCTTCCGTATATTTGTAGGTCCGCAATAATGCGGACCCGCAATTATACGTTTGTGTGAATGGGGCCTTAATGTTTGATCAGTGATTGTGAGCCAAAACAAGGAGTGAAGCCTCCACCCAGATTGGGTATAAGAGAAATATTTGCATCTGTTCTCTGTTGGGCTCAAAATCACTGATCAAATTGCCGTAGGCAGCTTTCACACAGTTGGTGATTTGGTCCGTGATTTCCATCAGTGATTGAATCAAAACCATGTGCGGCTCTAAACACAGAACAGGACCAAATCTTTCCATTATACCTTATCTCTGTAGGCTTCATTATTGGATTTGGCTCGCCATCAGAGATGGAAATCGCTGTCTAAACACTGACTGTGAAAGCGTCGTAAGGGATGTTCCTTCCCGACAATTGCCTGCTCGTCAGTGGGGGAGACCACTGCAGCGATCATCTCCACAGTATAAGGAGGAGCGATAACTAATGACATCGCTCATCCTCATGCAAACTCATTTGCCGGCAGCAGAGCCTGTTTACACTCCACGATCTGCTGCCGACAAATGATTTAGGTGTCTACTGAAACTATCCAATTGCCTGACAAACGAGAGTTCCTATGAGCACTCGTTAGAGGTTATCTGGTGGATTCTCGGCTCCTGTCTTAATTGGCTTTACAGAAACTAACAGCTGAAATTGCAGACTTGTTTATTCAGTATAGTTATCAGCTCTTGCTTTTCATGTTGGTCCCCGCCCCCCAACCATGGGAATGAATCTCCAAAAGTGAATGGTGCTGTGTGAGCCTAAACACGGCGGTGCTGAATTTTGAAAAATGGTTATGGTAATAACTGGCACAAATTCCTACTCTGATAACATGTCTTCATGCTGCATCCATCTATTAAAGCTCCATTCCAATGATCTAGGCTTGGGCTGGTGTGAGCTAATCTTTATCATACATGCATATTGCCCTCCTTGTGACACTTGTGTATATAAGACGGTGTCAGTAACTTTGTGGCTTGCATTATTAGTTGGGCCATGATGGATCACACTGATGTAAGAGTGGCTGGAAATGTATTTGTGGTGTGTTGGAAGAAGCTTCTGGTCTGCTCCTTGCTGTTTAATACTAATCTGACACATCGCCTTCCATTTTGTCTGTCTGCAGAATGCTGCAAAGAAAAGAGACCAAGACCAGTTGGAAATAGGTGAAACCTCTGCGCCCCCACGAAAGATTGCCCGGACGGACAGCCAGGAAATGAATGAGGACACATAAGCACCCTGAGAAACTTCTTTACCGACCTTGCACCCCACGTCTCCATTTTGTTTCCCCTCCCACAGCACAGGATGACCTTGCTATGTTGGGTGGAGGTATCACAGCCTTCCTCATGGATGCAGTCGATTCCTCTTCTGATATCCTAGGAGCCAAATTTCTATTTATTTCTTGAAGATTTTATTTATGTTGTGCTGAAACTCCTCTGAGAACAGAAGGATATGAAAGATTTCACGCCCGGCCCGCCCTTTTTCTTTTTAACTTTTTTTTTTGTTTGTTTTTTTGCTGCTCCCTACACTGTGTATATGGTTTTAAATTAATTGGCCCAGGTTCTGCTGGACTCTGCTTTAAACTGTGCAGCTGCAATTTCTGTGATCCTGTGCCTGCCACGGATCCCTGAAAACTGCTTCCGCCACAGTGTATCTTTTTTGTTCCATTGAATCAGTTTTTTTTTTTTTTTTTTCTTTTGCATGCAGGTTTTTTTTTTTTTTTTTTTTTACATTTATCTTGGGCATCCCAAGCCTCTAGGAGAACATCCATTTCCTGGAAACCACAACCTTCCCAATTACAGTATTGGGTTGTTCCGTTCTGAACGTCTTGTAGTTCCACCACGCGATGAGATTCTCCGCCAGTGACTGGTGTGCCATATACATAGTCCGTTCTAGAGGTACCTGCATGACTAACATACTTATTGTGAGGCATTGAACTTGTGTAACTGTTGTACCTCCCAGCACTACATCCACAAAGAGCCCTTGTGTTTGTACACGGCTATCACTAACCAATGAAAAGCTAAATGTCTTCTAGACTGGTTAGCGGTCTTAACACATGAATGGCCACCAGTACGGTTACCTGGGAATTTGCCACTTGTCCGCATCGCCACAGGAGCCGTGAATTAAAACAGCGATAATCAGCTTCATATCAGCCGATCTCTCGTGGGTTTTTTGTGTACATTTTATGCCGTTATGTTTTAAGATCTTTTGGAAGGAACAGCTGTAGGGGTGTACTGTGTCAGTCACACGGCTCTTCCTTCCATGGTGGGTTTTGTTTTTTGTTTTTTTTTTTTGCAAGTTTTGAAGTCCTTAACTCAATTGCCTATTAAGCTCAACTAGTGCTTCCTGACTAGAAATGTTGCCTAGAAAATTCTGTTGCACAGTAGATCGCCCAGTTATGTCCTGTGGTAAGGAATAAACTTGTGGCCTTCCAATAAAGTCTCTGAAGCAGAGTTAACCTTTATTTTCAGTCCCTATTGTGTGTAATGCCTTTATATTATGTGGTTATGTTTCATGTGGGGGCATCAACGCATGGAAGAAAGATGGATACAGTGCAGACTGCCCTTTGGTTTGGCTATAGGGGAAGCGGCTGCTTTGGGGCCTGAACTCAGAAGGGGCCCACCCAGGAGGAGGACCAAAAGATTTTGTCGGGGCCCCCTCAACCGTGTTATACAATGACCTTATATTCAGTGACACTAGGAAACAGACGGAGAGAGCGATCTTGACTAACCACAGAAGTAGGGCTTTGCTTGGGAGGAGGTCGTGAAGACATTTCTAAGGTGGTGGTGGGGGGGGGGCATTCATAAACTTGCTGTGAGGCACTGTCCCTTCTAGTTATGCCACCTAGATGGATAATCGTCACCTGTGCCCGTCTATTTAGGCTACATTTTAATCCCTTGCATTAGTTCTTTTGCATCAGGTTTTCATTGCTCTTTTGGGTTCACACACTGTAGGTTTTGTTGCAGAATTTTCCGTGGCTGAAAATCAGTTCCATTCACTTTAATGAGGCTTTGCAGAAATCCATGTGCTCAGTGTAACTGATTTTGCCATTGAAAATTCTACAACACAATCTGCAGCATGTGAAGGCACCCTTTAAGTGTCACAAGAGTGTGGTCATTAGATGTCCAACAGAAAAAGGTACCTGCTGGTCCCATTAGTTCAGTAGGGTAAAAGCACAGATTTGTTATAGATCTTAGAAAAATAAGTCCTAATAAACCAGTTTGGAAATGATGATTTGCAGATGCAAATTAAAGAGGCTGTGTCACTTAAGCAAGTTGCATTTATCATGTAAAGAAGGTTAATATAAAACACTTACTAATCTATTGTGAGTAGAGATTTCATATTAAGACATTTGTTTCCGCTTTGTTTAGAATTGCGTTATGGATTCAGTTACCACGAACCTTTAGAGGAATTCTGTTATTTATTCCGTCATAATAGAAGTCTATAAATCCGTCCAGTCTCTGTTCTGCAGGAGAGGACTCTGTTATGGCTTCATTAATTTTTCCATCACATTATACACTGCTTGTTTCCATGGTTACGACCACCCTTCAATCCATCATTGGTGGCTGTGCTTGTACACATGCTGGCCTCCCTGGTGGCCTGGACCATGGGAGCGCACATAGGCTGGTGCTTTTTTTCCTACACTGCTGATGTTTAATAAGTGCCTTGTATTAATTTTCTCTACATGATAAATGCCATTTGCTGAAGTGACACAACCTCTTTAAGCCTTAAAGCGTTATTCTGGTGATGTGAAGTTATCCCCTATCCACAGAATAGCAGAGTACATTGCTTGGCTGTTTCCAGAACTCCCATATAAATAAATGGAGCGGATGTGCACATGCCCGACCAGCTGCTCCCTTTACTTCAAGGGGCTTCATGGTGTTTGCGACCCCCCCCCAAGGTAGAACCCCCACTAATCTAGTAAAGTTATCCTCTATCCTGATAATTATATCACCAGAATACCCTGTTAGGGCCCCATTGATGTGAACGATGAGTGAACGTACAATTGCCCTGTGTAAAGGAGCAAACTTATTCATTGGGTGAAAGCATTGCTGATCTTGGTTTCTGGGCAGCAAATTGTGGTGCCTAAATAGGGAGCTATTGCCCAGAAACAATAAATGTGTATTGGGGAGGAGGGGCGTGATCACTGCATGCATATGATGAGCAGGAATGGTTGTTTCTGATACTTTTCTGAACTAATATTCATGACTGTTATTAATGGGAACCTGTCATCAACTTTATGCTGATCTCACTGAGGGCAGCATAAATTAGTGCCAGAAATGCTGATTTCAGCGGTGTGTCACTCGTGAGCTAAAAGTAAGTGGTTGCCGAGAACCAGCATCATAATCGTTGCAGCACAGGCCTTAAAAAGAGTCAAATCTACCTGAGAAGAGTCATGGTTATTCCTAATCTCCTGCTCTCCCGCCCATCTGCTGATGATTGGCAGTTCTCTCCTAGAGAGAAAGGGAGAAAACAAGGTAGAAGCCTGTCAATCATCATCAGGTGGGCGGGGAGAGCAGGAATTCATGAATAACCATGACTCTTCTCATGAAGATTTGACTCTTTTCCAGGCCTAATCTGCAATGTTTGTGATGTTGGTTCTCGGCAACCACTTACTTTTAACTTATAAATGACAGAACGCTGAAATCAGCTCACCTGTCTCTTCTTTATTCTGCCGTTCGTATGGGCAGCATAAAGTTGGACAGGTTCCCTTTAGGCCTCTTTCACACGAACGTACTTTTTGTGGACTCCGATCCGCATTTTTCACATGAAAAATGCGCACCCATTCATTTCTACGGGTCCACAAAAAATGCGGACAGCACACAGTGTGAAACTGGCCTTAAGGACCTGTTAGTGCCATGATTTTTGCACATACTTTTGAAGTACCTCTCAACAAGATGCAAAAACATGGTGTGAACAGAGCCTAAGAGATACATGAGCACCCTCCAGTGATTGTTACGTGTAATTTCCTGCACAGCGTGATAGTGACTAGTAGGTGAGTACTATATAAGTGGCAAGGTTTTTATTTGGTCTACTGTGGCGATTATGAAATGGGGGCATATCATTGATATTCCTAGGGTTACTGTAGCTGACTATATGATATGGCTGCCCAGTTTGGAGAGGATGCACATATTTTGTCATGTTTGACTTGTCCCACAATGGAGTTTGAGTGAAAGTACTAAGAAAATATAAATGAGCTGGAGTGACATGTCCAGTTACATTATAAAATCATTGATTCATATTTAGTTGTCTGACCTCAACTACCACAGTTCAGAGCTTGTGAAATTATGAATTTTTAGTGGCCATTTACTATATATGGCGATTCAGTGTAGCCCAAGTTACCAAAAAAAAAAACTTTGAAAAAATGCATCCTTGGCACAGTGGCTACCTTTTCCAAATTACTGGCTGGTGGTAATATTTGGTATCCTGGGAAATACAGATCCAGCCTTTAGAGCAACTGTTAAAATCTCTGTTCTGGCTGCTCTCCATGTTCTGTCTGTTTACAGGTCTGAATTAAAGGCACTTTCATCACAGAGCTGTGTTGTGTGTGAAGACAATTAGAGCATTACAGTATACTTTGTAATAGAGGCATTGTCTGTGAGAGGGGAGAAGAATCTTCATAACTAGGGTTGAGCGAATCGGGCTTGGATTGCTGTTTCCGAACCAGATTCGTTTAAAAACGTCTTTAAGAAGCCTAATTAACAAAGCAGAGTTCAGCTTTGTATTTTGATACTGTAATGTATGCTAATAAACTGACGTAATATTTGCAGAAACTTTGGAAAGACCTCTGTGGCGGACATACATTTTAATAATATGGGCTCTGTCCTACTGTACTGTAATTTTTAAAAGAATTGGGTTTGGATACAGCAATCCAAACCAGAGTCGCTCAACCCTAGTAGTATTTTTAAAATAATCTGGTGACCTGGTGATAATCACACCTACAGCAAGCCCTGGTAGCATCAAAACAAAGGTGCAGCAGTGAGCTGGGACAAAAAGAAAAATAGCGTTGGAACTATGGTGATTTTCATCTGGTGAACATTCATTCTTACAAAGGTTTGGACAACCCCTGTACAGAAGTAAGAAGACATGTCATCCCTGACCATTACTGTGCTTCCTGCCATAACTTTGCTTTTTTACTTTTCAGTTGATGCAGCAGTAAGGGCTAGGGACACTGTTTTCTGAGGGACATTTAGTCATGAGAAAAACAAAGTATGTCCTCTTTGAATGTTATCTTTTTATGTATCAGGACATAAAAATAAAATGTTAAGGTACATTCACACAACCGTATGAGTTTTGTAGTCTGCCTAAATGCCTACTGTCTGCATTTTTTGCGGCCCCAATGAAACGAATGGGTGCACATCCATTCCGCAAAATTGCCGACCCATAAATACGGTTGTGTGAATGTGCCCTTAGCAGGACTTAAAATTAAACCACCTCAGATGAACACATGACAAATAAAACTGTTTCATGAAAACTAGGTCAAACTGCAGCAGCTATGTGAAAAATTAAGTACACACTGCTTCCATAAGGCAAGAATAGGCAGCCCTTGATTGATCATCAGGAAGTGTGACCACCTGTATAAAAGCAGAAGTTTTCAGTTTACTGGTCTGTAGCATTCAAGTGTGTTAAAGGAGAACCTGTCACCATAAAAAGGCAGCATGTTATAGAGGGAGAGGAGCTGAGCAGATTGATATGTACTTTTGTGAGAAAAGATTCAGGAAAACTTCAGTTGTACATGGGGGAATTGTTATACTTGCATATCTCTATGCTTGTTCAATAACTTTTTGTCTACTATAGAGTAAGGGGCTGTTCAGACAGCCATGGTATTGCGGGTCCGCAAAAATGCGGATCCACAATACCATGGATGCCGAACGGTGTGTGTTCTGCAATTTGCGGAACACACACCGCCGGCATCCCATAGAAGATGCATATTGGGGCATGTTCTATATACAGTGCCTACAAGTAGTATTCAACCCCCTGCAGATTTAGCTGGTTTGATAAGATGCAAATAAGTTAGAGCCTTCAAACAAGAGCAGGATTTATTAACAGATGCATAAATCTTACAAACCAAAAAGTTATGTTGCTCAGTTAAATTTTAATAAATTTTAAACATAAAAGTGTAGGTCAATTATTATTCAACCCCTCAAACCACCAGAATTCTGTTTGGTTCCCCTAAAGTATTAAGAAGTAGTTCAGGCACAAAGAACAATGAGCTTCACATGTTTGGATTAATTATCTGTTTTTCCAGCCTTTTCTGACTATTTAAGACCCTCCCCAAACTTGTGAACAGCACTCATACATGGTCAACATGGGAAAGACAAAGGAGCATTCCAAGGCCATCAGAGACAAGATCGTGGAGGGTCACAAGGCTGGCAAGGGGTACAAAACCCTTTCAAGGAGTTGGGTCTACCTGTCTCCACTGTTGGGAGCATGATCCGGAAGTGGAAGGCTTATGGAACTACTGTTAGCCTTCCACGGCCTGGACAGCCTTTGAAAGTTTCCTCCCGTGCCGAGGCCAGGCTTGTCCGAAGAGTCAAGGCTAACCCGAGGACAACAAGGAAGGAGCTCCGGGAAGATCTCATGGCAGTGGGGACATTGGTTTCAGTCAATACCATAAGTAACGTACTCCACCGCAATGGTCTCCGTTCCAGACGAGCCAGTAAGGTACCTTTACTTTCAAAGCGTCATGTCAAGGCTCGTTTACAGTTTGCTCATGATCACTTGGAGGACTCTGAGACAGACTGGTTCAAGGTTCTCTGGTCTGATGAGACCAAGATCGAGATCTTTGGTGCCAACCACACACGTGACGTTTGGAGACTGGATGGCACTGCATACGACCCCAAGAATACCATCCCTACAGTCAAGCATGGTGGTGGCAGCATCATGCTGTGGGGCTGCTTCTCAGCCAAGGGGCCCGGCCATCTGGTCCACATCCATGGGAAGATGGATAGCACGGCCTACCTGGAGATTTTGGCCAAGAACCTCCGCTCCTCCATCAAGGATCTTAAGATGGGTCGTCATTTCATCTTCCAACAAGACAACGACCCAAAGCACACAGCCAAGAAAACCAAGGCCTGGTTCAAGAGGGAAAAAATCAAGGTGTTGCAGTGGCCTAGTCAGTCTCCTGACCTTAACCCAATTGAAAACTTGTGGAAGGAGCTCAAGATTAAAGTCCACATGAGACACCCAAAGAACCTAGATAACTTGGAGAAGATCTGCATGGAGGAGTGGGCCAAGATAACTCCAGAGACCTGTGCCGGCCTGATCAGGTCTTATAAAAGACGATTATTAGCTATAATTGCAAACAAGGGTTATTCCACAAAATATTAAACCTAGGGGTTGAATAATTGACCCACACTTTTATGTTTAAAATTTATTAAAATTTAACTGAGCAACATAACTTTTTGGTTTGTAAGATTTATGCATCTGTTAATAAATCCTGCTCTTGTTTGAAGGCTCTAACTTATTTGCATCTTATCAAACCAGCTAAATCTGCAGGGGGTTGAATACTACTTGTAGGCACTGTATTCTTACGGAGCCGCGGCTCGGCAAGATCGCACGCTGCCCATTGAAGTGTATGGGGCCGCATCAATTCCTCAAAATTGCGGAATAAATGCGAACCCATTCATGTGGTCATGTGACTGGGCCCTTGAATGTGTGTTGGGTATAGTCATAATTAGAGGTGGTGGACCCAGACTTAAATTTGGTATGGAGTTAGATTGTGATGGCCAACCACTGTATACCAGGGTGATATCAATATAGTATCACTGCAACCTAGTAAAGGCCAACCCGGAAATCACCTTTAAAGGGAACCTGTCACCTCCTAGACAGAAAATAAACTGTTAGCAGTACCTTACTTTAGGGACCAGTGTGAGGCAGATGCATATCTTCATCGTGACAAGCGATTCCTGTAACAGTCAAAAATCAATCTTTTATTCCTGCAGCGCGCGCTTCCCCGAATCATCTTGAAGTCAAGGGGGCAGCGGCCTCCTTTCTCCAAGTCAAGATAACCACTCCCCTCTTGCAAATGATTGACACGTCTGCCAGCGGCCGGGGATCGCGCAAGTCTCGCGCGTGCGCGATGAGTTCCTGCGCGATCCCGGCTCCGGCTGTTCACCTCGCCGGCGCTTTTAACACTAAAGCGCATGCGCCGAATAGGCTTGCCGGGATCGCGCAGGAACTCATCGCGCACGCACGAGACTTGCGCGATCCCCGGCCGACGTGTCAATCATTTGCAAGAGGGGAGTGGTTATCTTGACTTGGAGAAAGGAGGCCGCTGCCCCCTTGACTTCAAGATGACTCAGGGAAGCGCGCGCTGCAGGAATAAAAGATCGATTTTGGACTGTTACAGGAATCGCTTGTCCCTATGAAGATATGCATCTGCCTCACACTGGTCACTAAAGTAAGGTACTGCTAACAGTTTATTTTCTGTCTAGGAGGTGACAGGTTCCCTTTAAATGATGTGTGTTCAGAAGGATTACATTTTGTAAATATGGGGTGTTACAAGTAAAGCACTAATCATCAATTCCCTGCCGGTGCTGTTCAAATGCTTACGGGGTCCCTTCTTGACATACAGGAAATGAGGCAGGTCACCCCCGTGGCCATCGCCTGCTATTTGCTTTGTGTTGATATGGGACCAGGATGTGGTGATCAGTGGGGTTCCTGAAACATTTTTAAGAGAACCTATCACTATGAAGTGCAGTACAATCTGCAGGCACCATGTTATAGAGCAGGAGTTGCTGAGCAGATTTATTTTTTGTAATTTATACGTTTAAATCTCCGCTTTTTATGAGTTCAGTTGTACACAGGAGTTGTCTTACACAGAGAATGCTATCAATCATGGATAAGGGTCCATTCACACGGCCTGATTTTTGCTCCACGTCCGATCCGCAATAACGGATCTAAAATGCGGATCCATTCGTTTCAATGGTTCCCGAAAAATGTGGACATCACTCCGTGTGCTGTCCGCATCCGTGTTTCTGTTCCGATTGTCCGCAATAAAAAACCAGCATGTCCTACTTTCATCCCGAAATTGCGGTCCGTAGCCCAATTCAAGTCTATGGGACGTCCGTAAATGCAGAAGACATGCGGAAAGGCATCTGCATTTGCGGATTCCGTTCCAGGAGGGTAGAAAAAAAAATTTGATTCCTCCGGATCCACAAAAAACGGATGACATATGAATACATCCTTTCCGTTTTTTACGGAACGGATCCGCAAAAAAAACTGACCGTTTTCCAGGATGTGCACAAATATGGACATGTTAATGGGGCCTAAGTGTGTATACAGAGATAGCTGTCAGTCACTGGTAGATGTACACAGGGGAGGCGTTATCAGTATTCCCTGTGTAAGTGTGTATACATAGATAGTTGTCACTGATCAATGATTATGTACAAATGAGCTCAGAAAAAGCAGATGTTGAGGGAGTCTTTCACCTATATAACTAACAGCAGTGCCCCACGGAAGATTGCAGACACATCCCAGACATACTTGTGTACACTTTGCGTCTGTATTGAGACAAAGCTCTTTTATTCTGCAGGAAAACAGCTTCCAATTGCCCAGCTGAAAGTGAAACTAAAAACGGCTTTCTCTCCCGACTCGATTTCGAACAGATATCTTCTGATACACTGGATATAATGCTGTGGCTTTTGGTATCATTTGACAGCTTGGAATGCCAGCTTTCAAAGAAGGTCAGAACCATTTTCTATCTGCTACCAATCTCAAGATATGAGCAGCTAAAGCAGCCCTCCCCTCAGTCTGGTTTGCTTTGAGTACATACAGCAGCAGAGCTGGGCACTTGGGAGATGTTTTCCAGCAGAATAAAAGTGCTTTTCCTGGACATGTAATATAGACACAAAGTGCACACAAGTATGTCTGGGATTTGTATGCAATCTTCTGTGGGGCAGTGCTGTTACCTATATAGGTGAAAACGAGGTGACAGACTCCATATAAATGCATGAATTACTTTTCCCACAAAACTACCACTCTGCTCAGCATCTTCTGCTCTATAGCATACTGCCTGCAGACAGACCCGCATTTTGTAATGATACCATATATAAATGGCCCATATATAAAAATAAAATCCCAGCAGACAAACCCTTTACAACAACCTTTCACATCAGGCCTCATGCACAAAACTGTATATATTTTGTGGTGTGCAACCTGCGATACCAGCCATGTGCATGCCGTATTTCTCTAATAGAACTGCCTATTCTTCTAAAATGCAGATTGTGCATGAGGTCCTACATGTACACAGTTTTAAAGTATTCATCACATCCACAAGGTGCCTATATGTATATGGTAAGCAAATAATAGAGAGGTCACCAGTCAGTAGTACAAATGTTCCAGGGTAGTTTATGAAATAAAACCATTAGAAATCGAACTTTGTTGAAATATAATTTTATTGCATTTCTGCTGATTTTACAAAAATATGAGAAAATAAATTAAAGAAATAAATATCCCCTCTCCCAGGCTGTTTGAAGGTAAGCCGAATATGTGTTCAGGGTCTCCACTATGGGAAGTGTATAAAGGATATTACGCAAAGCTCTGCAGGCCTATAGTAGAGACAAGGCTGGTTATCTGATCAACTTTATCTAGTGCTTAACTATAAGACCAATGAAATAAATGCAGCAAAAAGAACTTTTATGGAAGATTTGCAAGTGATAATATTTCTACTTAAACTCCTGACTTATCTCTGTGGTGTCTTTTCATTAAAGTTTTAAAAAAAAAAATCATCTTCACAGACATTTACCATTCTAAGTGCAGCGCCACCTTGTGCCAGGTGAGTACTACTGCAAAATTACACCTAAGATACAGTACACACAACCCACATTCAGGCGGTCCACAACTTTTCTGGATTTTTTTTCATGCCACCGTTTTCATGAGCTTGCATTTATAATATACATATGAGTAGAGATGAGCGAGCAGTGCTCGTTACGAGCACTGTAACGCTCGGGTCCCGTGTGAAATGCCCGCAGGCATTGCGGATCCGTCCTCATCTGCATGTAAGTCAATGAGGACGGATCGTTTGGTATGACACTCATACCAAACTGTTCCGTCCCCACTGAATTTAAGACGGGTGAGGACGGAACCGTTTGGTATGAGTGTCATACCAAACGATCCGTCCTCATTGACTTACATGCAGATGAGGACGGATCCGCAATGCCTGCGGGCATTTCACATGGGACCCGAGCGTTACAGTGCTCGTAACGAGCACTGCTCGCTCATCTCTATATATGAATGATAATTTGTGATACATACAGTTAATATTCCCTAGTACCAGAGTGTACTAATGACATGTATCATGACTACTGATATAATAGGCTCATCTGCACATAAGTATGGCTTATTACATATGTTAATGGGAGGCTGCCTATGTATTCCCTGCACTTCAATAATTTTCCACAAGCCAGTGCTTAAACTTTGGAATATACTTTATTAAAAACTATCTAAATATTTGTAATACACTTTACTTTAACTATTTCCTTTTAAAATAGGCACCTGAAGGGTTCAGGTGCCCACAGTGCTTTGCAATCCGTGCACATACATCACGGACATGTCAGTGATGTACAGATTCCGCTGCAGTGAGCATGGCACAGGACGAAACGCCTGCTAGTACCAGTGCTGCTCTGCCAGGCTTTAGCAGAGAGGGCACAGGCAGGATTAGCGATCTGCAATGCCAGCAGAGCATTGTCAGTGGTGTATGTGGATGGATCGCAAAGCACAATAGGGTACCTGAACCCTTCAGGTGCCTATTTCACAAGGAAATAGTGAAAATAATGTATATTACAAAAATATTACTTTTAGGGCAGTTAGATTAAGTTTTAATAAAGAAAATTCCAAAGTTTAAGTATACTTTAAACATCTTATGCGACAAAAGAAGTGATGGGAAAAAAAAAATCTTGAAGGGTACATGCACAGGGATGGGTGTGTATTTTAGCGGAAAATTGATATCTGCTGGATTTTGACAGTAGCAAAATATGCACCAAATGATGTGGATATTGTTGCAGAATTCATAGAATAAATACTAAAGTCACCTGCACACCTTGTGGTAAAACTGCAGCGTAGTACAGTGCCAGCAACGTGCACAGAGTTACACAAATCTCACGTACACATTGCGGATAGTTTCTGTGCGGAAAATGACCTGCATTGCAAATTTCCAAGGTTTGCGGTTTTAGCTGCAGATTTCACCCTTTTCAATGGAAGGTGAGATCTATGGCAAAACCACCTCTAATCAGCACCAAAATCCCCAATTAGAAATTGTGGATATGCTGCAGAAACGCACATAAATCCATATGTACATTCACTTGCACTCGTGTGCAGGCGGCCAAAGGGTAACTGCACACAGTGTAGATTTAGGTGCAGAAAATCTGCACTATTTATCGAATTTTTGGTGCGGCTTTTTCACAGATCTCTTCCCTCCATTGAAAAAGCTGAAATCCGTACAAGAAAAATATAACAATTAGTGGCATGGTGCAGATTTCAAAATCCACAAAGCATATCAATTTGTGCACCACGACATCCGCATCGTGTGCAGGCATGCTTAAGAATTTGCTGCAGATTTCACGTGTATGGTGGAAAAACCACAGCAAGAATTGCCATGCTGTGGATTTACAATCTGCACCACAAGTCAAAGTATATGCAAATTATAAAGTTTTTTTCTCAGCAGCATGTGGATGAGATTTTCCAAATCAGTAGTGTTTCTCATTAAACATCACACAGTTCCATTAGTACACAAGGTCACTAGAGTCAACATTTATTTAGCCCAAGACTTTGGTGTGACTACCAAACACATTAGTCCTTGTTCACAACGTGCAGATTTGACATTTCTGTGCAAAAAGTAAAATGTAAAAGGAAAAAATGTGACATATCAGAACTCCGAACACAGTCTCATGGCTCTGCTTGTTGGATATAACAGTTTCAAGTACATTTATAACTGTGTTGCTACCTCCACATAGAATAGGTATATGGTAGACTTGCCCCATGGATGGTTCTGAACCATTTTAGAGGGGTTCATGTTTGAAGCACTGATATTAACATGATTTTTTTTTCTTGCATAGATTATTTGATTTTTTATTTTCTCTCTGAGACTGTATTGTAATCTGAAGCACACAAGAAACCTTCCAGGAAAGGTGTTTGGAGGCAATATTAATATACGTTAAGCACATTCGATATCTAAAGGGGTTTCTAATGGGTTTATATAGATAACAGAGTATACTGTTCTAAATCTCTACATATAGGGGAAAAAATGGCTGCCTTATCAAGAATAATAACACATGCCTGCTTATAGGATCTGATGGAGAAGTAGTAGACAAATATCCAAACAGGCCATGTCACAGTCATATAAGCAGGTGGTGGTGACGGACGGACACAACTGAGAGGTAGCAATACAAACAGCAGCGGCTTCAGCTGTCCTGACCAGAAGCACGTTTCATTCATGAAAAATACTACAACAGCGCTGCATAATGGCGGACTGCCAGGGTCACATACCGGCCACCACTTTAGATTCCTGTTAAGTAGGGATTCACTAGCCAAAGCACCTTATCCACACGTGAGGTTAATCGGGGCTCTCCTCGAACTCTATTATAAGACTCACTTCCAAGGACTTCTCATCACAAGTCCTATAAGACAGAATCCCCCCCCCCATTTGACCCCTTGTCAGCATTTGTTAAAAACTGTGTTTATTTCAGAAAAATGGTTAACAGTATGAAAACGTAGGAGACCTTAAAAGTAGAGCTTACAGAAAGAGCTGCTATTTTCATCCACTTGTACGAATGGAATGTGATATGTGACACCGTAACCGTCAGTGGTGCAGTCACTCCCTCCACACACAACAAATCGAAGTAGAGGGTACGTGCACACATGCCACCATATCATGCTTCCATCGGGCACCATATCAGTCTCTTGGAAACGTTGCAGTTGAGTATGACAATATTTTTTCTTGTGGATTCTCAAGGAACAGTTAATATGGACCCAAACAGTACCGTATCACTGATCATGGTCTGGAGCTATGGTTATTTACAGGTCTAATGTAATGGTCATCCAAAATATGTCTGAGGAATGACATTTCAAAAAGTCGCAACAATGTCACCATTAATAATGATGTTCCATATACAGGCTGGATCCACCAAGCAATGAGATAACGACAAATATCTGAACTATTTTTTGATCAGATGGACATCCTTTCATCTAAGGCTAGCTTAAAGGGGTATTCCCATGTAAGGTTATGGCATATTGCTAAAATCATGATCGGTCGCACTCCGATCTCTGGAGAGTAGCGCTCCCAGGCCACCTACTACTACGAGTCTTACTGCACCAGGAACGGTGAAGAGGTTGCAGCACTTAACTAAACACTTCAGCCCCCTCCAAGCATTATGGCATTCCGTTATAGGTTCCGTTTATAACGAATATGACGGAATATTAAATGGAAGCCTTTAAAGAGGACCTTTCACCACTTTTAAAAAATCAAACTACACTATGTACCTCATAGTGTATCCCCCTCTGATGGTAGCAGCGCTTTTTTTTTTTTCAAAAGGTCCCCCGGTGGCTTCACACGGCCCCCCCGTTCTTCTGTCGGGCTTTATGTAAATTCAGAAGCATCGGAACAGGGAGGAGGAGACTCCCTGTTCCTCAATGGGCGTTGCTTCTGCCCTGCTGTGAGTGCTGTCCAATCAGAGCGGACCGCTCACAGCAGGGTTGAACTCCTTCGGCCCTGCTGTGAGCGGTCCGCTCTGATTGGACAGCGCTCACAGCAGGGCAGAAGCAACGCCCATTGAGGAACAGGGAGTCTCCTCCTCCCTGTTCCGATGCTTCTGAATTTACATAAAGCCCGACAGAAGAACGGGGGGCCGTGTGAAGCCACCGGGGGACCTTTTGGAAAAAAAAAAGCGCCGCTGCCATCAGAGGGGGATACACTATAAGGTACATAGTGTAGTTTGATTTTTTAAAAGTGGTGAAAGGTCCTCTTTAAGAGGCATTCCGTTTTGCTCCATCCTAATAGAAGTCTATGGGCAAGAATAACGGATCTGTCTGGTTTCCGTTATGCAGGACGGGAAAAAGAGTCCTGTCGACACCAGTACTGAGGCATTCTGTATTTCTGGTCTATTGAATCGGTCAGTTACCTGTTGACTTTTGTAGATAAACAGATGCTTATATTCAGCAACCGAAGTCAGTCTCCCTGACCTTTACATTGTCTTTCCCCTGCTGTCACAATCTATTAGAAAGTTTTCAAACACATGTGCACATAACCTTTAATACTTACTACAACTCATAAAAAACCCAGTGGGCCATTTATTATCCTCAAAATATCTGGACATAGCACATCAAGTTCTCAGGTCTACTTCCAACTTTATGTATACAGTGGAGGAACCTTAACCTAATCATTTACAGATCCTCACAATTTCCTTACATGATTCAGGTCTATGACCAATACGGTTTACCAAGACAAAAAACGCAAGGAGGAGATCAGACTGCACCTTTCATTTTCCGAAGGACCTGTGAAAAATGAAAGGTGGAATCTGATTGGTTGCTATGGACAACTAAGACGGTTCTACTTTATACCCATTTGATAAATCTCCCCCAAGTGTTTAGGTTTTGTGGCCTAAGGAAAAAAGCCTCCAAGCTCTAGCCAAGAGACATGCATGTTGTATATGCTGACAACAAAGATATCTCCAACTCACCAAGACTCCCTGTTTAAAGATCACCAAGATCTGCACACCAGCAGTCTCTTTCCCTTTAAGACATTGAACTAAAATCAATACAAGGTACATGATATCGTAAAACACTTCACTGTAGCTCTTTTCACCGATTTCATTGCCCCTTCAGAACTTTGCTGACCATAACTGGGTCACAGCAGGTGACAGGTGGTTTGCTTGATCCTTAAGATTCTTTTACATGGAACGATAATCAGGCCAGTTATCAGGGATGAGGGTTTGCAGAAACTGGTCTTTGTAATGCAAGGGCTACACGGCGACGCTGGTCAAGCAACACCTGTCGCGGCCAGGATCGCTGAGTAGCGGTGAACCCATAGAAATTAATGGGATCGCTGTGGCAGTCGCATGAAATCCAACACGACTGGATTTCTTGCGATTGCCACAGTGATCCATTTAATTTCTATGGGATCACCGCTACTCAGCGATCCTGGCTGTGACAAATGTCGCATGACCAGTGTCGCCGTGTAGCCCTCGCCTAAAGGTGGTGGAGATCACAAGTGATGGTGATTGTGTCTTTCAGCTGACACCTAAAAACATTGTTTCTGTCTAAGTCGTCCTGTCTAAAAATGGATCTGCTTCCCAGGAACAATGAATTTCTATGGGACAAGCAATCACTGTATCGTTTGCTTGTCCTCATACAGCAGAGGTGATTCCTGCATGTAAATGTAGCCCTCATCTCCACTGACGATCAGGCGATAATCGAGAACATTTGCTTTGTTCCTGATAACTGCCTGCAACATTGGTCCATGTTAAAGGACCTTCAGTCAAACGACTTTTACACCAGAAAAATCCTTCATAGTGAGATCAGTTACAACAAGGAAGGACAATAAAACCATGTACAGTGATCCCTCAGGATACAATGTCCTTTGTTACCCATCGTAAGTTGAAACTAGACTCAACATACAATGTCTCAGACTCACAGCCAACCAATAAAGACCACTTTTCTGGTAAAATAGCTGTATTAGTGGCTATTTACCAGCTGTTCCTGACTGTTATATGTAAGGACTTATCTTAGTTATCTGCTTATTTTTCTTAAATCTTCTTTTTCTCTTATTTTGGATGACACATTGGGGCTTTGGAACCGATTACTCAAGTTACAATGGTTTCAACATACAATATTGTAACTTGAGGGACTACTGTATCTACAATTCACATGATCCTAATGTCAGGAGAAAGCATTTGTTTTCCATATGGCACACGAAAGGCTGACAAGTTAGAAAAATACTTATTACTCATTTTGGCAAGTTTCTTTTGACAAAAACATCAAAATATCTTCAGATTCCTAATATACTTGTCCTGCACAGAGTTCCTCAGATATAAGTAAATGTTCCCTCTTGCAATAGCTAGCAGAGGGAGTATATATGCTGAACAGCTGCTATAACTAGTCAGAATCCCAACAGTCCGGGAACACGACCACTTTCTATCACAGTGGAAAAGACAATTTTCATGTCATCACTGACACTCCATTGTTTTTCCACATTTGTACTGAATGAATGAAATCAGCTCCTTCCAGGTCCTCCCTCTCCCCTTTGGACAGAGACAGGTTCCTGCATAGTCATCTTGCCTAGCCATGTCAATCAAGGACAGGGAGTTCCTGAGGAAACAGGAGGAGCAAGGATACATAGATTAAGTGCACCGAGGGTGGGACCAAAGTGGTAGTGCTGTGTCAGCATATTGATGACATATTCTCAGGTCGGCGGAGATCCAACTCCAGACACTCCCACCGATCAGCTATTTGAAGATGTTGCAGCACTTGTGCAAGTCCTGCACGCTGTGTAGATTTCAGCAGCAGTACAGAGTATTTACAGCTGTTCCTCCCATTCACTTGAAAGGGAGAGAAGGCTGTAATGACACTGCACTGCCTCTATAATCTAGACTGATGGCAGGTAAACACTGAAGAGGACGCAGCGCTCAACACACGATCGCCACAGCCTCTTCAAATAGCTGATCGGCGGGAGATGCCGAAAGTTGGACCTCCACCGATATGATACCGATGACCTATCCTGAGATTAGGTTATCAATATCATGACACCTCACAGCCCCTTTAACTACTCATTAGCATATGTAATAAAAGTAAAAGTACTTTTTCTCCAGAATGAAGCAATGGATTGCTAATTGAAAGGTATGATTATGTTCAGTTAAGCTAGACCGGCAAAGCATTGTACCTGGTTTAATAGTGAATTATCTGGTGACCGATTCCTTTTAAGGCTAGCAACCTCACTTTCCAGGCTCACTCCATGGCAATACACTACTATGAACTGTTTGAGACACTGACCTCACATCGGCTTATCGCCTATGAAAACAAGTTGCGTGTGTTTAAATCCAACATGCTTGACATTTCTTTAACTTAAAATCTGCCGTCAGGAGACCACCCTCTAAATTAGATGGCCAGCCGATACCACCTTAAGTGCTCAACGCACACATAACTTAAACAGGTAAAGAAAAAAAAAACAACTTAAGAGCAAATCTGAACCCTCCACTGATGTACGTCACATTGGGCGAGCATTAAGGCAAATAGGATCAATTCTCAGTGATCTTCCCAGTTATCTACTCATTCCACGTTGTGTCAGAAATGCAGCATGCAAGTCATATCTATGCCAGCAGAAGCTCCACTCACAGCTACTTTAATGACTGTACAAAGCCTGTTTGGAATTGTACAATGCATTAGCTGAAATGCTTTCCTGCGTGAGCAGGGTTCCTTTTTGCACTTGGTGCAATAAAGTAAACACAAAAATTGCTATAAAATATAAGAGACATTATCCTCTAAGTGTCATGGAAAGATACAGTTAACTTCAGCTTTAACTTAGCAAATGCTCCACATGGTTACACATGGTTAATACCAATCTGATGGTCATGTACTTGTGGCCTTCTACATTGTATAAATGCATCAATGGACAAGCAAATTTACCGGACCAAAATGTTGATTCTATGGTGTCTTTAAGACTCTGTCAGTTACAGATATGGAGTCTTATGCTACACCAGTATGGAAGCTAGACAATACTGAGGATCTTGTCTCAATGTCTGCATGACAGACTTATAGGACCTAAAATCCCACCTCTGGAAGGAAAAAGTGTCATTCTTCGGTGTCCAGTATGGGGCACACTGAGCAGAAACCAAGCCCAAGTACAGAACATGAAGGAAAGTATGAAAAGTTTTGTGTTTTATAAGTGTCTCCAGACAAGTTATTCAGGATCTACATGAATGAAGCCACCACACGAAAGAGGAAAAAAGTGCAGTATTGGGGTGCTGAACTGTGGACCCCCTTCATATGGTGACATGACGAGACCTTTACATATACACTTTACATAAAACTGAATAAAAAAAAAAAAGCTCTCTCTACTTTATTGTTGGTGGTTATCTACTGAAATCAATACATGGGGCCTCTAGATCAGCAAATGATTTACAGGATTGAAGAAGGCAGCAGAGTTATCACACAGAGAAGTGGAGAGGAGCTGGTCGGTGAGGAACTGTTGTAGAGATAAGGTTAATCCTCTCTCCACAGCCAGATTGGCCTGCAATAAGGCACTGCAGGAGAGGTTACCAGTGCTAATACCTCTATTGCCTTCTCCCTTTCTTAGTTCAGGTTTTATTATTGGTGCCCGATCAGGAGGCAATGAATATGGTAATGTTCTGTGAAGATTTACTCTGCATCATTATACACCTCAGGAATTTCACTATTATGGGCTCAGATATGTATTGGATATATTAAGTTACTGTGTTCACCATGCCATCATAATGATGAGAAGATTGTGTGTAATACTCATCATCATCATCATCATCATCATGGTGTAGCGCAGGATGTCTGAATAATGAAATCCACTCATTTTAAATGTTGGAGGTGTATATGGATACTCAGCATCATAACACCGTAGAGAAAGTTCATTATCCAGTAAGGCTGGAAGTATATAGCGATACTCAGCATCATTATACAATGCAGCACCTTCTTGTCACAAGGTGGGGTATATAGCATATTGCACCAGTGTAGCTCATTATGCAAGATGGCATCTCCAGACTACTGAAATCTTCTTTGATAAGCACTCACACCATTATGAGAAAGGAAATCATTTCCCTCCGAATCGTAACCCACCTCTACCTCTTGCAGTGCTTCCGTGCCCTTATATTGTTAGAGGGATGGAGGCAGTTATACGGTCACAGGAGGTCACTGTTTATGTGCCCTCCCCTGATCATCTGCATCATCCACAGGTATGTCTTCGGAAACTCCATTTAGCTGAGACTTTCCAGGAACTGTCCCATCTGATGAGGTGATTGCAGCTGTTGCCCCTCGAGGCTGCACTGAAATAGGTGCTCCCAAACCGTTGCCTCCTATTTGCCCTTCCCCTTTACCAAAGTTAAATAGTTTCCCAGGATGGAAAGGTTTGGTTGGAGAATGGGCTCTTTCTGGTGCTGCCTCTCTCCGCGTTTCAGGAGATTTCAAGAACTTGAAGCTCAGGAAGCTAGGTATTTTGGTATCTCCCCCTGGAGGAGACTGTGGAGATTTGGCATTGGTCCCTGACAAGAATTTGCTTTGCAGGGGTATAATTTGCTTGAGTTTGAGCACATTATTGCTGGCCAGCAGGGAGCTGGGCCTCTTCGGTTTGTCATGAGTGTTCCCACCTTGGGAACCACATGGCTTATTTTTACTTGAGTTCTTCTCATGTGTTTGAGAGTCTTGGCCAGATCTTCCTTCTTCTCCTCCCCTCTCCCGTTCTTTTCGTGCATGATAATCAGCATGACGTTGTCTTTCTTCTTCCTCTCGCTTCCTGCGCTGTTGCTGCTGATACCGATGCTGGGCCTGACGTTCATGTTTCTGTTAAGAAGAGAGGACATAGTAATACTTTGCCAATGTAGTTAAAAGAAACCTGTGACTGTTATGCATGCCCATATTATGTAGGCAGCATGTTACATAGCAGTAGAAGCAGAGCAGATATATATAAATTTTTGAGGCAGAATTCTGGACACACCCTTTTAATCTTGTAGATTGTAAACCCTCCGGGGCTCATGCTTAGTGCCATTGTCTGTATTATGTATGTACACCCCTTATCATATGTACAGCGCCATGGAATGATTGGTGCTTTAATAATAAAAAATAATAATAATAAATAACTGGTATAATTTGTAGAAAATTCACTTTCAATCTGTGAAAGTATTAACTGGGAGAGAAGCTGAATTACTTGGTGGAGGAAATCCTTTTGGCCACCATATTGAATTTAGCTCAGGTTTTTCCAAAGGGTCATGTTATGTATCAATCTTTGCTATAATTTACTCAGAAACACACTGGAAGTATCAGTTTTGATCTACCTGATCTACCTGTTCAGGAGTGAAGCAAGGTCAAAGTTAGTTACAGATGAATGATCATACCGTTATCTAAAGAACATTGTATAGAATTTGTCCTCATGTGAAGGGAGGAGCACACATGACAATGTAGCACTACAATGCATGTCATTTGGATAGGTGCCCTATTTTAAACTCAACTGTATGCAGAATCATCACAAAGTTTAATAAAACTGGATCCATCATTAACAGACAGTGGACAGGATGACCAGAGTCTGCCGCACGTGAGGAGGTTGCCACAAATGTCCTACTAGCACAGTGATGGCTAACCTCCGGCACTCCGGCTGTTGTAAAAACTACAACTCCCATCATGTTCCATTCATTTCTATTGAATTCTGAGAACAGCCAAGCAAATGTGCATCTTGGGAGTCGTAGTTTTACCACAGCTGGAGTACCGGAGTTTAGCCATCACTGTCCTAGCATCATTTGTTAAAAGCCCAAACCGCAGTACCAGACAGTTATCACTGGAAACCGGGATCAATTAACCTTTCATATTATGGATTCTTCCCCAAGCAAGATCTAAAAAAAAGTAGGAATAGCGTGGGCGGGAAAGGGGATGGACCAGCAGGCCCATCTTATTTACCATTTTCTACGCCTGGTTTAGGCGTAGAAAATGGTGTTAATGTAAGAAGCTATCTTACATTTAGAAGTGGCAGTGGAACCGCCGAAGTTATTTTGAGACCGGTGCCTATACATAACTTCAGTGGATTCTCTGCTGGCTATAGGGGTTATGAAGACCGGCGTCTAAAATGCCGATCTTAATAAATGACTCCCAATGCGTTTTGGAAAAGGTCACAGTTTGGTGTGGTATTTGGAGGAATGAGGTATCCTGTAACATCTGTGCTCAGTGAGTTCCCATTTTACTTTTAACAGGTTGGCACACCTTCACACTTTGCTGTGGCTCTACGCAGATGGCTGGATGTGCAATTCCCTGTGCACAGGATTTGGCATACAGGTCTAATAGAATGGCCCCCAAGATCATTGGACTTAATGCTTTTGGACTTTTATGACTGGAGTCATTTAAAATCCATTGTATATGCAGAAAGAAATTCACAACATGGGTCACCTGAAATGGAAAATCCTACAGTGCTGCGAAGAAGTATCACCTGCAATGCTAGGGAGGCTCGTCCCCGTCCCCGCCTGCCATTGGCTGCTAATCCCCCCGCCCCCCCCCCCCGAAACAGATGTTTTCATCCGTGCATGGTGAGAAGCAGCAACAGCTGGTCAGGGAACAGGAGAGGCGCAGGGAGCGAGGACCCAGGTAAGTATATTCAGTGTGGGGAGCCCTGCATATGGGGGAACATTTTATAGGATTGAATAACCCCTTTAAATCGTGTGCAGAATGGTGGACACATGGAGCATGTCATGTAAAACACTTTAGGAAACTTTGACCTTGCTTAACTTTTAAAAAGGTACAGATAGGTCAAAACCAACACTTCCAGTGTGTTTGTGAGTAAATTCTAGTCAGGACTGATATATATCGCTGAATTAAATATGGAAGATTTCAAAATGGAAGGCAAAAACTTTTCCACCACCAAATTTCATGCTCCGATGCTCTCCAAAGGCTTTTTTTTTTAGATCTGGTTACGTACCGGGCTCGCCTAGCAGTGAGCCTGGTGACGTCACTGACACTAATAGGCGGGCTTTAGCGATGCCCTAGCCTGTAATACAGCTAGGGCAGCGCTAAAGTCCGCCCATCAGTACCAGTGACGTCACCAACAACACATCCCTTGCCCTGCAGGGCAAGGGAGAGTATCAGAGCACGAAATGCTCCGATGCTCATCTGAGAGGGGTTGCCTGGGTGAAAACTGGGATATGTCCAAGTTCAGCTGTGAACCCGGACAACCCCTTTAAATATTACTTTATTATAAATATATTTCCAAATAACCTTCATTAATTATAATGGCTCGTTTTTGCAGGGAAGATTCAGGAAAAATAAAACTGCCGCCGTCCTATTAGTACACACAGAACCTGTCCTAATCACACAGCAGGGCAAGTTACTTCACAACACTGAGCTAAAGAGCTGCCTCATCCACCTCTCCTACTTGTCAGGGATTATGATCCTGAATACAGCTGAATCTCTGTAGGAATGGAGATCATGAAGTATGGAGAAGGTGGGAATGTGGCTAATGAGCAGCAGCACTTGTATGCAGTCTCCATTACCACAGTCTGTCCCTGTCCGTCCTCTCTGTACTTCATGTCTCCTCATGAGCTCCATTCCTACAGAGATTCAGTTAAAGTTGCAGTTACAGTTATCAGCTATATTCAGGATCATAATCCCTGACAAGCAGAGCAGAGAGGAGCTCAGTGTTCTGAAGTAACTTGTCCTATGTGTTTAGGATAGGTTTTAATGCTATATATTTTAATTCTGCACAGTTGGTTTCCATTGCAGCAAAAGAGATAATGACTATAAACTAAAAGCAACTAAATGATCAGTGGGAATCAAGTGACACTATGACACTGAATTTCCTAACTTTGACAGATGGCAAAAGTAGGACCTAACAGGCTGGATTTTTTGGATCATTATTGTCCACTACCACCTTATAATGGGTTTACCTGCTGAATATGAATGACCATATTTGTAAATGAGAATACTTTTTTATGGGGGAAGTTTCCGGTTTCAGTTTACATTCACATATATTAGAAAACACATTGAGAAGCTGGTCCAAAGGTTTGCAGCCTTCATCAGGAGTCAACAGTCATGTGTATAGTTCTGTTCACTATAAGGGTGTTTGGTAACACAAATGGCCAATTATTTTTAAATGTCTATGGTTAGTTTAAGCATCACAAAGATTGGTGATATCAATTAATATAACTTCTACAGTTCAGTTTCGTACCTTAAATGCTTCTCGCCTTTGGTATTCCAACTTTGCCATCTCTTCAGCCACCCACCCAGGGATGTCTGGAATCACCACATGTATAATATACTTCAGAAGCAGTGCAAAATGCTGCAAAGAGGAGACAATGGAACAATGTTTCACTAAAATGTGTAAAAGCAGTGTAAAGATGAAATAGGCAAGATATTTTTCATTTAAAAAGGTTCCTTAAAAAAAATTACTTGGCTAAATGTAGAAATCCACCCTTGAAATAGGCTACAGTGCTTGTGCTTTGTTTCCCCACACCCTTTTTTTTTTGTTAAAGGGAGTCAGTCACGTCATTTTCACCTATATAACTATGAGTCTGCTGTATTCTTTTTAAGTTCCTAGTATTTTTTTTTTATCACTTCCTTTTTATTAAATTTTAAGTTATTATAATACAATATGGCAATATGCATCTCATTCAGCAGAAGATAAGAAGAAAAAACAGGAAAAAAAAAAGAAAAGAATCATATTGTTCATAGCATATCCTGCTTTGCCATACCATTCCCTATCTTTATCCATAGAGAATAGAACAGCAAGACCGCATATTTACCTTCTGCTACATCGATTTCCAACTTTTTAAATTCCCATCCCACCCTTCGCCCCCTCGCATGGCAATCCACCACCTCGTCATAGATCTAATCAACATCTCTTATTTCAAGTTGTATCAAATTATGGTGCCTAATCCAGGCATCCCATTGCTTTTTGAATTTCTTAATAATGCCCCTCTTAAAGGGGTATTCTCATCTTAGACAATGGGGGCATATCGCTAGGATATGCCCCCATTGTCTTATAGGTGCGGGTCCCACCGCTGGGACCCGCACCTATCTCCAGAACGGAGCGGGGAGCGCTGCGCCTGGAGGACCCCAGGTTTCTGGGGGTCCGGCCACCACCAGGCGCAGCTCCCCGCGCCGCTCATAGAAATGAATGGGAGCCGGGCCGTGCATGCGCGGTGCGCTCCCATTCATTTCTATGTAGCCGACGGAAGTAGCCGAGCCAGCGCTCGGCTATTTTCGGCGGCCCCATAGAAATGAATGGAGGGCGGCTGCGCATGCGCAGTGCGCCCTCATTCATTTCGGGGGCTCCGTTCTGGAGATAGGTGCGGGTCCCAGCGGTGGGACCCGCACCTATAAGACAATGGGGGCATATCCTAGCGATATGCCCCCATTGTCTAAAATGAGAATAACCCTTTAATAAATACCCCCCTTTCAAGTTTAATAATATTTTGAACTCTTTTCAAAAACACACCAAATATTGGAGGATTACTGTCAATCCACATCAACGCTATGAGCTTCTGAGCTTCATATAGTATTTTAGCAATTGCCAGTTTTGGTGAGGCCCCAAGTCGCAACGGTTCAAGATATCCAAGGATACAACTTAACGGGTCCCGGGGTATATTGACCTTATATACTTTGTGTATCCTACCTAAAACCTGATCCCAAAATAATTGGCGCTTAGGGCAAAACCCAAAAATATGAAGCAGGTCCGCCGGGGTGCCTAAACATCGCGCATAATTATGCTGTAGACTTCAGCCCCATTCTACAAAAAATGTTCTGGGGTAAGATATACCCTATGAAGAAGGAAAATTTGTGAAACTCTATATGCCGGACTTACTGTAAGTTTTTGGGTTTGCCCCAATATCCAATTCCAAGCTCCCAGTGGCATATAGCCGAGCTCTTTCTCCCATATTTGTCTCACACTTTCCAAGTTAGCACATGTTTTAGTCATAAGTATATTATAGAATACAGATATCAAGCCTTTTGTAGTGGTACTATCTTTTAAAATATCCCACACCAGGAACTTTTCTGGAGTCATCCTAATAGTTTTACTTTGGGCTTGTACCGCATGTCTAACTTGGAGATAAAAGAAAAAGGTTGTTCTCCCACTAACTGGGAGAATGAGCAAAATGTACCTTCTCTATATAAATGCCAGACTGATTCAATGCCCCTATTTATCCAACTACGTGCTACTTGTAATTTGGCGATCTCTGGCAGTCTATTATTATACCAAATTGGGGTACATTCTAGAGTACCCACAATATTTAGCATCCTTTTTCCCCTATCCCATACTTTATACATAAGTTGAAAAATCGGGGCATGAGAATCATGCTTGCCCATTTTCTCTGTTTCTAGAGCTTCAACTAAACTATGGGTTTTAGTTTGATATCCAATAAGATACGTTCTAGAGTCCAGACCGAGTTCACTATTATTTTCTACCAAATGCTGCAGTTGGGAAGCCAGAAAGTATTTCCACATATTGGGCACAGCTAATCCACCTTTACTAACAGGAAGTTGTAGTTTCTCCAGTTTTATCCTTGGGGCACCAGCTTTCCAGAGAAGTTGCCTAAACTGTCTATCTATCTTTTGAAAAATATGGCCAGGTATCCATACTGGAGAATTGTGTAACAAATATAGAATCTGTGGCATCAGTATCATTTTAATTAAATTTGCCCTGCCTACCAAAGAGAGCTTCAATGAGTTCCATGCCTTGATTTTTGTTCGCCATTTCTCCAATAGTGGGCTAATATTGTCCAAAATATAATCGCTACCTTTACCGGTGACATATACCCCTAAGTATTTAAATTTGGTAACACACACTAACTCACCCACTCTATCTCCCTTTTCCCGTGGCCACCTATCCACTGGCATTATCACGGATTTACTCCAGTTAATTCGGAGCCCAGAGTAGTCACCATATCTGCAGACGATATGCATCGTATTCGATAAGGAAATATCTGAATCTGCTAAAAACAACAGCATATCATCTGCATATAGCGCCACTCTTTCTTCCTTATCACCGAAGCGGAAACCTTCTATATTGGGAGCCGTCCGGATACACACTGCCAGCGGTCCAGGGCTATCGCGAATAATAGGGGGGATAGTGGGCATCCCTGGCGAGTACCCCTTCCCAGGCTAAACATTTTTGAGACAGAAGAGTTAGCCTGTACACACGCTCTGGGGGAAGCGTACAGCAATTTCACCCATTTTATAAAGTTAGACCCAAATCCCATTCTCTCCAGCGCACACCATAGAAACTGCCATTCTATACTATCAAATGCCTTAGCGGCATCAAGTGATAATATTATCCTATTGCCCTTATTATCACATTCTACTTGTAGATTGAGATAGAGTCTCCTAAGATTGATAGCAGTAGATTTATTAGGCATAAAGCCCGTTTGGTCAGGGTGAACAATTGATGCAATCACCGTGGCCAAGCGGGCAGCAAGTACCTTTGCCAACACCTTAGTGTCGCTGGAGAGAAGGGATATGGGTCTATAGGATTCTGGCGCCTGGGGATCCTTTCCAGCCTTTGGAAGTACCACGATCACTGCATCATTCATTGATGGTGGTAAATTTCCAACTCTCAGAGCATTATTAAATACTGTCAGCATTTGCAAAGCTGTCTCCCGGCTATACATTTTATATATTTCATTAGGCAGTCCATCCATTCCTGGAGCTTTCTCATTGGACATTGTTTTAATAGCACTCAGCAACTCCTCTAACTGCAATGGGGAGTCCAAAAAAGACCACGCTTCTACAGTGAGAGTAGGTGTTGGGATATCAGCGAGATAACTGTCCATCTCGTTTTTAGCGATAGATAATTGCGATGAATATAGAGAAGAGTAATAACTTTTAAAAATCTCTAATATTTCCTGTGAGTCACTATGCAGTATCCCATTTGAGTCCCTCAACTGTGCAATTTGAGTAGGACCTTGTTGCGCTCTACCAATTCTAGCCAATATCCGACCGGTACCTTCCCCTGGCTCAAAATGCACTTGTTTAAGAAAAAAGCATCTATTGTCAGCTTGAATCGTCAAATATGATTGTAATTTAGTCTGCTTTTGTCTCCACAATTGCAAGGAGTCTGCCGAGGGAGCTGCCAGGTACTTCTCCTCCAGGGAGGTAACTGTAGTTTTTAACTCCTCCTCTATCCTTTTATTTTTGCTCTTAATGCTTGAGATTTCTTTAATCAAAATACCTCTTAAAAATGCCTTCATCGAATCCCACACCATGGGAATAGAGGCCATCCCATCATTAAGAGCAAAAAATTCACGAATCTTTAATTCCATCAATGTTCTAGGAATAATCTTTAGCCAGGATGGATTCAGTCGCCAGAGGCAACTACCTCCTAAATGTGGTCTAGTAAAGTGTATTAACAAAGACAGTAATGAATGATCCGAGAGCGTTCTAGGATGATACGTGACTCTGGATATATATGGTATCATATTCTCCGTAATTATAGCAAGATCGATTCTAGAGAGGGAGTCGTAGGTATTGGATTGACAGGAAAAACATTTTTCACCCGGATGTTTCATCCTCCATATATCTACCAAGGCAAGTTCTTTTAATAAATTACCAAATCCTGTACAAGTGTCCATCATTGGAATCTGTGTACCCCGGAATTTATCCCGTGAGGGATTTACATACATGTTAAAATCCCCAATCATAAGACACGGGGTACCACTCGCGAAATGTGCCTTATCGAGCACTTTTCGCAGAATCTTTGGCGAGTATGGAGGGGGAATATATAAGGCAATCAATGTCAACTCTCTGTCGCCAATTTTACATTGCAATATAACGTATCTACCCTCTGTATCTATTACTTCCGAACTGCATACAAACGGGATATTTTTATTCACCAAGACACTTACTCCCCTAGATTGCGATGTATACATAGAGTGAAAATGATAACCAACCCAGTCTTTTTTCAACAATGGTACTGCCGAGGGCGTCAAATGAGTCTCCTGCAGCGCCACTATTGCAGGCTGAAATTTTTCTAATTGATCAAAAATTGCAGACCTTTTTCTAACGTTGCCCATACCACGCACATTCCATGATATAATACGAAACTCGCTAGCCATTAGGTTGCCCATTATATATGGAATACCGAGACATAGTATATAGCATACCCAAACAAGAGAGGAGTAACTTAACTTTAGTACACAGCCTGCCATGCGAGGGGACCCCCTACTAACCCTAACCCACCCAAAACTAACTCTTTCCCTATCCGAATAAATATTACCTACTCCCTTCCAGCCAAAGGGAGCGGGGCAATTAGAGACCTTTCTTAAAGGGTCAGCCATGTTAGATCAGCGCCTTTATTGATCAACCAACTAGGGCAGTACTTTCTACCCGTGAGCTCCTTAAACACCCGCTATAACAAATCATTAAGTATCCTGCCACATAATATCCATTTTTCCCTTGGACCCTCTCTCCCCCCTCCACTCCCTTACCAGGAGGCGGAAAAGGGACAAAGGAAACCCGCCACAAAACAAAGATTAGGCATAATAAAAGCAACAAAGAGAAAGGGAGAAAAGGAAAAAAGAAAAAAAAAATCTGAAAAAACATATAGGGAGTTAATCCTTCCCATCAGACCCCATCAAATGGAGTCTGATATGTTTCATTGCATAGATTGTCCCGCTTCCTCGTGCGCCCCTTCCACTTGGAGTTCTCTTACAAGATGCTGCTGCAATCGATCTTCCGACACATCCAGCCATTCCAATGCCTCCTGAGTTGTATTAAAGAATAGCACCTTCCCCTGTGCCTCAATTCGAAGTCTCACTGGATACAACATAGAATATGGGATTTTAAGGTTTCGTAGGCGCTTCTTAATATCAAAAAAATTAGCTCTTCTTTTTTGAATTTCCGGAAAAAAAGAAATTTTAGCACCATTCATTTTAATGTCCCCGCGTTCCCTAGCGAGTTTCAAAATAATGTCCCGGTCTCTATAGTGTAGCAGTTTAATGAGTACAGGTCTAGGGGAGCTTCCTGGTGGTAATTGGCAAGTGGGTACCCTGTGAGCTCTTTCAACAGCAAAAAACGGTGTTAATTCAGTAGAACCAAATACATCTTTAAGCCATTTTTCAAAGTACAGAGTGGGGTTTTGATCTTCTATCTTTTCTGGGAATCCTACCACTCTTACATTGTTACGTCTTAATCTATTTTCTATATCGTCCATTTTATCCGACAAAGCGGAGATTTCTTTGGATTGGCGCTTAGAGGCCCCAATAACAGGGGTCAATTTATCTTCTATCTCACTTATCCGCTGCTCAGCTGAATGTAGTTTTTCATTTACTTTATGGAGATCATTTCTTAAGAAAGAGATCTCTGTTTTTACACTCCCCACTTGAGTAGACAATTGTAGCAGAGTTGTATTGCACAAGTTAACTGCTCCATATACATCTGCTAAAGTTGGTTCTACTTGCTCAGATGACCTCTTTCCATCTCCAGCTGCAAGCATATTTGTTTCCGCTATAGTGTCCGTTTTTTTCTCCACACCCTCCACAGACTCTACATTTACCAAATCACGTGTGTCAGTCGTTCGATCTATCTCAGAGTTTGCCCTCAGTGCTGTCTTAAGCTTATCATTTTTTCCACCGCATAGTTCTCTAGCACTCTCCTTAGGATGGTGAGAGTATTTTTCTAGGCGAGTTGCTATATCCCTCTTTTTTTCCCTCATGTATTTGATCTGGCATATTATCATTTAAAGTTATCCCCTCTGACCAGTTTTACGGCTCCTGCTCCCTGCTACGGAGCCCAGAGATCCTGAGGCTCCAGCAGGTGTCCTCTCCGGCTTATTTTTTCCGGACATGATAATTAGCGTAATATTTAAATAATATGCAGATGAAAGTCCAGTTAGAGGAGCTTAAACAACAAAAAATTGGGGTATCACCTCAAACAAGCGACACACCACCTCTACAGTCACTGCTGAGTATAACACATTGCCCAAAGAGAGAGATAAAAAAATAAAACGTATTCAGCAATCAGTCAGCACAGTAGCAAAGTGCTTCAAGCAGTGTTCCCGTACCACGGGCACTACAATACCATCTCCACCAATTCCTGGGGAGCAGTGACCAGGAAGTACCTTACAGTATCAAGGAGCAGGAGCAGGAACAGGAGCAGGAAAGCCGAACGAAGCAGGGGTCACAGACAGCAAACACAGCGGCAGCAGCAGAGGGCATCCCAGGACATCCACAGAGAAACCAGCAGGATCCAGCAGTGTTCCCAGAGAAGGACGTAAGCAGCAGACAGCAGCAAACAGCAGAGAGAGCAAGCACATCGCAAGCCGGAGCCTAGCTGTCCCCCGGATCCAGCAGACCCCCAGTAAGGGGGATGAAGCAAAGTAGCACGCCAATGAGGCACCAATGAGGCATCAGTGAGGCATCAGTGAAGAGGAACTGATGCTCCAAGCGGCGGTCAAGTGCGGCACGCGGCAGCCCGCCGACAGCCGAAAGGCGCTGGGAGTCTAAGGGTTAAAGGGGATCTCCGGGCTTTTAATATTGATGACCTATCCCCAGGATACGTCATCAATATCAGATCGGCAAGGGTCCAAACCCAGCAGTGCGAGTGGGTCATCTCCCTTATTTCTTCCTGCTCGCCATAGACATAGCAGTTTAGTGTACTTGTTTTTGTATTATACTCTGTATGTAAACCACTTTCATATTAACAGTGCGCTGGAATTAAATGGCATTCCAAAACTTAAGTATGAATGAATTATCCTTAGGATAGGTCATCAACATCAGATTGGCAGGATGCTGGGAGTCAGACCCTTGCCAATTAGCTTCAAGGAAAGGGCTTCAGCACTGGAACCAGGCACTGGCACTACATAGCTCTTTCCACCATGTTGGGCCGCCCTGATTAATGCAGTGCTGCTCACATGAATAGTGCTAAAAGTAAATAATGATAATAATTACTTATAATAGCAGATATTTTATACCATTCTAACTTTTAGTAAAACATTTAAACATTTGACAACTGAATATGAAGCATTTGTTTATGATTACAAGAAATCTACCTTTCGTAATCCCACTAGGCACATAAGACATGGTTACATACCTCTAAGACAACAATAAATATGATGGCTGATTCAGGACCCAGCCATGGTATTAATCTCTGAAGCTGCCCACACTGTCCAATCAGGTAACAATTTACAATAATGGCAATGACACCCATTGCTTCCATCACATTCTGCAAGAGAAAGACACAAACCTTACCCTCAAACATAGCCATAATCTTTCTTAAATAGAGGCTTTGTTTTTGTAGTTTAATATAACAAATATTTAGTTATAACCCACTGAATAATGCCATTACAGTAAATAATGCCGTAGCACATCAACTTGCCCATTCTAGTACTAGTAAAAGGACATCAAACCCCTTTCTTTAGAAATCTCTTGCTGCTGTCCACACCCACCAGCTCCTTACTTGCCACTGTCCTATACCATCCACACGGCGACCAAATGGTCTCTGAAGTCCACTGCACAGCTTGAAGGCATCACTGCGAATTTCAATGATATTATTAACAAGGGCACACACGGCAGCGAGTGGAAAAGCAGATGAGAAGAGGACCACATAACCAAACTGCACAAACATTTCTTGATAGTCTTGGAAGGTATCCTAGGGTAAACACATGGATAATTGTGAGACAACGTTATATGACACAAGAAAAACAATGAAGAACACATAATTAATCTAACAACTAATATGGTATAAATGAGAAAGGTTGAACTTGACAGATCAGTGTCTTTTTTTTCAATCTATGTAATAATGTAACTAAGTCTTTGGAGAGTAAAGGGAGAGTGATCTGCAGTGAGAGAAAAGCAGAGAAACCCAGACAGAAACTAGAGCAGCTAATAGTAAGCATTATAGCTCATCCCAAGTGCTTTATTCACATCGCTGCTGCTCAGTACTTTCTGTATAATGTCCAATATTATATTTCTGAGTGATTTAGGGACCAGAGTCTCCTTTCTTTATGTCTAGTCTATTCTGTAGCCGGCAGAAGGGGAAATGGGTAAAGATGGAGCATATAATGATATATTCCTACAACTCGTATACAAATATGGCAGGTTATTCTGTAAACTTTTGTAAATACGTAGTTAAGTTTTACCATTCAAAATTCTAAAGTCTCTGAAGTTTCCGCTTTTTTTTTTTTTTTATTAATTCACACCATAACACTACTGCATCAAAAACTTCACAAAAAAGTGTGTGTGAGAGCTAGAGAGAGAGATTCCAGTCTGGAAACACTCCTCGGCAATAGCATCAATGAAACTAAACAAACCTTGCTTAAAAGTACCAGTAATGGTTTAGAATACAACCAAATGCAAAGGGTTTAAAGATGGACACCACTAGAGGGCATCACTATAACGTCAGAAAAATTACAAGTGAGTTTACAATTGCTGAACGCAGAAATCCTGCTAGCAGTAAGACTGTGATTAATAGAAAAGGAATAGAGTGAACACTACAAAAACTGAATAAAAAAAATAAAATACATGCACTGGTGTATGTTGCAATGCTTAATAAAAGGAGAAAGTGGTGTGCATACTGAAAAAGCTTGCCTCCTGGTGCTAGAAATTGCCTGCCAACAAAGGAATAAAAGTGGCGCTGACAGTGAGGAGGAAGGTATAATAGTAAAATCTAGCATTTTTTACTTTAAAAAAATAAACTTCCAGGTTTGAAAAGGTGGTGGGAAAGTGGGGGTGGTTAGCCTGTCAAGCTGATTCACAGTAAGCCAGATTTATCAGTTGTGACTTTATTTATTTTTTTTACGTCTTTAAAATAGTCTTAGTCTAGTAAAGGGGTGGTGTAGAAAGTGGAGTAACATCTGAAGACAGAAGTGTCAGACTCAAAGGGAATGTGTCACCTATAATTTTTTTCTGCAGGTTAAAACCAGATTGCGACACATATCATCTTTTTTTTTTTTTTTTTTATTTGATTTGATTTCCTGAACATGATTTTGGGGGCTGCCATGTTGACTGAGCTGTGAAAGCAGCTCTGTCACCACCACTGTCTCCAATCTGGTGGTGACAGAGCTGCTTTCACAGCTCAGTCAACATGGCAGCCCCCAAAATCATGTTCAGGAAATCAAATCAAATTAAATTAAAAAAAAAAAAAAAAGATATGTGTGTCGCGATCTGGTTTTAACTGGCAGAAAAAAATTATAGGTGACACATTCCCTTTGAGTCCGACACTTCTGTCTTCAGATGTTACTCCACTTTCTACACCACCCCTTTACTAGACTAAAGGCCCTTTTACACGAGCCGATTATCGTTCAAATAATCGTTCAAACGTTCGGATTTGCACGATTATTGTTGTGTATAAACACGGGTAACGATTTAACGACGAACGAGATTTCGTTCGCTTCTCGTTGATCGCATCTTTTGTCCCGGCAATAAATTAATCGTTCATCGTTCGCAAAATCTTCCAGTTTAAACGAAAATCGTTTAGTCGTTGGCAGATGGTAATGGTAATGCTTATGGCAAGGAGCAAGGAACGATCGTAATAACGATTATAAAACGACCGAAAGTACGAAGATTGTGAACGACTTCTCTTTCAGTGTAAACGGTATTTACATTGCATCGTTCGATCGTTCATCTACGATCGCTAATACGATTTATCTTTCCGTGTAAAAGGACCTTAAGACAATTTTAAAGACGTAAAAAAATAAATAAAGTCACAACTGATAAATCTGGCTTACTGTGAATCAGCTTGACAGGCTAACCACCCTCACTTTCCCACCACCTTTTCAAACCTGGAAGTTTATTTTATTAAAGTAAAAAATGCTAGATTTTTCAGCAAATATGCCCAAAAAGTCTCCAAACCTTACTTTTGAGACTTTTTGAAACTGGAAAGTTTGTTTCTATATACCGTATTTTTCACTTTAAAAAGACACACTTTCTCCCAAAAATGGGGAGGTAAAAATCGCAGTGCATATGTTTTTAGGAAAAAAAAATCATGTTTTTGTGTTGCCATCTTCTTAGAGCCATATTTTTTACATTTTTTTTGGCTATGGTGTTGTGTGAGGGCTCGTTTTTTGCGGGATGATGCAACGTTTTTATTGCTACCATTTTGAGGTATATACGACTTTTTTATCGATTGATATGTTTTTAGGGGGGTGTTATGACTAAAAAAAAGCTGTTTTGGCGTAATGTTTTTTCTTTTTTCTGCAGCGTTCACCTGATAGATCATGTGATATTTGTCGTTACAGATGCGGCAATACCGAATATATCTCTTCTTTTTCTATTTTTAAAATTTTTTAAATGACTTAATTAAGGAAAACATTTTTTTTTTTACATGTGAAACTTTTATTTTTTTTATAAAACACTTTTTTTATTTTTATATCTTACACTTTGTGTCACCCATAAGGTCACACAAGACGTCTGGGCGACGTTTACCCTTTTAACTATTGATTTCTCCTGTAGCTGGGGCTTACATAGAAGCCCCAGTTACAGGGGGAATACACTCCCCGGAGAGGCTGTACAGCATTATACAGAGCTGTACAGCCTCAGTACAGGGCTGATCGCAATCTCAGAAGGACCATACAGCTTCTGCACCCCCCTGGCCCGGGGGTCACATGACTGCCAGGCTGGAGCAGGAAGTGTCATAGCGATTCCTTGCTGTATACACAGCACTCCTACAGCCATCTAGAAGGCAGGGATACACAGGCACGGTCTGCCTTCTTTATGGGGAGGAGGTTTATAGTGAATGGGGGGTCAGGAAGTGGTTAAATTGTCAGCAAAGCACCTGTCAACCCAACTAACACTGTACGAGATAAAAGAGGTCTTTATACAGTATGTTTGTTTAGTGGTAGTAGGGCAATATTATTCAGTCACTATTTAGTAGTGTTGCAAGTGGTCATGGTGTGGCATTATCTGGGTAAGAACAAACGTAAGCGCTGAATGCGTGCTTTTATTCTCATATAATGTGGTTCTTAATATGGTGCAGTGGCCTAACCAAGTCGTACCTCATACTTCTTCATGCAACTTTCAACCTCTGCTTGTGTGAGCTTTGTACCACAATGGTCTTCTGGAGGGTCCATCCATGATTCTCTTTTATGCTTCGTTACATTTTCTTCCTCCTCTTCATCACCTTCCCTGCTCAACTCCGGCTCCACATTAAGCCTCTTCTTTTTTCTCCTATGTGGCCTCAGCTTTACAGTAGCTTCCGGTTCCTCAATATCTTGCAGCTCCCCACTAACCTCTTTCTCATCTTCTTCATCATCTCCTAACTGGAAAACTGATGCTGGGTCACTGCCTTTCTCCACAAGAGTAGGACTCCCTTCCTGTAAAAAGCCAATATCATCATCCTGCTGAGACAATACGCACTCTTCCACACGCCTTCCCTCTTTTTCTAAAAAGCTAACCCTCTTCAGTTTCAGTCCACAATCCATAATGCTTTCTTCTTCTAACTCCTCCTCTTCAGAGACTCCTTCCTCCTCCTCCTCTGGCACACCACAACCTCCGTTCAAGCATTTCTTCCGATTTCCAAAACCAGGCTCTAGAGGATCCCCAGGTGTCCTTGTAGGCCGCTGAGAGAGTGCATACTTCTGCACAAGCCTCTTTAATGCATACCGGACAAAGAGCAAAACAGATCTTGGATTAATTTCTCCTTGCTGCACTTTCTGGTACAAGTGGGGTTGCACAACTTCCTTCACATTCTGTAGGAACTGACGTATGACCAGGAGTGTGGCCAGCATCTATGGCAAAGAAATTTAAAAAAATCATTATTATATTGGTGCTGGTAAGTTGATGTGTGAACAAGCCTTAACACACCACAACAGCAATTTTGTCAACATTAGTCCCTTTTTAATTGCAATCATGATAGGTACTTCTGGTAAATTAATCTTAAAATATTCAACACCCTCTAGGGTAGATACCAATGCAGCTCTGTATCCAAGTGAGTACTCAGTACTAAATAGCCACATACAAAATGTCTACCTAGTGGATTAAAAAGGAGAAGAATAATCTTTCCTGTATACTTCTCCTTCCCTCAGGTCCCAATGATGCAGTACAGTTGGGTTTCTACAGAATGGCGGATGGATTTTGGTAGATTGACATCTATGGACACTATTGACACACTGTATTTGTATGATACATGTTGTGCACACATTTTCATTGCAATTCATTAACCGATGGTTTGCACATATAGATGTGCAACATGTAATAAAGCCTATCATCCATACTGAAGTTGGGAGTAAGGGTGATAGACTCCATCCAAAACATGTAAGCATCTTTTTGGGCACTTACAACATACTTACTTTTTAATGGATCTACAACAAAAAAACTTCTTTTATTCTACGAGTGCTGGAACTTCAATTTGGATGTCCTGCACATATCGCCAAGCTGTTAGTGTCCCTCGTATCACTATGGGTGACAGAAACCAATGGGGTAATTTATCACTGGTGTAAAGTAGAACTGGCTTAGTTGCTCATAACAACCAATCAGATTCCACCTTTCATTTTGGACAGCTTCTTTGGAAAATAAAAGGTGGAATCTGATTGGTTGCTCTGGGCAACTAATCCAGTTCTACTTTACACCAGTTTGATAAATGACCCCCACAGGTTTTGTTCTGCCTGGAAATGGTCCAGGCAGAGACAGGACCAATGTCTGTCTCTCTGTGCACCCGATCCAAATATTTTTAATCCTCCCAACCTGCTCGAGTCCACCACACTTTCAATGTCTCCATCGATAATCTTAAAAGACAAGTTAAAACACAGGTCTCAATTACTCCTTCAAGCTACTCATGAAACAGTAGCAGTTCTTTGGAATTTTTCCATTCATTATGCAAATCATGAAAAACATCATCAGTCCGTACAAATGCTGAAGATCCTCATTACTGTACTGACTGATGAAGTTTGTCAAGATTTAACTAATGAATGGAAAAAAGCCAAAAGAACTGCTACAGTTTTAGAAGTAGCTTAAATGAGTAAATGAAACCGATGTTTTAACCTGCCTTTTAAGTTTACCTTGTGTAATGTGCCACTTGTGTCTGAATGGTGGACAATGAAACAGTGGGAGCCACTCATGCTTGTTGGTGGATAAAGGATCCTTTCTACTGGTGGTCTGGCAGTATTTGTGTGTCCTCATTTAACCTCTAGAGATGAGTGAACCCGAACTTTACAGGTTCAGGTTCGGCGTTTGGGTGGTATAGGAATTCCGTTATGGATTCCGTTATAATGAAATTCGTAGACTGAATGCAAAATGGAAGCCTTTAAGAGGCATTCTGTTTTGATCTGTCATAATAGAAGTCTATGGGCAAGTATAACAGATCTGTCTGGTTTATGTTATGCAGGATTTTGTTTTCCATCCTGCATAACAGAAATCAGACGGATCCGTTATGCTTGCCCATAGACCTCTATTATGATGGATCAACACGGAATGCCTCTTAAAGGCTTCCGTTTTGCATTCAGGCTACAAATTCTACAAACAGCACCAGAACACCGAACATGTAAAGTTCGGGTTCGCTCATCCCTAGTAACCACTGCTCTCAACACCTCCTGACAGGCTAGAACGAGCTACATGACACGCGATTCGTCAAAACAACCATTCTTCTTCTCCCAGTCCAATGGTGTGCCCCCTCTCAGTCTGTCAATTGGGCAAAATGTCTTTGAGTGCGTCGTAAAGGCATGTCTAGTAGCCAACGATTTTTCACTGACAGGTACACTACCCAAAAGTAGCCTCTGAGAGCCCTTTTTATAGCACAGTGGGGGAGGCACTTTTACACCTACTTGTGGCAAGACCCAGTGTCTAATCAGACCACACCTGTAATCATTTACATACCTGCCAGAGACATAACTGCATGCTGAGTTTTGCAGCAATCTGACATTTCTATCTTTTGTCAATGAGTGTAAGACTATACTATATCCTAATATACCTTTAAAAGCTGTCAACATAAGCCCCGCTTGTACAGACTTGCAACTTCACCCTGGTACCCTTGGTGCAATTACTACGTTCAATGCATTTAGCTCTGCATTTAACATAACCATAAAGAGTTTTCAGCCTCATTCAGGCAGTGATAAACTCTATCACTTACAAAAAAATCTCACAAAATCCTATTTTATCCTATGCAGCTTGTAAATCAAATGCTGAGATTATTGTAGATCACTGGCTAAGAATAGAAAGCTCTGCCAAAAATCTTTTATCATTCACAAAGTAGAGTTTCTATTCTTGCTTAAAGAGAATCTGTCACCACGATCTTAGACTATTATCTGCAGTAATACATGAGTAGTACTGCAGAATGTATTTTCCTACATTGTCGGGACTACTGTGCATGAGCACATGAATTCTCTTCATTGTGTTAGCACAGCAGTCTGGACTGTGTTTTGAAGTTGCAGCTTCGAGTACTCACAAAGAGGAGAATGGGTGGGCAGTAGGAATCTAAAAAATGGGGATCTGTACCACTTATGCGCAGTACTACTCATGTATTACAGCAGATAATAGTCAAAGATTATGGTGACAGATTCCCTTTAATTTCCTCCTGTACAGAAACTGAACTTCATGTGTACATATTCCAAAATATTAGATTAGACATAATAAACAACAAAATATGTAGAAAATATAAATTTTCCACACTGGCACTACAGCAGTCATAATAAGGATACTTTCACACTAGCGTTAATATTTTCTGGTATTGAGATCCGTCATAGGGTCTCGATACCGGAAAAAAAAAACGCTTACATTTTGTCCCCATTCATTGTCAATGAACAGAACGGAATGCTCCGAAATGCATTCCGTTACATTCTCATATCGGAGAGCAAACCGCAGCAAGACGGATCCGTCGTGACCCACAATGCACGTTAACGGGGACGGATCAGTTTTCTCTGACACTATCTGACAAAATAGAATACGGATCTGTCCTCCATTGACTTTCAATGGAGTTCATGACGGATCTATCTTGGCTATGTTAAAGATAATACAACCGGATCCGTTCATAATGGATGCACACGTTTATATTATCAGTAATGGAAGCGTTTTTGCTGAACCCTGCCGGATCCAGCAATAACGCTAGTGTGAAAGTAGCCTAAGCCAATACTTTCAGTTTTCTGCAGTTCACTTATCAGCTTTGTTGTATACACTGGCACAGGATGAGTAGAGTCATTGCATTAAAATTAGATGGTGACTATAGGACAGCTGTTATGTACTGCTGGAGGTCTAGATAAAAAAAAAAAAAAAAAAAAAAAAAAGATACTAACACTAAACACTGTAGACATATATATGGCTCTGTATGCATCTCCCATGTCCCATGAATTAGTTATTCTGACCACTGAACTCATTATTGAAGCACCTGTCACCGTGATGTGCAGTGGAATCTACAGGCAGCATATTATAGAGCAGGAGACACTGAGCAGAGTGAACATATAGTTTTGTGGAAAAAGATTCAGCAAAACCCGTGGGAGGTCTTATCAGTGACTAACAGCTCTGTATTCACAGAGAATGCTATCGATCACTGATAACACCTCCCTGTGTACAACTCCCTGTGTACAACTATCAGAGACTGACAGCTATCTATGTATACACACAGAGAATGCTATCAATTACTGATAACACCTCCCTGTGTACAACTATCAGTGACTGACAGCTATCTATGTATACACACTTACACAGAGAATACTATCAATCACTGATAACACCTCCTCTGTGTATAACTATGAGTGACTGACAGCTATCTATGTATACACACTTACACAGAGAATGCTATCAATCACTGATAACACCACCCCTGTGTACAACTATCAGTGACTGACAGCTATCTATGTATACACACTTACACAGAGAATACTATCAATCACTGATAACACCTCCTCTGTGTATAACTATGAGTGACTGACAGCTATCTATGTATACACACTTACACAGAGAATGCTATCAATCACTGATAACACCACCCCTGTGTACAACTATCAGTGACTGACAGCTATCTATGTATACACACTTACACAGAGAATGTTATCAATCAGGGGCGGATTGGCCATAGACCTTACAGGGAAATTTCCCGGTGGGCCGATGTCCAGGGGACCACCTGAGCCCTCCTCACAGATGGCCAGTGGAAGTTTTTGGGGAGGTATTTTGTGATGGGCTGTGGCATTTGGCTCTGTTGGGGTGGTATAATGTGCCACAATATGGTATTGCTGCCCCTGCCTTACATCAATTTGGACCCGACTACAAAATGGGGCCACTCTTATATATTTTTTCCAGGGCCACTTTAAGTTCCCAGTCCGCCCCTGCTATCAATCACTATTAAAACCTCCCTGTGTACAACTATCAGTGACTGAAAGCTATCTCTGAATACACACTTACATAGAGAATGCTATCAATCACTGATAACACCTCCCTGTATACAACTATCAGTGACTGACCGCTTTCTATATATACACACTTACACAGAGAATACTATCAATCACTGATAACACCTCCCTGTGTACATCTATTAGTGACTGACAGCTATCCATGTATATACACTTACACAGAGAATACTATCCATCACTGATAACACCTCCCCATGTACAACTATCAGTGACTGACAGCTATCTATGTATACACACTTACACAGAGAATACTATCAATCACTGATAACACCTCCCCTGTGTACAACTATCAGTGACTGACAGCTATCTCTGTATACACACTTACACAGAGAATGCTATCAATCACTGATAACACCTACCCCATGTACAACTATCAGTGACTGACAGCTATCTCTATATACACACACTTACATAGACATTGCTATCAAACACCATTTAAAGTGTAAAGGATCGAGCCGTCCCATTGAAATGAACAGGACGGCTTACTTGTAATTACACCTGCTCACCGCTGCAACGGCGAGCAGATAAACAATGATTGGAAGGTTGCACTTGCATAGTGCTGATCAGCTGGGGTTCCGTGTGTCAGACCCCCGCTGATCTGATATTGATGACCTATGCTGAGGATATATAAAGCAGACAAACCATTTAATACTGTAACTTGAGGAAATGCTGTATATTAATCTGCTCTGCTTCTTCTGGGCTATAACATGTTGCCTGCAAACTACACTGCATTTTTCATGAAAGGTTCTCTTTAAAGTTTACATTAGTAGGGCCTGTGATATCTATTTATGTCGTATTTTAATTATGTTATGATCTAAATGTCAATGCTCTCAATATCTCATTAAAAATAATCTTTTTTTACGTTCTTACAGTTTAATTCTATATTAGCTAGGAGACTTACTTTATCAACCCCTTAAGCCAGAAAACTAGTGTAAAAAAGTTGCAAACAGAGGGTTTGCAACTTTTAGATGCCATTTGGACAAAAATTTTACCCTCCATTATGCCAGATTTCATTGTAGGCTCATGGACTGCTGGAGGACATACTTAAAGGGAACCTGTCATCTCCGAAACACCCCCTGAACTACAGTAAGCGGTGTATAGTGTAAGTGATGCTGAATCCGAATATGTAATTTTTATCTTCATACTCTCTTCCATTCCGACACTGTTCTCCCACAAACCTACAGTAAAATGCACTCACTGGACTCCATTGCTCACTCACATAATGGAGAGGACTCAAAGAAGAGTCCAGTGAGTGGATTTTACTGCAGGTTTGTGGGAGCACAGCGTCTGAGTGAGTATGAAGATAAAAATTACATATTCGGATTCAGCATCACTTATACTATACAACGCTTACTCTAGTTCAGGGGGTGTTTCGGAGATGACAGGTTCCCTTTAAGTTACAATGAGGTGTGCACCTAGTCATAAATGAAATGCATCCAGTGGTGCAGGAGATAGCAAGACTGGTGTAGAAAATGTCAGCCTTTTAGAAATCTCCCTTTAGATCATGCACTACATCCTATTCTGATATCCGAAAATCTAATGGAATCTGCTATTTACGTGACCCAACAATGTTACTGGAAATTATGAATTTTAAGTTCCCACAATGCACCGCACGCTGGTAACAAAGCAGAATTGTGAATTACTATCCTCTAACACCTAAGGACTTCACAATTGAATGCACCCGAATAAGACTGACCAAGAACTATGACCATTATTTTACCCTGGTACAAGGTTAGGTATTTCAACCTGGTTTGCCTATCCTAAATAAAGTTTATCAAACAGTGTAACGGTGGATGGATCCACTACTCCACCTCCCATTCTCATACTTTAGACCTGATGAAGCGCCAGGCTGATCTGAGAAGCCGCCTGAGGTCGATGAGGAACAGGTGAAACTGGAGGGTGAGGAAAGGGAGAAGGGCATCTTTAATCTGACGGGTGAAGCTGTGGGGTAGAGAGAAAACGAGCAGGAGCTGCAGGGAGGTCGGGAAAGGAAGGTGTAAGGTGAAGGAAAACATAAGGGAAAAGAGAGAGAAAGGAAAGAAAAGGAGAATAAACAATGAAAAGTGGAAGAAAAGAACAGAAATGAAAGGGTTAACACAGAATCACATGTTTGTGTTTTATTTTAGGCTAGAAAGGTAACCGGATGGGTTCCTGGGTTGTGCACGTCAAAGTTATGGATTGTTTCACAGACTTCGCAAACAAAATCCATTCTGCAATGTGTCGGATTCAGAGTAACCAGCATGATACAGCACTGCAGAGGCCTGAGCAGCTGCTAAAATATCACAAGCCTCAGCAGCCTTTCTGTTTAACTACAGTAGCACCATCATATTCAACAAGGAAACCGTAATGCCGTATATTATATATGATAATATAGATTGCGCTGTTCTGTACATACCTTGTGGCTATTTACTTTAGCCTTGACAGAGATATAAAAAGGGAAGGTAATGATTCTAGTATTAAAGGAGTTCTCCAGACTTTTTATATTGATGACCTCTCCAGCTGTATGAGAAGACGGCACGCGCAGTGTGCACGTGCCATCTCCCGTCTCTCTTTCTGTTCTCTGCTGCTTTGCCATAAACATAGCAGCAGCAGGAAGAGAGACGGGAGATGGCACATGTACTCCTCTGCGCGTGCCGTCTCCTCATACAGCTGATCAGTGGGGTGCCAGGTGAGGATAGTTCATCAATATTAAAAGTACGGAGAACCGCTTAAAGTCATCAAGTTCACAGAACTGACCTGTCATCCCCATCATTTTTTTTGTCTGGTAGCGCCCCCTGCTGTTTATCTTACTGGTTCACCTTCTCCTGCATTCAGTGATGTACTAACATGCTCAGTAGCGTCCTTGCTGTCTTCCTGCTCTGGTGTAGTGATCTTATAGTGAAGCAGGTAAACCTTTCAGTCATTAGTCCCTACTTCTGAATTCATAGAAGTATATTGCAACATTTCTCTCACACATGCTATATGTATCTCGGGGGCTACATGTGAGGGACTATTTTCTATGCAGGGGAACAAGCGCTAAATAGAATGCACCCTGGGAGATACAGGTGCTTGACCAGCTGCTGCTCACCCACAGAAGGGGAAGTCCTTCAGATTAGGGTTGCAACAGGTATCGAACTTTCAATAACCAATCAATACTTTTGCACTCGGATCAATACAATACTGGGATTTGCTGTTTTCAATACTAGGCTGCACTACTGCTCAGCCTAGTATCTTTTAGAAAACATGGCGTACCGCCATCGGCTAAGGTGGCTAATAGTTATTAAATAAAAAGTTTCTTAAAAAAAACATCAAAATATTAAACGTTTAAATCCCCCCTTTCCTAATTTTACATATAAAAATATATAAAAGATAAAAAAGTAAACATATTAGTTATCGCCACATCCGAAAAAGTCAGAACTATTAAAAAAAAAAAAAAATCTCCTTTTGCGTGGTATCGAATGGTATCGAGTATCGCAATACTTTTTTATGGTATTGAAATTGAATCAAAATTTTGGTATCGTGACAACCCTGTTCCAGATATGTGAGTAAAAAAAAGTTTTGAATTTGTGGGCTAACCGCCATTAAATGAAATATGGCTAATAAATTTCATATAATGTAATATGCCTACATGTATTGTTTTCTGTGCCACGGGTAACATTTCCACTTATTCATTCTATGAGACACAGTGCTACCAAAAGGTATATTGTTTCACTTGTGTAGTGAATTTGTTTCACTACATCGTTTCTGAACAGGACCCGCCAGGTTACTCCATACTCAAGGCCCTTTTAGACAGACTGATTATTAGGAATGAAAGTTTGTAAACAAGGGTCTGCTGCCCAGAAACCACTAATCTGTATGTAGAAGAGTGAACACAGTAGCAATAGCTTGCCCCCATACAGAGGAGATGATTGCTACATGTAATTGCAGCTCTACCTTCTGCTTAATGATGTGCAATTACTGAGAAAGAACTTGCTCAGATGGCCTGTGGAAAGGGGCCGTAAAGGCTATGTACACCTTTGTGGACAATGTTTTTTTTTTATTATTATTTCATTGTACTTATTTTGAGCTAAAAATCATTTTTTCAATTGGCCTTTATTAACAATATGGGATCCTTTTTTTGTGTACAGAGCAGAGATACTGTACTAGCTGCCTGTGGATTTTTTGTCTTTTCCATCATTTCGGGAGCAGACATACTCCTTATCTCTGCTCTCTGGTATTATAAACACGCACCAAAGCTCAATCCTTATCATACGGATAAGAATGTGGCTTAAATAAGTGTTTATGACCTCTTCGTAGTTTAGAGAAGAGGGTTATCAGATGACAAGCATAAAGTGAAAGTACCAGTCACACAGCTAGAAAAAGAGTTAACCCTTTGTGACAGAACGGCTCAATATTTTTAATAAAGGCCAATTGAAAATATGATTTTTAGCCAAAAATGAGTGAAATGCAATCATAAACAAAAATTGCCTCCAAAGGTGTACATAGGCTTTAAGGATCATTAACCTCGCTATATTTGCAGCACTGACCTTGTTTTCTCACTGGTAGTTTGGTAATCATTCTGCCCTAATCAAAATCCTCTGTCTATGCACAGACTTCCTGGTGAGCCTAGGCTTTATACACAGCAGCCAATCAAAGGAGGCAGTGCTGCAGAGAGGAGAGGGAGGAGCCTGTACCCATGAATAAAACAGGTTGTGTGTCTCAGACTCCCTTATAGGCACTGTAGCTAAAATGTAGTCATAGATGACAGCTACATCCTAAGCTGACCTAAAATGCAGCCATGCAGCAAGATCTGAAAAAATAACAGGTAATCATCCCCTATAGGTACTGATGTGTATATCATTTTTAAGATCCTGACTGGACAGTTGCTTTAAGATATCAAAGTGAGTAGAGAACCTCGGACATGTGATTCTGTTTTAATCCGGTCACTGTTGATCAAGATGTAGACAGCCCAATGAACTTAATGCAATTTACCACATGCATGCAGAAAATGCACATACCGGCCATAAGCTTGACTGTAAAAAACTAAATGGTAAGGGTTACTGAGTTTTGATCCACCTGCTACCTCACAGAACCTCAGCATTGATTGAAAGTAGTGAATGATTAACTGCAATTGAACTGGGATTGCAATACACAAGTAGAGAGGAGGAGGCAGATATGACATTAGAGCTGACTGTGCAATATACAGCCCAGAATAGCAACATAAGAGGAGCAAGACTCAGCATCTACAGTAAGATAAGAGTTACAGCCATTCTACAGTAGAACAATCCTTTATTAGCAGGGTATTTCTAGAACAAAAATGATGAACACTGAACTCATCCTTTAAGCCATTGCATTTCCCAGACATGCACGTCCATCCCTTCAGTGACCTTGAACATGATGAAAGAAGCTGGTAAAATGGCATCAAGAAGAAAGTGAGCTGCGCCACAAAAAAGGATGCATGAACAACCAAAAGAAGGATCAAACAGGATATCTAGATGATAGAAGTCACCATCTTATCATTACAAATCTAGAGGGATGGAATAAAAAGCCAATCCTACAAACAACGTCACTGTGATTGTACTCTGAATGTGTGTATATAAAGTCTCAACTATTCAACCCTTGGTTAGGTCATACAATTCATCTTGGCTTTAATTAAATAGTAAAGCTAAAGCATGTTTTATTGGTTAAAACATGCCGTGTTAGTGCACACAGGTCAGTGGTAACATGTTAAGAAGCAATGGTTCAAATGTCAAATCATCACAAGACCAACATCGTCTCAACTAAAAAATGCAAACATAAAAAGGTAAAGCCAGAGAAGGATGCTCCCACTGACCTCCTTAAGTCGCTCCATGTCTTTGAGGTAGAAACCAATGTAGAAAAGACTCAGGTAGGAATTTACAAACTGGAACTAAATAGAGAGAAAAGATACAACTTGTAACAAGCTTCCACAAACAATTTTGGTCTTAAATGGGTTGTCCAGGAATATAATTTTTTTTTGTAAAACATTGCCATGTCTGTCCATAGACTATGTCCAGTATTGCAGTTCAACCCATTCAAGTAAAACATACTGAACTGCAATAGCAGATCTGTTAATGAGGAGATATAGTTTGTCATTAGAAGCCTGTACAAAACAGACTTTGTGTTGGCCAAGACGTAAACTCCCTCAGCTCTGGTTCATGCTACCCCCCCCCCCCCCCCTTCCCTCCAAGTGTTCCACATGCAAAGCTCTCTGTGAGTTCAAGAGTCTTTACAAAAATAATGGCAACTATACATGATCAAGTCACATTATTGTGACCATCAGTAACCACCGTGTGCAGCACAGACAGCATCTAGACAGGCTGGGACTGACTCAAAAAGGTCCTGGTAGGTTTCCACAGGTACCTGGAGTCATGCTGACTGCAGTGCATCCCACAGAGGCTGGAGGTTCCGTGGGAGAGGATCCATAGAGCAAACACAATGATCAACGTGGTCCCACAAATGCTCAGTTGGGTTCAAGCCTGGAGAATTAGGGGCCAGGTTAGTACTTGGAAGTCTTGTTCATGCTCTTCAAACCAATGTCGGCCATTTATAGATGTGTGCCATATCACATTGTCTTGCTGGAAGATACCATCTGCACCAAGGAAAACAATCAGCATGTATGGGTTTATATGATCTGCAAGGATGTTTTCATACCCAAACCGGTTGAGTGTAACTTCTCAATGGTTGAGTAGCCCCAGAGAATGCCACAAAAACATTTCCCAGATCATAACGATGCCACCACCAGCAATGGTTGTTGGGTGTTTGTTCTCTGATGTTCCTCATCTGACACGCCAACGTCCATCTGTTCAGTGAAGCAGATAACGTGACTATTCGGAGAGGCAACCATTTGGCAATCAGCAGAGGTCCAATTCTGATACTACCGCGAAAATTGCCTTTTCTGCCGATGCAACTTCATTCGCAGAGGCACACTGACCATCTGCCTGCTTTGAAGCACCATACACAGTAGAGTTCTCTGAACTGTTCGTTTAGACACATCTGGTAGTTCCCTGGTTCATTTTGGTGGTGAGCTGTTCCACTGGAGAGTGTCGGTCCGCCCTCGTGCACCTTTGTAGCTGATGTTCACCTCTCACATCAATAGCACGTGGTGCTTTGCAGTTTCCATGTGGTGCCATTTGTCCACTCATGATACACTTTAACCACAGCAGCACATAAAAAAATTCATAAATACTACCACCCTTGGCCCGAAAGCAAACAATCATTACTTTTTGCAAGTCTGACAAATCGCCCCTTTTACCCACGACTTCCTTCATGAGTTACATGATGCCAATGTCAAAGTGGTCATAATAATGTGACTCGACCAAATACATAGTCATATACCCTTTGTCATTATACTGCACAACCCCTTTAAATGTCAATTCATATCATAGAGAACGCAAAAAAGGATTAAGGGGCTTGTAAATTACAGGCAGTTGCATCTTCTGTGTTCCCTTGTACAAGTAGGAATTTTTAACCTGTAACATTTGCTCGAACCTTTTAGACAACCCACTTATTTGGAACATTACTTACTAAAACAATTTTGATGATTAGATGTTTCTCATAGGCACTCTGTAAACGGTAATTCTCTGTAAAGAAAATAGACAGAAGGCAGATAAACATGGGAAAGGCAAAAAAAAAAAATCTGTACAATTATAAGAGGTCAAACAAAATAGCAAAGAAATAAAGCTGGCCGTATGATAAAACTAAGGGGCAGCTATCGACCAGAACTTCAGCTAAGCAATAATACATGTAATTTTAGTACATAGATGGTGGAAAGTGGCTGTCTGACAATTTATGGGATTTATCAGATGGAAAGTTAAAGGATGTGTCAGTTACAAATCCAAGAATTTTGATTCCCTCAATGGCAGATTTATGATCACTGTGTCAGGCTTCCTAGAATTGAGGCCTTATTTACACAAATCTAACTTACTGTACATCCATGTGTTGTTCATGTGTACAACGCACTGCATATGGACCTATAGAAGTGGTACTATTCACAATTCCTCGGGACATGCATTATTCTGGTCTTTGTCTTAGAGAACACAGACTTAGAGACAAAAGTCGCCAGGTCTATGCCCTATAGTACATGGACATACAGACCTACTGCTGTACTAAAAATGCAGCCATAACATTTTTATTACAGAAATAATAAGTCAGAAGGACTTAGGCTATTGAAAAATGTGAATGGTCCCAAGTAGAAAATGTCTGTGAAGGTTCTCATTTATCCAGGTCATGGTATATTAGTAGTAAACAGTCAGAGCAACTGGACTTGTATTTTCTCTTGAATTTAGGTAGTCATCCAACTGGTTTTCTCAATTTGACTAGCGAAAGGTCCTCAAAGAAAATACAGGTCCAGTTCCTTTGACATATTACTACTGATATGTCAACTAGAATCTATTGTCTATGACCAGCTTAATGGGGCAGGGAAGGTAGACATGTAAGGATTACAATAAAGAAACTATGAAGAAATAATATAATGAAAAGGAGTAAAAAATAAGACGTAGCAGTAACAAGCAAGTTAATGACATATACCCATATCATTTAACCAATACGCAATCTTCCTGTACACCTCATCACAGGAACTAACTATAATAGCCAAAAGGATCTTGGGAAAGAAGCGCACAAGCCTTGGGAGCTCTCGGATACTGAGGATGAACTCCTACAAAAGAACAGCAAGAGTAGTCAGATACTGGAACACTTTATTCTTGTGATTAATGGTATATATAGAGTTATCCAGTTGATTCAGGGAAATGATCTTTTCTCACTCATGACCCAACATTGGCATTATAATATACTGAGAGGTCACAGTGTAGATGGTGACTTTTCTTTTAGTACATTATTTGTGCGGTATATCATAGTGTACATACAGTATCCCCAATCTTGTGACACCACTGTTAGTGCAATTCCTGTGGTGTAATGTTACTGAGTAGATTTGCCATGTATAATAACACGACTGCGTGCACTATACTTGTATTGTGATATCTGTCAGAGTTAGCCCACCACTGTGACATCACTGTGTGCATTATTCCTGTGCATAAAATGTATATGATTTATAGTGAATCTGTCAGTAGTAACACACTCCTAATTGGCAACTGCAATAGGGAATTAATGTGGATTGATGTCTGTTGTGATGAGAGTCAAATAAAGCATATCAATCAATCCAAAAAGCAGGATGACAACAATCTCTAAAATTGTTAAGTTCTTGTATTTTTCCAAATTTTAGATTGTTCCACTCCTGCAAAATATTACCTACAGTTAACCAGATGTGGTGGAAATACAACTCTTAATAGCCCCGTAGGGCTCAATCCAATCTCCCACATAGAGCAATACGTCTAGGTATTCGGCATTTTATACAGGGCATGCATTATCTTGACAGTCTAAAATGTTTGTAAAAGACAAGTGTGTCTCGCCTACAGTCAAGCATGGTGGTTGGAGTGTCATGGTTTGATGCTGCATGAGTGCTGCCGGCTGTGGGGAGCTACAGTTCATTGAGGGAACCATGAATGCCAACATGTAATGTACTGTGACATACTGAAGCAGAGGATGATTCCCTCCCTTTGGAAATTGGGCTGCAGGGCAGTTTTCCACATGATAATGACCCTAAACACACCTCCAAGACGAGCACTGCCTTGTTAAAGAAACTGAGGGTAAAGGTGCTGGACTGGTCAAGCATGTCTCCAGACCTAAACCCTATTGAGCATCTGTGGGGCATCCTCAAACGGAAGATGTCTCTAACATCCACCAGTTCCGTGATGTCATCATGGAGGAGTGAAAGAATTCCAGTGGCAACCTGTGAAGCTCTAGTGAACTCCATGCCCAAGAGAGTTAAGACAGTGCTGGGAAATAATAGTGGCCACACAAAATATTGACATATTAGGCACACCAAATTTACGCTGTCATACAAGCTGGACACTGACTACTTTACATCGTACCAATGTGTCATATCTTCAGTGTTGTCCGATGAAAAGAAAATGTGAGTGTTGGACTTACTTTTGTCAGATACTGTATATCTTTAGTAACACAAAAATTTATTTTTTTTACTTGATGCAGTGTAAAAGCTTAATGTCACCTCTAAGACACGACAGATTGATGTGTTACTGAGCTCTTATGAACTGATGAACTGCTGGGGGAGTTTAAGATTCACTTACCTGCAGCTCAAAGCAAGCAAGCATCACAACGAAGACGAAGCAGAGACAAGACATGCAGACAGGCAGACTGACACAGGACTGAAATAGGAGGCGCTTCCATGGGGGATAGTAGAACTCCTCACAATTGGTCACTGGACTGATTCTCTTGACACCCTATTGAAGATTATGAATAAAGCAAAAAAAAAAAAAAAAAAAAACAGACATTGACAGTATATAAGTAACTGTATACAACAAAGGGCTCAGATTATTGCTAATACTAGGCAATCCTGACACCAAACATGGTCAGAAATCACACTGTTATCACTTACCCTGAACTGTGGTCTTGGCTCCTCAATGAATTCAGCAGGGGTATCTAATGTCCCCCACTTGTAGGCTAGCTCTGCTCCTCTCCGTTTCCAGCCTTCTAGAAACAAAGTAGCCCAAACTACGTTGAAGAGCGCGAAGACTACACAGCAGATGTCACGACTGGTCTGAAAAAGACAAAAAGAAGACACAGTACTCAGATTCAATCTCTTTTTTATTGAAGTCATACATACATATCAAAAATCTAAAGCCATTATAAAAACCCAGTGCAGTGCGTAGTACCTTGTGACATATAGCATTATTCTGTACGTGTACATTCCCAGAAATGGTCCACAAATGTACACAAAATTGTGGTAAGTAAAATCTACATGTGATAGGCGTATATACAGTCATTTAGGACTGTCTGGATGATAGATCTGCTTACAGAAGAGAACACCTAACAGACTGTCTTGGTTTTCTTATAGATCTTTATATTGGAAAACCCAATTAACTGAGGTCCTGTTCACATCAAGTCTATGCTCTCTGTGTATGCTCGAATATCAAGAAAAGATATTGAAACATTTTCCTCTGCGTATCCATTGACCTTTACGGCCAAATGTATACAAGTAGTCATGAGAAGCTAATTTCTGGCACTTCATGAGATCTCATGCAATTAAATACTGTAAAATAATAATAGTTCAAAGCAATCTGCTTACTAGATTTCATAAGTGAAGGCACACAACCCAACAACCACCAACATAATGATCATAATAACTGAAAAAAAAAAAAAAAAGACTTTCTCAAGGGGGCAACTCACCTGGTCAGATTCAGTGAAGAACCAAAGCATCATGCCAAAGACAGCTGGATAAACCAGTGATGAGGTGTAGAACCCCAGCCATGAGAAATACATGGCAATCTTCACCCCAAAATACTCGCAAATTTCATCTGTAGAGAAGATATGCAAAAAGATTACATTGGCTGGGGTCACCCAGATACGTTTTGTAGTGGCTGTGCTTGATATTGTAGCTTTCAAGTGAACAGCGCAACTTCTACAAATGTACAGACCAATGTAATTAATGAAGAGGCAGCGCTCATCTCAATGCTGTGGCTCCTTCAACAGGTGATTGCGGGCTATCCTAAGTATAGGCCATTGATTTTTAAAACACGGAAAACCCCTTTAAAACTTAAAAAAAAAAGACTTAATTTCCAAGTGTCCACTGTAATGTGTACTGCAAGGTGAGTAGTGTGAGTTTTTTGTATTTTGTACTCTACAAAAATATTGTTTTCTTTTGCAAGATAAGTAGCACTCTACTAAGATAAGTACCATATTTTTCGCTTTATAAGACGCATTTTTTCCCCAAAAAAGTGTGTGTGTGTGTGTGTGTGGGGGGGGGGATGGTTGTGCATCTTATAAAGCGAATACTGTATTGTACTGTATTCGGTGCCGGGAGCAAAGCGCTGCAAGCGCTTGAGACACTCACCCTCCCCGTCTTCCCGGCCGGAGCCTCACTGTCCTAACCGCTTACAGCGTCAGGATATAGTGCGCACACTATGACCTGATGCTGCACGCAGTCAGGTGACTGAGCAGCACAGGCTGGGAAGACAGAGAGCACGACTGCCGGAGGTGGAGAGGAGCTGCGGCACAGGACAGGTAAGAAGAGGTTTTATATCTGATCTGAGGTCTAATGGGGGTCTGAATGCGCTGATCTGTGGTCTGATGGGGGTCCGAGTGGGCTAATCTGAAGTCTGATGGGGGTCTGACAATGTGGGCTGATCTGAGATCTGATGGGGGGGTCTGACAATGTGGGCTGATCTGAGATCTGATGGGGGTCTGACAATGTGGGCTGATCTGAGGTCTGATGGGGGTCTGACATGGAGGGCTGATGTCCTGATAAGGGGGTCAGATGTGATGTCCTGATTTGGAGTCTGATCTGATGTCCTGATATTTATGGGGGCCTGATCTGATGTCCTGATATTTATGTGAAAATGCTGGGAGGACACAGGTTCCAGTTTCCCCAATTTAGTATGAATACAGAAGCTTTCTTCCTGCATTTGGGTCTAAGTACTAAAAACAGCGCTCATTTGAGAACTGTATTGGCACTGATAATGTCAACCCCTTAGCACCTCAGGTGGATCTGGCTGATACGGTGTCAGTCCAATCTCATTAAAGGCTATGTACACCTTTGGGGGCATTTTTTGTGTGATTGCATTTAATCATTTGGAGCAAAAAAAAAAAAAATCATTCTTTCAATTGGTCTTTATTAAAAATAATGAGCCATTCTATCACAAAGGGTTTTTCGAGCAGTGTGAATCCGAATTTCATTTTGTGCCAGTCATCTAATAACCCTTATCTCTAAATTACAAGAGGTCACAAACATTTATTTAAGCCACATTCTTATCAGTAAGTTTTGATGAGTGTCTATAAGGCCTGAGAGCAGAGATAAGGAGCCTGTCAGCTAGCTATCAGATTCTGCTAATAGAGCATCTCAGCCCTGTACAGAGAAAATTACTCCATATTTTTAATAAAGACCAATTGAAAGAATGATTTTTAGCTCATAATGAGTACAATGCACTAATAAAAAAAAATTACCCCCCAAAGGTGTACATCTATTAAGGAAATGGTGGGGATTCTGCTGTGTCATGTAAATGCTGCAGATTTGTCACAGATTTCACAGGTTACATTGCAAAGAGTGCAATCCACACCATATATTGACATGCTGTAAATTTAAAATCGAAATTTCATAGTGTCTGGAGGAGTTGTGGTAAAATGTAATCCACTTTGCTGGTCCTATAAAAGCCACAGATTTTCCATGCAATTCCACAGAGTTTAGGGCTGCACCTTAAAGAGGACCTTTCATGGTTTTGAATTACTGTAGATAAATACCTCTTGTCCCGGGGTACCCCCCGCTGATGCTGCCACTCTGCCTAGTTTTTTAAAATACAGCAAAATAAAATACAGCAAAATGTAATTCTGGCAATTCCGCAATTCTGGCACATTTAACTTACTAAATCTTCCCCATTGTGTTTATTATTCTTTTAATGTTGTACTTATCTATTTTTATATCTAGAAAAAGTTCCCTAGGGCACGCAATACTGGAGGCACAATTCTTTCCTGTATTGTACTATATTTTCAGCTGTATTTTAATTTTGCTGTATTTTATTTTGCTGTATTGTAAAATATAGTACTTCTTTTTTTAAAATACAGCTTTAAAATACCCCGCTGTGCCCGCCTGTAGTTTTCGCACTCAGTATGTAAATACTGAGCATCGGTACAGGGAGGAGGAGACGCCGGCATTTCTCAATGGGCGTCTCCTTCTCCCTGGCTGTGCCGCGATCCAATCACAGCGGAGAGCGTCACAGCCAGGGAGAAAAAAAAACCTCACCTTCTCCCTGGCTGTGACGCTCTCCGCTGTGAGTGGATCGCGGCACAGCCAGGGAGAAGGAGACGCCCATTGAGAAATGCCGGCGTCTCCTCCTCCCTGTACCGATGCGCGAAAACTACAGGCGGGCACAGCGGGGAGTAGGAGCTGTATTTTAAAAAACTAGGCAGAGTGGCAGCATCAGCGGGGGGTACCCCGGGACAAGAGGTATTTATCTACAGTAATTCAAATCCGTGAAAGGTCCTCTTTAAATATGCACAAAACAGTTAAAGAAAAGGTTGTTGTCCTGAGAAAGTTTTCTCCAGATGGCGATTAGAAGACATTATTTGTGCTTAGATGTAACAAAATGCCTAAACCCAACGATGGACAATCATCAACAGTTTTCTGCCACTACTATGGGGCAAACAAATAGCAAATTATAGGGCATGCCAAGTTTGCATCACAATTTGCATCTTTTCACTTTCAAAAGTGGCAAGAAAAAGCAGTGGGCCTTAGCAGGAGGAAGTGTGTCCTCGATAGCCTAACAGATAAACTATTATTGACAGCAGAAACTGGTATTTCAGGTCTACGTCAGCTCACAGAGTAGGGAACAGCTGTTTTGAAACTACATCTCCCAGAATCTCCCTTTCACTTCTAAGGAAGCTACAAGAACAGCCAAGTATGTGTGCATGTTGGGAGTCATAGTTTCACAGCAGCTGGAGTGCCAAAGGTTGCCGATCGCTGTCATACAGAGTGTAGATTTAAATTTCTTGAGCATGGACTGCCTGGAGATTGCCTATGTTATTAAGCTTCTGTGCTGATGGACTTTATACTAAGACTGGCATTTCCCGAATGTGTTTTAACTATCATCTGGAGAAAGCTCTCTGGATATTAATTCTGTTTAGTATTTCGATTAAATTTACACCAGGCAGTCTCAAGAAGCACCAAATGAATCACAGTGGATCACACTGTATGATAAATATGGAGCACTGCAAGACATGTTTGCCCAACTATATACCTATTGGTTGGCTTAGTTTGCAGCAAATGTTTGCCTTTGTGTTGCTGCATTTTAAGCCACACTCCTTCCCTCCATGCCATACACCCTTCCTTCTAAGCCATGTCTTTTGTCTAGAAAGGTGAAAAAAAAAATGTCTCACACATAATAAATGTGGTGCAAAGCACGTAGGCAGGTTCAGACTGGCCCAGGGTGAATCCACTGGTGAGCCTTTGAGCAAAGCATGGCATAGTACACTGGCTGCACTACAAACAGATGCCATACTGCATCTCAGTGTTCCTATGCGTCTACATAATAAATTGGTTAGATTACAGTCACATTATTATGACCACCAGCTAATATTCAAAGTAAACGCCATGTGCAGCATGGACAGCAGCTAGACAAGCTGGGAATGACTCAATAAGGTCCAGGTAACAGGTCACTGGTATCTGAAGCCATGCTGACTGCAGTGCATCCTACAGCTGCTGGAGGGTGTGTGGGGGAGGATCCATAGAGCAAACACAACGATCGAGGTGGCCCCAAAGATGCTCAATTGGGTTCAAGTCTGAAGAATTGGTGAGGCCAGGGTAATACTTGGAAGTTTTGGTCATGCTCTTCCAACCAATTTCGGACAATTCTACCCGTGTGACATGCCGCATTGTCTTGCTGGAAGATCCCATCCGCCCCAGGGAAACCAACATGATCTACAAGGATGGATTCATTCTCAAATCAGTTGAGAGTGCCTTGCACGTGGATGAGTGGGCCTGGAGAATGCCATGAAAACATTCCCCAGACCATAACACGGCCACCACAAACTTGTGTTCTAGCAATGGTTGCATTTTATTGGTGAGCTATAGGAATCCAAGTCCTACACTGCACGTAGGTCAGTTTTTCGCACAAACTGAGCCGCAATTCTGGCACATTTAACTTACTAAATCTTCCCCATTGTGTTTATTATTCTTTTAATGTTGTACTTATCTATTTTTATATCTAGAAAAAGTTCCCTAGGGCACGCAATACTGGAGGCACAATTCTTTCCTGTATTGCCTATACAAACAGTACAGCAGGATGTGTACACTCTGTGGCGGTGGCAATGACTGGGAGTTTACGGTCAGAGAAAATGTCACAGATTATGAAAGTCTCTGGGAAGTAACGCCTTCATACGGCATGTGAATGCAAATAAATAAAGTAAAAAGTTATGGCTCTTGGAAGGCTGGGAGTATAAAGCGAAAATGGAAAAAATGGCTGCATTAGAAAGATGTTAAATAACCAGAACTAAAAAAAAAAAAAAAAAAAAAAAAAAGGGTTTGGTCAGGAAGGGGTAAATGGCCCAGTCTTAAACTGGTTAAATCTCCTGCACTCAGCTGACCCTGTCATCCTAAGGGGTCAGCCTACTGTGTGAAAATGTCCCATTCACTTGAATGGGACTTAACTGTGTCTTGGTCACTTGACCAATACACGAACAAGTGAGTAGCCTAGGAAGGAGTCCTGGGAGTTGGACCCTCGCTGATCTGATATCGATGACCTATCCTGAGGACCGGCCATCAATATCTAATTCCGGGACAACCCCTTTAAGCGTGCCACAAAGCTATAAATGTAAGTATTGTAAACAGCATTCCTTTTGCCTTTGTGCCATTCTTATACTACCATTCTACAAGATGACATCTGCAAGTGTTGGTGGCACAGCATAATCATGCCGTAAGTATTTGTGAACAAGGGGTGTCTTTGTCCTGGGAATGCTCATTATATTCATAAGGGAATGGATGGCAGAGAGAAGTTTCTACATTGTAAGTGATAGCTTCTCTCAAGTTCCTATTTCTTCAATAATTCAGAGCACATGAAAAATGATGTACAGACTAAAAAGTGCTTGCCTGCACCAGCCAGCTAATCAAAAAACTCAATGACTGACTACTAGTGATACTGAGAAGGTGCACGCAATAGGCGATAGTACAATGTAAAACCAGGTAGAGGGGACACACTTCATTTTACAGAATAGAGAATAAAGCATAGGCCTCATTTATCAAGACTGTATAATAATAAAACGCTCTTGGTAGCTCGTCAATCAGTTGCCCATCTGTTTTTTGAAGGGGTCACGGTGCTTCTGTGAGCGCTGCTGCCGCCTCTTCAAAATCGTCTCCTTTGCAGAAGCGCAGTGTAATTACAACTGCTTGTCCAATTCAAGTTAAAGGGGTTTTCCAGGATTTTACTACGGATGTCTGATCGGTGGGGGTCTGACATACGGGACCCCCGCCAATCAGCTCTTTGAGAAGGCACCGGCGCTCCTGTGCACGCTGCTACCTTGTTGCAGCTTACCAAGCACAGCACCGTATATTGTACAGCGGCTGTGCTTGGTATCGCGCTCATCCCCATTCACTTGAATGGGGCTGAGCCGCTCCTAGGCCACATGACCAATGAACGGGACGTCACTGGCCTAGGAAAAGCTAAGAGAAGGCCGCGGTGCTCACGGGAGCGCTGGTGTCTTCTCAAACAGCTGATCGGCGGGGGTCCTCGGTGTCGGACCCCCACCGATCAGATACTGATGACCTATCAGTAGTAAACACCCGGAAACCCTCTTTAATGGGAGAGGAAGCTATATTGACACCGCACCGCCACTATGGCAGAGACAGCATGCAGTAAACTTTCAAGAGGATGCAATGCGGCGACCGCTTCAAACAGCTGATCAGCGGGAGTGCCAGGAATCGGACCCCTTCTAACCCGATATTGATGACCTCCACCTATCCTGAGGAAAGGTCCTCAATCAATATTACAACCCCTTTAAACTGCTCTGAAAAAGTGAAGGCTTTGTTCTGATTGGTTGCTATGGGTAGCAAAGACAGTTTTGATAAATGAGGCCCCAGTGGGGTTTTTATGGGCACAAGCTATTTTAGAACAAGTGAGAACAGAATGTCATGCACAAAGTTCATCTTTCATAGATTCCCAAGATGACTCCTTACCTAGGGGCTGTCTCTCACACACCGCCTGGACCCAGGACTTCATGAGACGGCTCAGTATTCTCTGTTCATGCACAGGAAAAATCTGCTGGATAACTCCACGGGCTGCAAGCTCTGGGACTAAAATATGACAACAAAATATGATATTTTGATATACTAGTGAAGAAAGTAATTTATGGTAACCACATTTGATTTGTCTAGGTCTGACTGCTGGGACCATCACCGATCCTGAGATTGGGGTTTCCTGGTCTCCCATCCACAGAGAAGTAGGTGCACATCTCCAATAAGACTATAACAGAAAGGAATATGCATTCAGTTCTCCACTACGAAAAGGGGACTGTAAACCCTCTTCTTGGGACTGGTGGCTGTCCCAACAGTCAGTCCAAGACAAGTTAGAAAATAAAGGCATATAAAATGTGATATGTCACAAGTTCTTTGATAAACTAGTTTGCATCAGCCTGTATTAGGGTTTATTTAAACTATGTACAGATAAGTACACTGATACAAAGAGCACTTAAAGGGCGTCTGTCAGCAGATTTGTACCTGGTGGACTTGGCAGCTGAAGGCATCTGTGTTGGTCCCATGTTCATATGTGCCCACATTGCTGAGAAAACTGAAGGTTTAATATATGCAAATGAGCCTCTAGGAGCAACGGGGGCGTTGCAGCTACACCTAGAGGCTTTGCTCTATGCAACTGCTGTGCCATCTGCACTCTGATAGACAGGACCAGGTGTGATGGCGTTTTCACTGCTCTTAACCAGTCTGTCATGTAGGTTACACCCTCTTGTATATGTGATGGTTGGTCTGTCGGACAGGGATTCTGTTAAGTCAGGGTCAGTCTTGAGGAGTACCCAGTATTTTGAGATGATCCTGCGTATCGTGGCCACTTGAGTGTCATATGTACCAATGATATGCAGGGTATTGTCTTTTTGGCTGTTTGATCAGTAGTAGTATCCCCCCAAGCAGTGCATTTCTGGGTCTCCTTTGTGCACATTTGTATGATTTCTGGATTATATCCCTGTGATAACCTTTATCTTAGAACCTCATAGTTAGTTCGATTCCTCTTTTCAGTGGGTATGGATGAAAGCTACCCCACTGTAAGAGGCGTTTTTTACAAAATAATGTAGTTTGAATACTATGGCCTGGACTTCTAATAAGGTTATATTTTAGGGAGGGTTTGTTTTTCTTTTCTGTGATTTTCTGGTAAGGAACCTTATAATTATCTGGCTTACTGATAGCTCACTGATAAGTTCTCATGTTTTCATGGTAGAAGGTCAACTGTTCATCTGGTGAGTGCTGTGAGATCTACATAGTTGCATACACATAAATAATAGATAGATAAGTCTAATTTTCAATAACTTAAAGGCGTTATCCCATGATTAATGTAAAATAAAAATCAGACATCCTATAGTACATGACAATCTCTCTCTAACAAAGCTAGAACCAGCCCTGTACTGGACAGGGATCCAGAGATCTCCCATTCATTACTTCAGTTGCTAGGGTAAATTTCTAGCTGGCAACTGAGGGGGGCATGTTCATTCTCTAGTCATGTCCTTTCTGCTGCAGCCCTCTCCCTATCAAAGCTCAGGGGGGGGGGGGGGGTCTTTTCTGCTGCCGCTTTCTCCCTGTAACTATCACAACATGTAACAGACAGTATTATTATTATTATTTATTATTAAAGCGCCATTCATTCCACAGCGCTGTACATGTTAAAAGGGGTTTACATACATAGTCTAGACAATTGCTCTAGGACAAACAAGTTACAGACTGGTACAGAAGGAGAGAGGGCCCTGCCCGTGAAGGCTTACAATCTATGCGGTATGGGAGGACACAGTAGGTGAGGGTAAAGCTGGTCATGGCAGTGTAGCAGCAGCAGGGTCACAGGTTGTAGGCTTGTCTGAAGAGGTGGGTTTTCAGATTTCTTTTGAAGGATTCCACTGTAGGTGAGAGTCTGATATGTTGGGGTACAGAGTTCCAGAGTATTGGGGCTGCGCGGGAGAAATCCTGGAGGCGATTGTGTGAAGAGTTGATAAGAGTGGAGGAGAGAAGGAGGTCTTGTGAGGATCGGAGATTACGTGTGGGGATGTATCGGGAGAGTAGTTCTGAGATGTAGGGAGGGGACAGGTTGTGGACGGCCTTGTATGTATTTGTTAGTATTTTAAACTGAATTCTCTGGGGAATGGGGAGCCAGTGAAGGGATTGGCAAAGGGGAGAGGCAGAGGAGTAACCGGGTGAGAGGTGGATTAGTTGGGCAGCAGAGTTGAGGATAGATTGGAGGGGGGCTAGGGTGCTAGATGGAAGGCCACAGAGGAGAATGTTGCAGTAGTCTAGGCGGGAGATGATGAGGGCATGTATTAGTACTTTGGCAGACTCATAGTTGAGGAACGCACGGATACGGGAGATATTTTTGAGTTGGAGGCGGCAGGTGGTGGAAAGGGCTTGGATGTGTGGTCTGAAGGAGAGTGCAGAATCCAAGGTCACTCCAAGGCAGCGGACCTGTTTAACGGGGGAGAGTGTGCAGTCGTTGATGGTGATAGATAGGTCTGTTGGGAGGGCTGTGCAAGATGGTGGAAAGATGATAAATTCTGTTTTATCCATGTTAAGTTTTAGAAAGCGTGAGGAAAAGAAAGAGGATATTGAAGATAGGCATTGTGGGACTCTGGATAGTAAGGTGGCGATGTCTGGACCAGAGTGGTAGATTTGTGTGTCATCAGCATAAAAGTGATACTGAAAGCCATGGGACTCTATGAGCTGTCCCAGGCCAAAGGTATAGATAGAGAAGAGCAGGGGACCTAGGACTGAGCCTTGTGGGACACCAACAGAGAGGGAATGGGAGGAGGAGGTGGCGTGAGAGTGGCAGACGCTAAATGTCCGGTCTGTGAGGTATGATGCAATCCATGAGAGGGCCAGGTCAGTGATGCCAAGAGACGAGAGATTTTGTAGTAGAAGGGAGTGGTCGACGGTGTCAAAGGCAGAGGACAGGTCAAGGAGGAGGAGAACAGAGATGTTGTGTGCAGTGGAACTTAAAGGATGGAACTGAGCATGTGCGTCCACCAAGCGATGTTATTGAGGTGGACTGACAAATAGCAAAAAGAATAAACAGCAGGTGGCGGTAAACAAAAGGATTTTACTGAATAACTCTATAGTGGCTATACTAAATTTTTAATGACATGCAATTCCTAAAGTATTCAGATCCCGGTGCTGGTCTGAAAAATGTAGAATATTTTTCATAGGACAACCCCTTTAATCCCTGGATAGTTCAGTAGATTTGCAGTTGGATTAAAGGAGTTGTCTCACTTCAGCAAATGGCATTTATCATGTACACAAAGTTAATACAAGGCACTTACTAATGTATTGTGATTGTCTATATTGCCTCTTTTGCTGGTTTGATTCGTTTTATCATCACATTATACACTGCTCGTTTCCATGGTTACGGCCACCCTGCAATCCACTAGCGGTGGTTATCCTTGAACAATATAGGAAAAAAGGCACACCCATGGTCTCAGCCACCAGAGAGTCTGGGGCTTTTTCCTATAGTGTGCAAGAACGACCACCGCTGTTGGATTGCGGGGTGGTCATAACAATGCAAACAAGAAGTGTATACTGTGATGGGAAAATGAATCCAGCCAGGAAAGGAAGCAATATGGACAATCACAATACATTAGTAAGTGCCTTGTATTAACTTTCTCTACATGATACATGCCATTTGCTGAAATGAGACAAAGGATGTAGATTAGAGTGTTGTATTTAAAGGGGTTGTGCAACCAGTACATATTGATTACCTGTCCTCAGAATAGGTCATCAATATCTGATCAGTGGAGGTCCTACCCCCGGCACCCCTGCGGATCAGCTGTTTGAAGAAGAGGTGGCGCTCCCGAGTATAGGTCATCAATATGTACAGGCTGCACAACCCCCTTAATGGCGTACATTCTGAAGAGAGACTAGTGACATCCTACGAGTGAAGGATTGTGACAGGGATCCATAGGAAAGTATAGAATCTCCCATAGGTATGTCTGGGATGTGTATGCAATCTTCTGTGGGGCAGTGCTCTTAGCTATATTGGTGAAAATGAGGTGACAGACTCCCTTTAATACAAGGGGGGGGGGGAAAATCACCCTTTAACCCCTTCACGCCCAGCGCCGTACGGTGCTGTGTGAAGGGGCTTGACGCCCAGCGCCGTAGTACTACAGTGCGCTGATCTGGCGGGTGCAGGAGCTGCGCCCGTCCGATCAGCTGCGGGGAGCCGGCTATTCCCAGTAGCTGGACCCCTGCTGCGTACGCCCGCATCGGTGAAAACACCAATGCGGGCGTATTAACCCTCGATGTGCCGCGGTCAGTGCTGACCGCGGCACATGCGATGCGGGCGTGTGCACGGAGAGTCCATCGGGTCCCTGAGCTGCTGTGACGGGGACCCGATGGCTTTGATGGCAGCACGATGCCTTCCTTAGGCATCGTGGCTACCATCCCTGCGAAGCAGGCTGTAAGTGTATTACACTGTTAATGCACTTACAGCCAATGCATTACAATGCATAAGTATTGTAATGCATTGTAAAGGGGATCAGACCCCCAAAAGTGGAAAAAAGTGGGAAAAAAGTGGAAAAAATAAAGTTAAAAAAAAATAAAATAAATTGTAAAAATAAAAAGGGGAAAAAAGAAAAGTATACATATTAGGTATTGTCGCGTCCATATCGCCCGGCTCTATAAAGCTATCACATCATCCACCCCGCCAGGTGAACGCAGTAAAAAAAAAAAAAAAAAAAAACAGTGCCAAAACAGACATTTTTTGGTCACCTTCCCTCACAAGATGTGTAATAGCAGGCAATCAAAAAGGCGTATTTACCCCAAAATGGTACCAAACTGCCATCTCGTCCCGCAGAAATTTAGACCCTACCTAAGACAATCGCCCAAAAAAATAAAAAAAATATGGCTCTCAGAAAATAGCAACACAAAAAAAAAGATTTTATTCTGTTCAAAAATGCATCTAATGTGTAAAACTTAACAAAAATAAAAATGTTAGACATATTGGGTATCGCCACGTCCATAACTTGCTCTATAAAAATATTACATGAGATGGCCCCCCAGGTGAATGCTGTAAAAAAAAAATTAAAAACACTATGCCAAAACAGCCATTTATTGGTCACCTACCCTCACAAAAAGTGTAATACCACACGATCAAAAAGGCATATTTACCCCAAAATAGTACCAATCAAACCGTCATCTTGTCCCGCAAAAAATGAGACCCTACTTAAGACAATGGCCCGAAAAATAAAAAAAATATGGCTCTCAGAAAATGGCAACACAAAAAAAAATATTTTATTTTGTTCAAAAATGCATCTAATGTGTAAAATTTACCAAAATAAAAACGGTAGACATATTGGGTAAATGGTACCAATCAAAACGTTATCTCATCCCGCAGAAATTGATACCCTACCAAAGACAAGAACGCAAAAAATAAAAAAAATATGGCTCTCTGAAAATGGCAGCACAAAACCAAGATTTAATTTTGTTAAAAAATGCAGCTAATGTGTAAAATTTACCAAAATAAAAACGGTAGACATATTGGGTATCGCCGCGTCCGTAACAACCTGCTCTATAAAAATATCACATGATTTGCCATATGGCGGTCCTTTCCTTGGTAAATTTGGTATTTTTTTATAAATAAAAATGAAATATTTTGCCACAGATTTACTACTGTCGTGAAGTACAATATGTGACGAGAAATCAATCTCAGAATGGCCTGGATAAGTAAAAGCGTTCCAAAGTTATTACCACATAAAGTGACACATGTCCGATTTACAAAAAAAGGCCTGGCCAGGAAGGTAAAAACAGGCCCGGGGTTGAAAGGGTTAACCATAATAAAAATAAACATTAACAAAATATAAAGATAATTGGTACCGCAGCACCCCAAAACTCCCAAACTATTAAAATATAAACATATTTATCCCATACGGTGAATGCTATAATGGAAAAAAAAAATCAAAAAGGCCAATTTTTCATTTTTTTTTTGCTTCACCTCCCCCAAAAATTGAATAAAAACTGATTCTAAAGTCATACACACACTCCAAAATGGTATCAATAAAAACGATGGATTGCCCTGCAAACAAAAGAGGGCGGGCCCTCAGAATCATTTCCTCTGGTAGGCCCAAGGAACTTCTCACAGAGAAGCTACTGAGAATGGGTACACATCCAGCAGAGTAAGCCAGCCATGTTGTGTCAGCTTTAGGGTATGGCCACACTGTCAGGTTTTTTTATGCAATTTTTGAAGCCAAAACCAGGAATGGATTTAAAAAAAAAAAAGAGAAGCATTTGACGTTAAAGCGGTTCTCCTGGCTCTTCTATATTGATGACCTGTCCTCAGGTGCCATGCTGTCTCCCGTCTCTCTTTCTGCTCACTACTGCTGTCTTTCGCAAAGCAGCGGTGAGCAGGAAGAGAGACGGAAGACGGCACGCGCACACTATCTCCTCATATAGTTGATCGGCTGGGGTGTTGGACCCCCGGCAATCTGATATTGATGACCTATCCTGATGATAGGTCATCACATATATAGAGAACCCAGTGAGCCTCTTAAATACCTTCTCTCCTTTTATGATCCACACATGATTTTGTCTTTAAAAACTGCATAAAGACCTGAACGTGTGACCGTACCCTTAGGGACATACTATAATCCATCACACCAGGTCCCAGGAAGTTAGTCCCTTCCACTTAAATTTTTTGGATGAACCTATTCCAAGCTGCTATTTCTTACACCAAGTACAAGACACAGAAGCTCACTCACTGATTGGTTGGCCCTCAAGGAAGTAAATATTGTGCAAAGATTCTCCTTGTTTAGCTCGCAGGTTCTCCATCCAGTACCGGATGATGCTCTGACGTTCCTTTAAAATTAGAGGAAATATGATGTAAATGATACCAACTGTTCCACAATATGCTGCTTTTAAAGACATGTTCAGTAATGTTTCTAGCAATTTAACATAACCAATTAAATTTACATGTGGAATTATTAAAATAAGAAAAACTTCCGATATAGCTTAGGTCTCATTAGGCCTTGTACAACTAAAGCCTGCTGAAGTAGAGGGGTCCTAGTAGCTTAGTTCTACTCTCACCTTCTCAACCATATTTCTGTTTTACCAATTAATCTTAAATTTAAAAGTAAAGCAACTTTGAAATAGGTCTTGATTAAAAAATTCTGACTATTTTGTGTATACAGGTCCTTAACTGACTTTTGTGTCTGCAGAGTAACAGACTACAAAAAACACACATACAAGTTATAGTAGCAAGAATTAGGGGACAGATGGAAGGGAGTCTGACTACAGGATTAGACTACACAGGGCTTATTTGTAGTCTGTTGCTAGGGAGACGCAAACAAAAAGCAATTTTAATGAAGACTATTTGCAAAGTTGCATTACATTTAAATTTCGAGAGAGCAATAAAGAGAAAATTTAGACTCAGAGGGCCAGATTCGTCATAAATATAGGTCACTTTTGTGGAGTGAAAAAGTCGCAAACTGTACGCTTGTGATTTTTCAATGGAACATGCGAAAAAAATGTTGCGCTAGTGCCGTTTTCCCAAAAAGGGTGTATGGCGTGGAAGAACACTGAAATCTGCACCAGCCAGGGACTGCTGGATGCTTATTCAAAAATGAGGTGCAGCATTCGGCAGTGCGCCTGGTTAGCATAGTCCAGTGTACGCTGATGGGCTATGATAAATCTGTCCCAGTTACTTTTTAATGGTCAGTGTGAGCAAAACAAATCCAGGAGTCAGTTTTGACATTTTAGTGTTCACATCAGCATCCTTAGGCTACATGCACACCTGTATGTGTTTTGCGGTCCACAAATTGAGGATCCGCAAAAAAAAACGGATGACGTCCGTATGGCATCCGTTTTTTTTTTTGCAGATCCATTGTAACAATGCCTATCCTTGTCCGCAAAACGGACAAGAATAAGACATGTTCTATTTTTTTTTGCGGGGCTACGGAACGGACATACGCATGCGGATAACACACGGTGTGCTGTCCGCATTTTTTGTGGACCCATTGAAATGAATGGGTCCGCATCCTATCCACAAAAAAAAAAAAAAAAAAATGGAACGGACTCGGAAACAAAATACGTTTGTGTGCATGAGGCCTTATTTTCATTATTCTGCTCTGTCATACGAGCATAACAACGAATATTGACCCTGAATCACTCACATGATGGACATCAATGACACGCGAATGATCCATTGACTATAATAAATCTATCAAGTTTCTATTAGGCATTCTACCCGCCAAAACAGGACAGCAATACTGCAATATTTTATCCTATTTTTCACAGAACCTGCAACGGGGGCCCCGAAGGAGCCTCTAACGCAGATGTGTGGACACAGCCTAACCTAACAGTAAAAACTTTTATAGACTACAAAAAAAAAAAATCCAGTGGTACGGTAAGTTCACTGGCCATCCAACTCCTGGGAATTGGCTGGTCCTTATTTTACACAGCACAAAGGAAAGATACTCTATGTCACACATTATATCCTATATACACTGTCACACTGACACCAAAAATGAATGGGAAGAATGTACCTGAGATGTGAAAAAATTCAACTCATTTTCAATATTCTGATAAATGTAGTCCTCTTCACAGGAAAAAACACGGGTTCCACCTCCAAACTCTGCTTTCACTGGCTTCCGAAGTCCAAGCTCCTCCGCACCGCGGAGTAAACTGCAACACAGACATGTTTTATTTGCTGTAAAGAAGCCAGTTCTCAATTGCTGTATCCTTGTGGAATATGGAAAAATGAATAAAAAAGATGTATGCAAGTCTTAAATAGTGTGAGCTCTGCAGTTATGGTAAGTGATACCAGCCAGTATACAATAAGTGAGGATATTGTGCATATTCAATGCATTCAGAAAGTCTTCAGACTCTTTCATTTTTTTCCTGTACATTTTATTGATACCCTTTTGGGGTGTGCATTACCTTTTGATCAATTTTTATTTTTTTTATATGTTTCATTTTTTGGGGGAGATTAAGCGTCCAAAAAAACAGCAAGTTCATTTTGATTTTTTTTTTTTACATGTGGGATAAATATTTTTAGATATACACAGTATGGGAGTTTTCACATGCAGTAATGTGTTTTATTTTGGAGAAAGGGGGATTAGAACTTTTAGATTTTCTAAAAAATATATATATTTTTTTACACCTTTGAAAGTTCCTTTAGGGAACTTGAACATGCAGTCATTAGATTGCTTTTGTCATAGTCTCCAATGCATAAGCATTAAAGTCTATAAGAATTTCACTATGTTTCTATGGAGCCCTGCCACAGGATCTCTATAGGAACAAATCTGTGGCAGTCTCAGATCATTAAGAGGGCAGAGGCTGCCCCGATCCCCACTAGGCCCCATATGGCTGCTGTACCCATGCTGTTGACCGCAAACAGCGGGTCGCAAACCAGCACAGGCTCAGGCCATGTGAACTCCATACTATGGTGCGGACCTATTCACTTGAATGGATCACTGATCCACAACATACCCCAAAAGATAGGACATATCCTATCTTTTGCGGCATAGAGGCACAGATCGAAAGTCCACGGAAACCCTCTATGGGCTTCCAGTTCCATGCCTCCGCACCGCAAAAGATAGAACATATCCTATCTTTTGCCGTATGTTGCGGATGGCAGACCCATTGAAGTCATGGGTCCACACCGCAGTACGGAGTTCACATGGCTGGTGCCCGTCATTTGTGGAGATGCTGTTTGAGGTCACGGGCATGGCACCCATATGGTCCTCTGAACGGGGCCTTATAAAGCATAAATAACACTCTTGAAGTGAACCCTTTGAGCATAAATGGTTGACAAGTGATATGCGTAGTCATCTTATGTCAGTTGTAAAGCTTTTCGGTTCGGTGGGTAAAAGTAAGATTACTGAAGGAGTAGGTCACTAGGATTTGCCATTAACGTCAGATAGGTGCAGGTCCCACCACTGAGAACTGCTTTTGTCTAGAGAAGTGGGCCCTCAAAGTGGAGAGTGCACCGTGCATGCATAGCGTGTTCTCCATTCATTGCCGTGGGAGTTCCAGAAATAGCCTAGTGCGAGCACACCAAGCAAGCCCGGCCACTTCTCCATTCACCGATATGGGACTGCCGAAAATAGACAAAATTTTTTTTTTATTCTCCTCCTATAAAATCTGGGGTGCATCTTATCATCAGGTGCGTCTTCAAAAGTGAAAAATACAGTAGTTCACTCTTACTTAACTATGCTGCGATCTCCATGCCATGCAGGGTAAGAGCTTTTTCTGGAGATGCGGGGATGTACCAGGCTCTCCAAGGGTAAGCTAGGTGGATGGTTCCACCTAGCAGCGAGCCCGGGAGGTAAAACAGTTAGGGCAGCGCTAAAGCCCACCTATCAGTGCCGGAGACATCATCAGGAACACTGCTAGGCAGAAGCCTCCGTCTAATGTAAAGCCTCCACTTAATATAAACAAACAGCCCTTGTCCTGCGTGATCTAGCACAGTGCAAAGAAAGAGCATTGGAGAATTAAATACTCTGATGCTCACGTCAGAGGGGCTGAGTGGGGGAAGAAGGGGATATGTCCGGGTTCAGCTCTGAACCTGGACAACCCCTTTAAATTCACACACAGGAGCTTTTAATGGGGATTTGGCAATGGAATTCATACACTGGTTTGTAACGGGTTAAGTGTCCAGCAAAAATCTGCAACAGATCAAAATGAGTAAGGTCTAAAATCCATTGGATATTTTAAACTATTTGCTGAAACCCCATTTAATTGCATTCTACAATACTTTGCTACATAATTGTAGTGGGGACACGGCAACTATTATACTATGTGCGAACAGTAATCAGTAAAAGCTGTGGTTCTTCAGAAGAGCTTGTGCAGCAGGAATTGAAACTGCCTATGGCGAAATTTCTCCTTGGAGTGACCTTGTTAATGCAGAATGACCATTTGGTGTCTTGTTGCAATGCTGACTCTTGAGAGGGTGACTGCTGAATACTTATACGAGACGTTCTGCAACTTTCCAATACACTTTGGCTTAGATTTACTAACATGTCTGCACCTAAAATCTGTCTAAAAAGTGGCGCAAATTCTCATGATTTTGCACAACTGTGTTTTCTAACTTTTCCTACTTGCTCGAAATGGGGTGGGGTTTATTGGGTTTGGAGCTTTGCAGGAAAGAGACGTGGTCCAATGTGCTTTTTTGAACCAAAATTCCGGTGTGAATTCTTTCTCAAGGTAAGCCTACCAATAGTTGGTATAGAGTTAGACCAATTTATCATCCAGCTTCAGCCCCTGCGTTAAATGAGTTGGAGCCTGTCTGAGTTTACACCATTTATAGGTTTAGTAAATCTGGGATTTTATGTTTCAATTCCTCATCAACCTTAAAGAGGACCTTTCACCACTCCTGACATGCCTGGTTTAATAGCTTCATGCGTTCCTCACTCGATGTTGTGCCATTCATTTATTATTTCTACTAGAAGTTGTGAATGAATTGCTAGCAGTCTACAGTAAGGGTACAGGGGGAGGTAATCAGTTGGGGGTGTGTACTTGCAGAGTCTGAAAATGGCAGCACTGAAAATGGCAGACGGATAGAGTCAGACTGTGCAGATACACACCTCCAACTGGTTACCACCCCTTTGTACCCTTACTGCAGACTGCTGGCAGTTCATTCTTAACTTTTAGTAGAAATAATAAAGGAATGATACAACATAGAGACATAAGAATAGATACTCCAAAATTGTTATTGCATGGGGAATTCATGTAGCTATAAAAATAGGCATGTCAGGAGTGGTGACAGCAGTCCTCTTTAACCACCTAAATGTTCTGCCCGAGTCCAGCTCGGGCAATGTGAAAAGTAGCTAACTGGAGAGGGGAGGGCTTCTTTAGATGGTGATGTCACCTCAATGGTAAACAGAGGAGAAATCACTGTTAGAAATCAAGTCGGGAATAATCGCCAGTGAAACCTGTTTTTACTTTCATTTTCAGCTGCATTCACAGCATCCCAATTTCTAACAGTGATATCTTTCTCTGTCCTGAACATATTGCTGTCATTCATGGTATTCTCTGAAAGCTTTGAATGTCTTCTTTCAAACAAGATCAGTTGCATCTTTCTAGTTGCTACCATTCAGGAGGTGGCAGCATCTAAAGCAGCCCTCCACCTTCCAGTTAGCTACTTTTGCCACTGCTGGAGCTCCACTCTGGCAAAACAGTTAGGGGGTTAAAGGGCATCTGTCAGCAGATTTGTACCTATGAAACTGGCTGACCTGTTAGACGTGCACTTGGCAGCTGGAGGCATCTGTGTTGGTCCATGTTCTTACGTGTGTGCTTGCATTGCTGGGAAAAATGATGTTTTAATATATGCAAATTACCATCTAGGACCAACAGGGGTGTTGCCGTTACTCCTAGAGGCTCCACTTTCTCTGCAACTGCTGTGCTCAATACACTTTGATTGACATGACCAGGCAGTGTAAACATCATCAGGCCTGGCCCTGTCAATCAAAGTGCCTGGCTCTGTCATTTAAGAACTGTCTAGACTGGATACAACTAGCTCTACCTCTCAGTCATGAGCAGGATTAGACTAAGTTCACATCTGCAGTCAGGAGGCTCCATCGTAGATTCCAGTAAAAAAGACAAAATACCATGGTATAAAGGGGCTTTTTATCCGGTAGAAAGACAAACCATGATGAGAACCCGACAGACCCCATTGTTTTTGCCCCTTGTGTCGGCGGCATTTCAGTTTGTTTTTTTCCCCCCCATTTTCCTTTTACTGTTCCTACACAGGAACTACAAAAAAAAAAAAGAAGTAATGTTTAGGTTTCATTCCCTCTTACAGGAGTCTTCAAAAGCATAATTAGAATGAATTTTTTCATCTAAGAATACAAGGCATACACTACTCATGTCCAGTACCAGATGTCTTCTCATACGGAGAGATTTCTGGACGACAATACCCCTACTGATGTAAGCTGTCAAAGCAGGTGTAACCATCAAGCAAAAACATTGTCATTTTCCCCTCCCCACCTTTTTCAGCTTTCCATCAACGGTTACATGAGGGTTTGTTTTTTGTGGGGGTGAGTTGTACTTTCTAGTATTTAATGGTTTATTTGATTTATTAAAAAACAAAAAAAACACATTGTTGTGAATAACAATTTTACAGGCAATACTATTACACCCTGGCTGCCAAATCAACCAAATAGGCACCCCACGATTACACTGCAGGGGTGCCAATTGGAGCTGACCAACAGCTCAGATGCCAAGGTCACTATTGATCTCAGCAATGGATGGGATGAAGGGCTGGTATCAAACAGGTGTCAGTTGTGTAACACAGGGGGAAATCCCCATACACTACTATTGTGTAGATGCCCCTTGTGCTGCGAAAACAAATCTGACCCATTGAGACATGGACTCAAGATCCTTTCAGTGACCTTTACGCTGCGAGGTGAGGCCTCCATGAATTGAACGGCTTTCCAGCCCTTCACACAATTTCTGCAGTGTGGCACTACACATACCATGCTGAAAGAGGCCACTACCTCTGGTTCACTTATTTTCCTTCTTTGGACCACTTTTGGTAGGTACTAAACACTGCATATAAGGAACACACCAAAATACCTGCTGTTTTGAAGATGATCTCACCTAATTGTCTAGCCATCACAATTTGACCATTGTAAAAGTAGCTCAGTTTATTACACTTAATTTTTTCGAAGCAGAAAAAATGAGCAAGTCCAATAATTGTCCACTTTACTGTTTCCCTGCCTCCAAGGCTGGACAGGCTTAGGATGTTTGAACGATGGTCCACCCAGCCCCTTCATGACGTCACATCTGCTCCTCAGCCTTGCGTGCTTGCTCCTGATACATAGGAAGATGGCCAAAATATACAAGCTTTTGGGCATAAGTGGGCGCCGCTGCTATATGGTAGCGGTGGCCGTATCCAACGACAACCAGGTATAAACAGGGGGAGGAAGGACGTAGAAAGAATTACACGGGAGGCATAGTAAATTGCTAATGCATGTAAATGACAATATGTGAGATTGGGCAATGTAGTTTACATTGGAATACAATCAAGGAGATGGGAATACCCCTTTTAAAGGCATCTGTCAGCAGTTTTGTACCTATTGTACCTTGGCAGCTGAAGGCATCTGTGTTGGTTCCATGTTCATATGTGCCTGCATTGCTGAGAAAAATTATGTTTGTATATATGCAAATGAGCCTCTAGGGCATGTGACTGAAAAAGACATACAGTACTGTACATCTAGTTGAACTAGCTGAAGTGGTCATTAAGATAGCATCATGCACATGATTCACAGCCACTCCAAAAGACTTGTGACTGGCTTTTCCTTTACTATGACCACTTACACTAAAGATCAAAATGATGAATAAACTAGAATACGGACACTATTAATTCAGGTAAAGGGGCAAGTTCGGTGTAAAAATCATCTCATACACTGGCAGGTTGCCATCACATATGCGGACTGATCCAACTGAAAAATCATTTGAGATACAGTACATGGAAAACATTTCAGATGCTCTCTTGGTATTAGACACTTACTTCTCATATGTTGCTGTGACAAAGAAGGCATAGATTTTTGTATGTCGATGATGGCGAATTTGCATTATTAGCTCAGGTATTCCCAGTCGCACATGATTGAGCAGCCAGAGTAGAGTATGGTCATCAGTCGTATCTGTAAATACAGAATGATGTGATGTAAGCAGTCGATAATAGGGCATAACATGCAACAGTGGGCCGTTCACCCAAGCACAACATGGCATAGGTCCCCATTTTGGCATAAGCAACAAATCTGAAGTATTTTTTTTCACTTCTTCAAAGGACTGACCCTTTTAAGTAGGGGCATCCAGCTTTTTCAGACATACAATTTCTATGACCTGCTGGCAGCTGGAAATCCAAAAGTTGGAAACATCCGTTTTTTCTAAACATAATAGAATAAAATAAGTGAGAAAAACTTGCCTGGGAAGGTGAGAACCACATCACAATTTTCAGTGGGCACAGTCCTCATCCAGGACTTGTGGGATGTGATATAGCGGCCAGCTTGCAGAAGGCGCTTTCCGAACAGCTTATCTATAGGGACATAACAGACAAAGTAATCAAAATGGCTCACAAACGTTACAGTGGATCTGGCACCATAATATGATGCCCCATATACAGCAAAAGGTTCATTGAGATATTAGCCCAAACAGCAGAAAAAAAAATACAGTTTTTTGGAGAAGGTTTTGAGGCAGAATTTCCTTCAGGTTCTTCAGTCAAAGACAGGAGAGGATTTAAAAGAATTCAGAATTGTACAGTAAAGGAAGGACTGGTCCTTCCTGCTGGATCCACTTCTAGCTTTGGCTGAAAACCATACAGAAAAATCTCAAAAACCTTCTCCAAAAAACTCTAAGAACCTACCCTAAGACTGAATATAGCAGACTCATAATGAGAGCTTCCATCGTGCCCTCACCACTGACTGATATCCAATGTGTAGACAGGCAAATACACAGTAGCCAAAAATCATTAGTGAGACGTAATAAGTGCTCCCCTCATGAATACAACGGACTACTGGTTTCTGATTTAGCTATTAAACATATCGACCTGTCCTCACACAGGACAGCATATTATGGTGACAAATCTTTTTTACCATCACGATATCAGGTTTTTAGACAGGTGGCATTTATACATTACTGTGCGGCAAAACTGCTTATAATCCATATTTACTTCAGAGCAGAACCTGCAAGGGATGATGTCTGGACGGCACAAAGGTCAATGGAACTTGAGAGTGCTACTCAAGATGTAGGTGGTTATATATAGAGTAGCCCATCCAGCGCTTTTTCAGCAGTTTAATGGTTAATCTCAGCTCAGATTCACCGTCTGAATGCCAGTCAAGTGCCTCTTACTAACTATTAAACCAAAGTATTCCTTCAAGAGCAGTACTAGTGAATAATCCTATTTAACAACCACAGACACAGGGTCTGGCAGTGGCTTTCTCCTTTGTAGGCAGGTATATATGATATTTAGAATAGATAGGTGCCCAACCCATGGTTCACCATAGGAGCTCTGAGTTAAGGCAACATGCACTGACAAATTACATTATTACGATTGAAAAAAAGACATAGGTGGGCTTGTGAATTTTAGAAAAGTGTCACGAGACCAAGACTTCTACCCGTTTCATAAGCATTAACGTTGAGTTTATGAATTCATCTAAACCTTTTTTTAAAACTGTCCACTGTCCCTTCTGTGACCATGTCCTGAGGAAGTCTATTCTACAGATTCACAGGCCCCGATTTATCATACCTTCACTCCAGAATTCTGGCATCAAAAAGTCGCAATTTGCGACTTTTTACACTCACGTGCGCAAAATTTTGCGTCTTTTTGCATGTGTACACAATCACTACAGTTTTGTAATATGGGTGGAAAGTGGGTGTGGCTTGCTATGTTAATGAGTTTCACTCCAGATTTATCATTGAGACTTGGCTTCTCTAGACAGAAGTGTTCGGTTTAAGGACAAGCCAAATTTATCAAACAACCTGTGATATTTGATAAATGTGATATAAAGTACTCCAACACAGACTGAAGCAAAACTGACTTCAGATTGTCTCCTGATAAAAAATTCCCCGCACAGTTCTTACAGTAAAGAAGATTTGACACTTCTGGTGAATAAACTTTTTCTTCTCCAGTCGGAGGCAGCGCCCCCTTGTCTTTTGAGGGGATTTTACATGGAACAGCTTTTCGACATATTTTTTGTATGGCCCATTTATATATTTGTACAGGTTATCCATGCCCCCCTTTGGCTACTTTCACACCTGCGCTTTCCTTTTCCGCTTTTGAGATCCATCATAGGATCTTAATAACAGGGGAAAACACTTTAGTTTTGTCCCCATTCATTATCAATGGGGAAAAAACTGAACTGAAGGGAACGGAGTGCTCCAGAATGCATTCTGTTCCAATTCATTGTGTTCCAATGACACACATAAAAGCGCCACAAGCAGCGTTTTTGAGTGCGTCCCGGGATGCAGAGCAAAATGGATCCGTCATGACTCACAATGTAAGTCAATGGTGACGGATCCGTTTCTCCGACACAAAAGAAAACAGATCCATCACCCATTGACTTACAATGTTTTAAGTAACGGATCCGTCAATTTTAGAGATAATACAATCGTATCCGTTCATAACGGATGCAGCCATCATGACCGAAGCTTTTTTGTTGATCCATGACGGATCCAGCAAAAATGCAGATGTGAAAGTAGCCTTAGACATCATTTCTCAAGACTAAATAAATGTAACTCTTAATTTTTCCACATAACCAAGACCCTCCTCATCAGTTTAGTCGCTCTGCTCTGTACTTTTTCCAGCTCCAGTGCCTCCTTTCTATGGAATGGTGCCCAGAACTGAACTGCATATTCCAGATGAAGTTGCACTAAATCTTTGTAAAGTGGTAATATAACATCCATGTTCCGCAAGTCCATGTCTCATTTAATATATTTTCTACATTATTCTGTTACTGATGCTCCTCTGGCCAAAATGGGAACACATAGATGTTAATAGTATTCTAGCTGTGCAGCAAACGGAGCTAGACAGTGATAGCTACTTAGAAAACTGTATAAACACTGTATATGCATACAAAAATCTATACAGTTAGATCCCAATGCGAGAGTATTATAGCGTATTTCCTGCACGCAATAAGGCCTTATTCACATGTCCATGATGACATCAGTGACAAGATTCTCAGTGATTCTTCCATTAAGCTATCCGTGAAGGATCCATTTTGGTCCTTGCGTCCGTTTTTTGTCCTCCATGTGTCTACAAACACTGCTTAGCTGAAAGTTAATTTCAAAAGAGCAGAGTAGTGAGGCCTCATCCCCTGGGTAGCTCTGCATGTGGAGGCAACCAGTTCTCCCCACTTTATGACAGGTTGCTGGTGGCCATTTTAAATCATTCCAGAAGAACCCTTTTGAAATCAATGAGTATGCGTGCTCTCCGTGGAGAAAACAGAGAACACAAGTCCATGATTCACCAACGTCTGAATAAAGCCTAAATCATGCCTACACGCCCTGCTCATTTAGATTCAGCTGTAGGAATCTCAAAGAAAAGTCGCTCATCAACTTACAAAACAGGTCTATAGACTAGTGCACAAGCAGATTGGAAAGACTCTGCTTAAAGATTTTGACATGTCAGAGGTAGAAATATTTTTATTCAATGTGCAGTTGAGTGCAAATCTCTGTAGAAAGTTAACAGAGACTCGACATTTATCTCCATTATAAAGGATGACACACAATGCAGCCTTGGATTTCTGTTGCGGATTCTACTTCAAATACACATTGTTTAGTGTCCTTTCCTACAGTGTAAATCTAAGGCTAGATTCATACATGGCAGTTTTTTTGCAGAAATTTCTGCCACTGTAGCAATTATATGAATATAACTTGCAGCAGCCTATGTGCCTTCCACCGAAACATCCCCATTCACATGAATGGAACTGATCTTCAGGAGAAAACATTTCTGCAACAAATCTGTCTCTAGTGAATTCACCCTTATAAGTAATTAGTTGAACATACACTATGATAGAAGTACTGGGACACCTACAGATTACACCTACAGGACCTTTTATGACATCCCATTCTAAATCCTTAGGCATTATTATGGACTTGGTCCCCTCTTTGCAGCTAAAACAGCTTCCACTCTTCTGAGGAGGCTTTCTACAAGATTTTGGAGTGTGTCTGTGGGAATCTTTGCCCATTCATCCAGAGGAGTATTTGTGAGATCAGAGACTGATGTTGGACTAGGGGTGGCTCGTAGTCTCCATTCTAGTTCATCCCAAAGGAGTTTGATCGGGTTGGAGTTGAGGTCAGGTTTCTGTGTTGGCCAGTCAAGTTCTTCCACACCAAGCTCACCCAACCATGCCTTTTTGGACCTTGCATAAACTGCAAGCTGATTTGGTTCAATGTGGATAAATGTAAAGTTATGCATCTTGGTAGTAATAATCTCCGTGCATCATATGTCCTAGGGAAAGTAATACTGGAAGAGTCAATTGTAGAGAAGGATTTGGGTCTCCTTGTAGATCATGGACTAAATAGTATACAATGTCTATCAGCTGTTTCTACGGCTAGCAGGATATTGTCATGTTATAAATGAGGCATGGACTCATAGGACAGCGATGTAATATTACTACTTAGGTGTGGCCTCATCTGGAATATACAGTTCAGGTCTGGGCACCAGTCCATAGAAAGGAGGCTCTGGAGCGGGAAAAAGTACAAAGAAGAGTGACTAAACTGAAAAGGAGCCTGGAGGGTCTTAGTTATGTGGAAAGATTAAAAGTCTTAAGAAAATAAGACTGGGAGGGGGGCTGGTGTGATTAACGTATCCAAATATATAAATGGCCCATACAAAATATATTGTGGAAAGCTGCTCCATGTAAGAATCCTTGGAAAGAACAGTGGGAACTGCCTCAGTCTGGAGAAGAAAAAGTTCAGTCTCTAAAGGCGACAAGGTTTCTTTACCGTAAGAACTGTAAATCTATGGAATAGTCTACTTCAGGACGTGGTCACAGCAGAAACAGTTGGGAGGTTTTAATAAATAGCACAGATCACTGAGGAAGGGGCAAGGATAGCCCTGAAACGCGTCTGATTTGAGAGACCATTATCCTGTGGATTGCAAAATCACGGCACAACAAAAAGTATTTGTTACATACTAAATGATACATTGTTTCCAAGTGACACATTGTATACAGAATAACCAGCGCATCCAGCAGAGAGACTAATCAAACAGAACCTGCTGGAGCAGCATTGGAATCCACTACTACAGCGCCAAAACAAAGTGAGAAACGCCCAGAGTGACTATCCAACCTAACACAGCGCTCACGAGGACAGCACCCAACGGGAGAAACGGCCGAAGCAGAGACCTAACTCTGGCACGCTCCTCAGATTCAAATAGCGCGCCAACCTACACATACGCCGGACGGCCACCCACGTGGGACGCCACTAGGTGAGAGCCGAGTGCCGGCCGAACTCACACAGAGCGGAGTCCTTACAATACATCGCGAGTGTGGAATCCAGACCTCTACAGGAGGGTAACGTATTGAACCTCCTTTGCCATCAATTGACTGATATTTGCCCCATACTCTCTCATATTTTGGAGGCATATCAGAACAGTATAGAATATATACAATCTGACATCTTGAACGCTGCTATCCCGATAAGGGACAAACTACGTTACTGCTATACTTTTAATACACTTTTTATATTTTTCTTTATATATTTTTTTATATATATATATTCTTTATATATATGTTTTTTTCCCTATTTTCCATATTTGAACTTTTTATATGTACCAGCGCTGGGGATATTATTTGAATATTATTTGAATGTTTTTATCGTTATTTGATACTGACCATTAAATGTTATAATCCTTTACCTAACTACATAGTACCTCTATATATATATATATATATATATATATATATATATGTATACTCAAGTTATACAGCTGACCCTCTAACACCTAAAGTATTTCTACACATACAGACACAAATACAGCCCCACATTAAAACGAATGTTATGTGAGTGCTCATCACACATCTACTTTATTTACATAAAAACCATTTAGGCTAAGGGTATAGCCCAGTGATTAGAAGCACCACATTAAGCATTATTCACAAACTGGTGAGCCACTACTTATATTCATATCTTTCAAACCCAGGTTTTAATAAAGGCTTTGACAAATTCTTTGAACTAAGGGCTCATGCACACAACGGCAGTTTTGGTCTGCATCCGATATGCATTTTTTGCAGATTGGATGTGGACCCATTCATTTCAATGGGGCCGCAAAATATGCAGACAGCACAACGTGTGCTGTCCGAATCCGCAAATTCATTCCGCGGCCTTGCAAAAAAATAGTAAATGTCCTATTCTTGTCCGTTTTGTGGACAAGAATAGGCAGTTCTAAAGAGGCCAGGACATATCATTACACAAAATGTGGAACGCACATAGCCGGTATCCATGTTTTGCATGAGCCCTTAATAAAATTAATGCTTATGTAAATGTGTAGAGTCTGGTTCTCACTCCCCATTCCTAAAATTCACACTCGACCTGTCCCTTGGTTGAACTTGATGAATGCATGTCTTTTTTCAACCACACTAAGTGTCTTTGCCCAGCTGGTGGCATTTGAAGGATCGAACTGAGCATTCAGCTCAGTAGTAGGACTTACACATTACTATATTGACTGAACACCAGGGGAGCCATTATAATGTAGGGAATATCTCACAACTGGAACATTTTTGTAGCAGAAAGTAAAATGCAAAAGTAACTCAGTTCTTACAGGACAACCACTTTAAGCATTGTGCTAGGTATTGTAGATTTGTCCCAATAACTTGAACGGGATGAAGCTGTAATACCAGTACAGTGTTGTGTAGTATGGACCAATGCAAACAATGAAGGGGCTACAGCATTTTCATGAGCGTCATGGCCCCTTAAAACAGCTTATCACCAGAGTGCTGTCAATATGCTCATCAGGGGCAAAGGAAACCTGGCCGATTGAGACTAAGACTCCAGTGAGACTAAAATGTACAATCTACATGACAAAACATAAAATGTATCATCACAATCAGAGATCTACTACATACTGCTACTGACCTATGCTTCAGAATGCCTGAAGATGTCTACGGCTGATTCCAAATGTATGGATGTACTGTAAATATGTAGGATTTAGATTGCTGACAGTACACAAAGCCATCGGGAAGGCTTTCTGACTGGAAAGCTCTTAATCTCACGCTGATGCACTGGAATGAAGAATGAATTTCCAGGAAGACAACTCCGCACAAAACACATTGACATCATCCTTATTCCTACTGAAGAAACGAGTGCAGCGTCACACATACGTACCAATACACTCTGAAAAGAATGAGATCTCTGTGGTAGCATCCATCCACTACATCCAAGTCAGACTAGACTGCTATTCCGAACAGTTGCTATTACAACTAGTTACACCTCACTACACCTAATACATAACGGTTTTAGATATTTTAATTACTACTACACTACTACATCTGAAAAAACACTGTAAAACATATGTCCTTAGGTAATATTCCACTAAGTGACACCAAGATGTGCAATTTTATACAAATTTTATTTTGTGCCATCTTTCTCCCTAGTAAATGAATAAAAAAAAAATGAAAAAAAAGAAAAGGACACACAAAGGCTTACACTGCAGTTTGCCTTAAAGGGGTTGTCCAGGCTTTTTCTATTGAAAAAGGATAGGATAGGTCATCAATATTAAAAGCCCGGACAACCTCTTTATTAACACTACACAAAAATACAGTATCTGTTGTACATGTGAATATGGTTTAGCATAATCACTCTCCACTCTGGCCAATTCTTCAATGGAGATCATGACAGTGGGGTTTCTAAAATGGACGACTATCCCTTTAATAATGATCTCCAAATGTATATTTTTTAGTTTCCTAAATAAATGGGCAAGAATGGGGCATACCAATTCAGGGGTCCTTTACAGTGGGTACCACAGTTTGCACTGATATTAGAACAAGATTTGAAATTTGACTAGGCAGTTTAAGGCAAGGGTCCTTTTATATGGACCGATGATCAGGTAGACTTTACCGATAACTACAGGATTGTCATTTACATGCCGAAATCACCTCTGCTTTATGAGGACAAGCAATCAATATAGCGATCACTTGTCCTCATAGGAGATCATTGTTCCTGAGCAAAAGATTGCTGTTCAGAGGAATGAGGATTTTTGGTGCCAGCAGAACGACATGATGTGCTAGTTATTTCAGACACAAGCACATGACTTTCTGCAAGCTCCCTTCAGAAGAATAAGACTTCAACAAATTTGCTATATGTGAAACCACCTATATGCTCCATTCCCAGTGGGAGCAGCCTCCAGAATTTCCATATACTGTATAACTTAAAGGGCCATTCCCATCTGGACATTTATGATATCACCACAGGATATGCCGTAAATGTTGGATAGGTGTGGGTACACCTCTGGTTCTTATTCCCATCTGAAGAATGGGGCACCGTCACACACCACCAGAGAAGAGGCCACGTATGCACGGTTCTCTCCAATCACTGTTAAGGGGCTTCCAAAAATAGCAGAGTAAGAGTCTGCTCTATTTTCTGAAGTCCCACAGAAGTGAATGGAGGCAGCCATGAACGCATGGACTCCTCTCCATTCCTGGCAGCATGTGTCAAGGCTCCACTCCTGAGTAGGAAGTGGTTCCTGCAACTATTCAGCATTTATGGCATATCCAATGTCTTAGATGGGAATATCCCTTTAACCACCATGAAAAGCTTACCATCATTATTACCGTATATGCTTACTGTACTTTCATTTTATAAGAGCTGTGTCTAAGGCATGTCCTCCAGCCAACCAGCACCCTGCTTTGTACCAATACGGAACAAAAACCCCGTACCGGCGGTCTACAGATGGGTGGCTCTGGTTTGGCAGGAATTCTCCAATCTGCATCCTATTAGTATGATAACACATCAATAAATGCTCTGCATGCATAATAAAATTGTGACACCTCAGTACATACTGCCTACAGTTTCAGCCCCTGTGATATCTGCATCACAGGCTACGCATGCAGTGAACGGGCCTAGGTCCCTGCACCTGATTGGACATCTCGGCTCATGACTCCAGTCTCTGTACTATGAATTGTTCCATTCATCTTGCTGGGAGGAGGCTCAGTAATGTGACTGCAGTACAATGTGTTTCCTATCCTTCTGACAAAGTCACACAGAACAGCCCCAGATTTAACTAGTGCCGTGCCACAGCAGCTCTGCCAACAGTATTCTTCTAGACAAGCTCACTGTGCAAGAAACAGCTGATGTCTTCACACCACAAGACAGAGGGCTCGATTAACCTCAAACTGGAAATTTGCTTCACTGTGATCAATAATTGTTACTTTACCACAAAACCTCAGCACATTAAACCTTCCAAGGGGGATTTAAAAAAAAAATAAAATTGAAATATATTGAAATTATTGCACTGCCACAAAGGAAATCAGCCACAGCAATACTGTGCTCAACATAGGCATAATAGGCCTACCAGGAATGGTTGCAAATAGGCATCACCAACAAGCGCCAGATACTGGACCAACCTTAACAACCTCAATCTAATAGTCCTCAAGGTATTAAAGGTGTAAAAAGTTCTTAAAGGGGTTTTCCAGGAATAAATAGCTTTTAAGTGAAGCCTGCCTCCTCTATTGAAAGATTCATACTTACCTGCTCCCTGCCACTTCAGTCCTGAATGTTGGCTCTGATGTGTCCAATCTCCCGGGTTTGTTTGCTTCCAGATGGGCATGGTCATCTGCTCTGCTGCAGCCAGCCACTGGCTTCACAAGTGATGCTGCAGCAGAGCAGGTGACCATGCCCATTCCTGGCCGGAAGTAAACAAGCTGGAGACCAGAAGACGGACAGATGGGAGGAGCGCGCAGGACCAGAGCGATGGGGAGCAGGTAAGCATGAATCTTTCAATAGAGGAGGCAAGCTGTGGGCTTTACTTAAAAGTCTGTTGCTCCTGGAAAACCCCTTTAATGTCTTAGACCTAATCTTAAAATGATTTTCCAGACTCCTTATATTAGTAGCCTATTCTCAGGATAGGTCATAATATCTGATCATAAGGGTCTGAAACCAAGTACCCCCACTATGAGCTGCTACCTGCAGCCACTGGCGTAGGAACTAGCCCTCTGCAATGAGTTGGAAGCACAACTATGTTCAAAGTGTAGTGGTTGTCCCCAGTAAAATTGCTGGACTCCAATATTTCCTCATAGGAGAAAAAGTACTGCTGCTAAATATCTGACCATGGGACTACTACAGTTTGTATAAGGACAGGTTTTCACACGGTGGAATTTTTCCACCATCGACCTTGTTGCAAGTCTGCGGTGTTACGCTCAGATATTGCTGCAGACTATGCTGTAGATTCGTTGTAGATTTCGCTCCTACACATTGAAGGGTGGAAATCCACAGTGAGTATCCATGACATATGTTTTTCCCTATAGGTGGATGAGATTTTCAAAACTTCATCAACATATACTGTACAGTAATTTGCTTAGGCTTTATGGTGTGGACTCTGCACCACAAATCTGAAACCTGTGAGATCAGTCCTACAGCGTGTGGATCCCTGCAGTAATATAGTACAGAACTAATTTTATACAAACAAGGAGCACCAGCCTTATGGATGAAGAATCAATCTCGAGAGCGATCAGTGGTCGTTACTTCCATGAACTGATTATTGCTGGGTTCAGTCTTTTATTCTTACTATACAGTCACTGCTTTGTGTGCAGCTTCTGTATGGAGGAATGTATGAAGATACAGAAAAGATAGATGAACGCTGCAGTCTGAATAGATTACATCGAACTGTCCTTTAACCAATGTACTGCAAACCTAATAGCACAGCTATTTTTATATAAAATACACTGTGCACATATAGTATGTGATCTCTATAGCACATTATTATATTCATGTCAAATACATCATTGACTGATATCTCCAGGCCTGAAACATGTACAATTTCATCTCTGACCTTCATTTAACATTATGTTTTTTGTTATATTTTTGTCCATTTTTTTGCTAGTGGTCCTATGCTGATCATCATGCATCCCCTCCTCCAGAGCCCCCAAATCACCTTGGCTCCTTGGATTAAGGTCACACGAGCTGTCGTTCTTCCCCCTCTGCATCATGCAGGCCCCAGCTCTGACAGAAATCTGCCACACACAGATTACTAATCTCCCTCGTTCCCAACAAAAATTACACATCTAAGCGCCTACCCTACTAGGTCATAAATTAGGTCGCAGCCGTCTGAAGCTAATAATCCAGACGACCAGAAATAGTATTTGAAGTTTTCACAAAATGCATGGTGCTCACATTCATTTTAGCACATGACTGTTCTTGCAAGGGTCGCATATACCATAATACATAATACATAGCTATCATCTCCACTAGCAAAGGGGTGAATTTTGAAGTGACCTCATTATCATTCCGAAAAAATCACACATATGTAAAAGCCTATCTTTTATTCTTGTTTACAGGGGTTATCCGGTAATATATATTGATGACCTCTCCTCAGGACAAGTCATCAATATCTGATCGGCGGGGGTCGGACATCCAGGACCCCCACCAACCAGCTGTTAGAAGAGGTTGGACACTCAATGAGTATCGCGGCATCTTCCTAGGCCATGTGATGTCTCCGTACATTGGTCACATGGCCTAGTTGCAGCTCAGCTTCATTGAAACACAGCCACTGTAATATGGAAAGCGGCTGCCTCAAATGATAACCTATCCTGAGGTTAGGTCATTATTTCACAGATAACCCCTTCAAGGAACAGTGCTGTACGCACCAATCAGCCACAATATTAAAACCACCTGCCTACTATTGGGATGTTTGTGGGTCACATAGCCCCGTATGCAACAAGCAGCAGTACACTGGACCAGATGGGCAAGCCTTCACTGCCCGTGCACAGCAATGAGCTTTGGGCGCCTTTGACCCTGCTGCCTGTTCACTAGTTCTTTGGACCACTTTTAGTAGGTACTGACCACCACACAAGATTGACATTTCGGAGATGCTCAGAACTTAGTTCATCACAAATTGGACCTTGTCAAAGTACAATTGCCAAAAGATCATCAAAGTTATTTACTTATCCCATGATAAATCGGACATCATATAGTACATGACAAGCTCTTTCTAACAAAGCTAGAACCAGCCCTGTACCTCACATGGATCCAGAGATCTCCACATTCATTGCTCCAATCCCTTTCTTGGGAATGTGTCCTTTCTGCTTCAGCTAGTGGCAGTCAAAGAATGGAACGGAGAATGTGCTTCCATCTTAGTGAGCAGGACAGAGATATTAGAAAAAGAGCAAACAGCAGGTGGCGCTATACAGATAGATTTTTATTGAATATCTCAGTAGCTATAATCACATCTATTTTAATTACATGGAATCACAAACGTATTCTGATCCAGGTGCTGGATTGAAAACTGTAGAATATTATTTGTAGGACAACCCATTTAACATGATTTAATGTTATAGCTGACAGGTGTATATAGAAAAGGATTTGCAAGAGTTAAAGAGGCTCTGTCACCAGGATCAACCCCATTAAACCAGACATACTGGCTGGTAGAGCTCATCATGCTGACTAAAACTATACCTTTCTTTTGTCTGTATGGTAAATGGCTGCAGAGAAATCAGTGTTTTTACTCATATGCAAATGAGCAATCAGAGCACTCAGAGGCGGGGCTGAATATTCTGAGCACCGCTCTGTAACACCCCCTGTGCTCTGCACACGCCCCCTCCCCTTGACTGACAGGGCTAGACAGCAGGCTGAGGGCAGAGCTGTGTCCAGGAGCTGTGTGCTAGCATGTAAATATCATATACACTACAGCTTCACCACACTGAGATCTGCTCAGAAAGCTAATACACATATTACTGCTTTATTCACAGGCAAAATATGATTATACAGACACCAATAATGTGTGTTCCTTATAAGCATAAAAACACCATGAACCATTATGAGGTGATGCTATAGCTTGGTGGGTAAGTTGTTGGTTTTGTATGTAGAGATCCCAGGTCTGAATCTTAGGTAAGACATCGCTATTTTTTTTCTTCAGAAATTTTTTTCTTCCACATGTATCCCATAAGAAAAGGCTATGTCTTTACTATATTTAGAAAGCTAATAAATATTACTGGTTTCTTTATAATCATATATTGTGTCTGTGAATAAACCAGTAATAAGTTTTAGCAAAAAAAAAAAAAAAAAACAACAAAAAACTCTTTTCTCAAGTAAGGCCTATGATCTCTAGATGTAGAGCAGACCACTATACCACTAAGCTATAGCATCACCCCATAATGGTTCATGGTGTTTTTATGCTTATAAGGCAACATACATTACTGGTGTCTGTATAGTCATACATTGTGCCTGTGAATAAAGCAGTAATATGTGTATTAGCTTTCTGAGCAGATCTCAGTGTGGTGCAGCTATAGTGTATGTGATATTTACATGCTAGCACACAGCTCCTGGACACAGCTCTGCCCTCAGCCTGCTGTCTAGCCCTGTCAGTCAAGGGGAGGGGGCGTGTGCAGAGCACAAGGGGTGTTACAGAGCAGTGCTCAGAATATTCAGCCCCGCCTCTGAGTGCTCCGGTTGCTCATTTGCATATGAATAAAAACGCTGATTTCTCTGCAGCTATTTATCATACAGACAAAAGAAAGGTACCGTTTTAATCAGCATGATGAGTTCTACCAGCCAGTATGTCTGGTTTAATAGGGTTGATCCTGGTGACAGAGCCGCTTTAAAGGGGTTGTGCAGCATGTTTATACTGATGAGCTCTCCTCAGCATAAGTCAGAAAAACCTGATCGGTTGGGGTCCGAAAACCCGGCACCCCTCCCAATCAGTTATTTAAAGAGGAGGCAGCGCTCCATGTAAGCGCTGCTTCCTCTTCATTACACTGCCCGTTGTCTCTTTTGCAGCAGCGGCATAGTGTAGGTACAAGTACTCAGTACCTGGCATTACACTGAACTTCCGAGACGACGGGCTTTGTAATAAAGAGGAAGTAGAGCTCACATGGAGCGCTGCCTCCTCCTCAAACAGCCAGGCGTTAGACCTCCACAGATCCTGAGGCCATCAATATAAACAGGCTGCACAGCCCCTTTAGGACTATGTGCACACGTTGTATATTTAATGCATGAAAACTGCATAAAAATTAGCATAAATCTGTACCATCTATTGTGGTTTTTATTGCACACTCTCTGAAGTCTACGGGGAAAGCACTATACATAAGGTGCGGAATCACACAAACAATTGACACGATCCAGATTTAAAAATCTGCACGTACACAATCCGCAATGTGTACATGACATTTGTCAAATCTCATTCACTTTACTAGTACTGCATTGTTTCTGCAAGAAAATCCTCACAGTAAAACTGCAGGTAATCCGCAACGTGTGCGCCCATCACAGGATCCTCTGATGTCATGGTGTCAATCAAAAGAGCATGAATCCAGAACATTCTTTTTGCACGCCCTCTTTTTACAGACCGTCTCCCTCTAGACACACTATAGATTGGTTATAGAATACACTGAAGCACAGTGGATGTCTTCCTGTCAATCTGCAGCGCTTACCCCAGAGCTCTCCTGCTGCTTGCACTCAGTGAATTTAATGGTCTCCTGAACACATCATTAATAGGTTAAAGGGTTTATGACATAGACAATGGATTCTGCAATACAATATTTATCGCACTAGCTAATAACATGGAAGGGTCCGGCACGGACTAGTCCACAGAGCAGTATCGCTCTAAGGCACTTTGAGGTTTTTTTTCCTGGCTGTACATTATGACTGTGGGCAGAGGATCGGGAAGCAGCTAGGTACACTTGGGCATTGAATAGGACAGCAATAATATAAAGGTACTATGGTTTAAGCAAGAAAACATTTGGCCCAATGTACCCTCTTCGAAGAGTTGCTTTGAAATACTACGCATATTTAATAGGCCGGAAACCCCATGGGACTTTGCCTCCAGAGTACTCTGCACTGTTTATGTGCTCTCATAATGGACAAAGGCTCAATACAACTGCTGCGCAAGGACAAAGTGGGGCATAAAAGCAATAATAACACTCTAATATAGAAAACATACGTCAGAATATTGCATGTCCTAATAAACATCTCTGTACAATAACAGTGATCGATCACACAGATACCTAGATTGATTTTATAGAATTTTAGAGGTATGTTAATGACGTATAAATCCTGCACAATTCCAAGAAGTTACAAATACAGCTCTTAAAATATACCTGCAAGTCAGGTAGCATATCCTAGACCAGCAGAACAGTGTCACTTGAAACCATTCAGGTCCTAGCACATTTATCGGCGGAGAGCGAGTATACTACATCCTTTCCACTATACCAAAGAGCCGGCTTACCCAAAACCTCGGGATCCAGTGACTACTAGGTTAAATTGGAAGTTTTCAATTCCAATGGCCAACATATTTATGGGGAAGAAGGGATTCGGTAGGTTGGATTTTTTCCGGTTTTCTCCTGGGCTCACTCACACAGCTGTTTGGCCGTTCCGTGCATTGGGGTCCGCAATTTGCGGTCCCCCATTCACAGGCACTATCCGTGCGGCTGCTGCAACGGATCCAGACCCATTCAACTTGAAAAAATTAATCCGTTCCACATAGACCTTCCGGACTGTGGACCCATTCAAATGAATGGGTTCACATCCATGATGCCGGGTGCACATGGTCGGTGCCCGCATATTGCATACCCACTGCTTGCAGGCCGCAATATAGGCACTTTCCGAAAACAGCCATGTGTATGAGCCCTTATGGTGTTATATGGAGCTGTCAATCTTGCCCCTGGGAACCCAGCGGCCCACAACCTGCAAATAGGTAGTTCCCCTGTCATTTTCCAATTGGCTGCCTGTACACATGGCGAGGGTGCTAAAGACTAGACGAGTAATGCTTGCTCCTGTATTCCTGCCACTTTCAGAGTGGGGTTCCTTGGGGGCACCAGAGGAAATATACTATGATGTGCGTTTGGCATCCGTAATCATGGACAAAATAGAGCATCCCTCTGTGCGGTGTCACCACAGGCTCACAGTCCGTGAAAAAATCATTGATGTGTGAATACGAGCATTAAAGTCAATGGATGTGTGAGCAGACGTGTGAAAGAGGCCTAAAGGTAAGAAGGTTGCAGTCGTGCTTAAAGGGGTTCTCTGGGAATTAAGAAAAAGAAAATACTTAAATATTGCTTTATTATAAATATATTCCCAAATACTTTTGATTAGTTATAATGGATTGTTTTGTCTGGGGAGCAATCATTAGGAGAAATAAAATGGCCGCCATCCTATTACTACGCACAAAACCTGTCCTAATCACACAGCAGGACACAGCCACATCGTCCACCTCCTCTCTGCACTGTATGTCTACTCATGAACTCCATTCCTACAGAGATTCAGCTGAAGATCATATTAAACAGTATTCAGGACCATAATCCTGACAAGCAGAGCAGAGAGGAGGATGAGGCATCTCTTTATCTCAGTGTTCTAAAGTAATTTGTGCTCTTGTATGATTAGGACAGGTTTTGTGTGAACTAATAGGACACCGGCCATTTTATTTCTCCTAATCATTGCTCCCTAGACAAAATGAACCATTATAACTAATGAAAGGTATTTGGGAATATATTTATAATAAAGAAATATTTACGTATTTTTTATAATGGTGCCATAAAGTACATGTACAGTTAGATTTACGGTCCTGACGGCTGGTACTTAATTCCCAGTTCCATAAGTATACGAATGTGGGAGGAGCTCAGCTTGTGTCATCAGGTCTGCTATCTTTTTTATTCCTATCAAGACCTGCCCTGTCTAATAGATACACCAATGAGAATAATTCACCACAGTGGCAAACTGCCTCACCTGTGATTGGCGGAGTAGGCATTTCCTGTGTGTTGAGACATGACTAGGAAGTAGAAACCAGCGGGGACCCAGTAAGTATGGAATATGATTGGTGGGGAATTGATGAGGCAAGTATGAGAAGTATCTCAATATGTCATAATAAAAAAAAAACAAAAAAACTGTTGTCTCAATTATCAAAATAGCTGAATCCTTAAAGGGATTACCCTATAAATTAATAATCTGGAGTAATGCGCCCCATTATTTAACCATATCAAAGCAAATAAACACTGCTGTCCAGTGTGATTTTCACCTTTTTTAGGCTCCATTCACACGTCCTGTTTTTCTTTCCCGATTCGATCCTGATCCATTAATTTCAATGGGTGCTGAAAAAAATCAGGATCGAATCAGGAGAGAAAAACAGGACGTGTGAATGGAGCCTTACTCACATTATCTAAAGGACCACCGTGTAACAATCAAGCACCTCACCCAGGAGTGCACTGCAGTCAGCTCTTGTTACTTCCTTGCATAGAAAATGGTCCCTCACACAGAGCCCCAGCCACTCCACTAATAAATAGCATTATAGTATATAATGACGCCCCTCATTCCCATCGCTGCTGTCTAGCTAGAGAAATTGATATATTTCTATGATTTCAGACATAGGGATGCATAGATAAAGGTATCTGGTCTGTTTTACTATGAGATCGCTATGCCAGTACAAAAAACAGGGAAGCTACTGAGCCTGTTTGTCCACCAATGAATGCAGGAGAAGGTGGACCAGAATTTGAACCACAGAAGAAACAGCAGGGGGCGTTATCAGAAAGGAAAATATAATGTAGATAAATAAATGTAAAAATACTTTTAATGCCTGTATGCTGTTATAATACTTCAAAAGAAATACCCTTTTCATTGCATCGTAATAAGTTACATTAAATAAACCCTTTCAAGGGTTAAACAAGTTACGGTAATCTTCATCAGCTATGTAACAGTGATCCTGTTTAATACATAAAGCTTGACAGATAATGTTAAGATTCCTATCTAGTATTTGCAGCCCATAAGGGAACTTACTTGATGTATCATGTTAGAGGAGAAGATGGCTACGGCAGTACTCATCCTGTCACTCCTGAGAGCCTCGGATGTCCTGGAGATAATACTGCCGATAAAAGACTGCCATTTTCCACCTCGCTCTCAAACTGAGCTTCAGTTCAACACTTTGTTTTCTTTCATTTTCTAATTCTACACTTCTGCATACTCATTTCCTGACTTTTTCATAAAAACCTGCTGGGTTCACCTATGCGTTGCGAACTCTGGTAGTCTGCTCCGGGAGAGGAACAGACTACCGGAGTATCTGCATAAATCCCACTGACTATAATGGCATCCGAATGGGGATCTGGACGCTTTCCAGCATAAATGCCAGCTTTCGGCACCCGGTCAAAAAACACTATATGCAGTATTTTCTTTACTGGCCAAAAACAATCATTTATGCCGGAAAGTGTCCAGATCCCCGTTCAGAACCCATTATAGTCAACAGGATCCAGCAGTATTTCCTCTACAAGAACAGACTACAGGAGTTCACAAGGCCTAACAAATAACAAAAGCCTTGCTGCAATCTATCACGTAAAGCTTTGTGTAAAGATTTGCCACCCAATGACTCACTATAATAAAACAGGTTTTTCATGTAAATATTTGGTAGAAGAAAAACAAGCAAAAAACAGTGAGTCGCCTTAATAATAATAATAATAATAATAAAGCTTCCTTCTAAGTAAGGGATTGTTCACATCTGTGTTGGAGACTCCATTCGGGGCCTACATTTGGAGATTCAATCAAAAAGAGCTACAGAACTTTTTTGTTTGGTAAAATAAACTGGTTCCTGTGGAGGAAATGTAGTCATTGGCCCTGATTTATCACACCTTCACTCCAGAATTCTGTCTTCAAAAAGTCGCACGATAGGGCTTTTGCGACTTTTTTGCGCATTTTTTTGCGACTTTTTGCATGTGTAAACCACTCACTCCAGTTTGTAATATGGGTGGAAAAGTGGGTGTGGTTAGCCATGTTAATGAGTTTCACTCCAGATTTATCATTGCGACTTTTTAAAAAAAGTCGCAAAATAGTCGCAATCTCACTCCAGGAGGAGGGTGGAGAAGGAAAAGTGGAGTAGCTTCTCTAGACAGAAGTGTTAGGTTTAAGGACAAGCCACATTTATCAAACAACCTGTGACGTTTGATAAATGTGGCAGAAAGTATTCCAACACAGACTGAAGCAAAACTGACTTCAAATATTTTCCTAATGATAAATTCCCCCCATTGTGTTCATTCTGTCTGTCTCAGTCATGTGGCAAAGCTGGAACTTCTGTTATATATTGGTGGTATGAACTAACCCTTAGGCCTTATTCACATGACAGTGTTTTGGTCAGTAATTTCCATCACTGATTATGAGCCAAAACTAGGATTGGAGCCTCCACAGATATAAGGTATAAGGAAAGATCTGCACCTGTTCTGTGTTTAGAGCTGCACCTGGTTTTGGCTCAAAATCACTGATGGAAATCACTGACCAAACACTGATGTGTGAATAACACCTTAGGCTGAAAATATACTGCTTAAAAAAATATAAGGAACACTTAAACAACACAATGTAACACCAAGTCAGACTTCTATGAAACAACAATGATTGTGACTAATTTCTCCTGCCGTTGTGCAAATTGAAAAGACAACAGGTAGAAAAGATAGGCAATTAGCAAGACAATCCCTATAAAGGAATAGTTCTACAGGTGGTGACCACAGACCATTTCTTTGTTCTCATCCGTTTTGGTCATTTTTGCATTTTGTCATTGCTCTCACCCCTAGAGGTAGCATGAGGCGGTGTCTACAACCCACATAAGTTTCTCAGGTAGTGCAGCTTATCCAGGATGGCACATCAATGCAAGCTGTGGCAAGAAGGTTAGCTGTGTCTGGCAGCACAGTGTCCAGATCATGAAGCAGATACCAGGAGACAGGCCACTACACCAGGAGACGTGGAGGGGGTTGTAGGGGGGCAAGAACCCAGCAGCAGCACCGCTTTGTGCAAGGAGGAACAGGAGGAGCAGTGCCAGAGCCCTGCAAAATGACCTCTAGCATGCCACTAATATCCATGTGTCTGCTCAAACTGTCAGAAACACTCCATGAGGGTGGTATGAGGGCCCAACGTCCACAAGTTGGTGTTGAGCTTACAGCCCAACACCATGCAGGGCGATTGGCATTTGCCAGAGAACACCAAGATTGGTAGATTCGTCATTGGCGCTCTTCACGGATGAGAGCAGGTTCACACTGAGCACATGTGACAGATGTGATAGAGTCTGGAGACGCAGTGGAGAACGTTCTGCTGCCTGCCACATCCTCCAATATGACCAGTTTGGCAGTGGGTCGGTAACAGTGTGGAGAGGCATTTCTTTGGAGGGCTGCACAGCCCTCCATGTGCTAGTCAGAGGTACCCTGACTGCCATTAGGTACGGAATGAGATACTCGGACCCACTGTGAGACCATATGCAGGTGCAGTGGGCCCTGGGTTCCTTCTGATGCATGACAATGCTAGGCCTCATGTAGTTGAAGTGTGGCAGCAGTTCCTGCATGATGAAGGCGTTGATGCTATGGATTGGTCTGCCTGTTCCACAGACCTGAATTCAATCGAGCAGATCTGGGACATCATGTCTCGTTCTATCCACCACAGACTGTCCAGTACTTGACTGATGCTTTAACCACCTAACTGTTTTGCCCGAGTCTGGCAGTGTGAAAAGTGCCTAACTGGAGGGGGGAGAGCTGCTTTAGATTGTGATATCTCCTCAATGGTAGCATCTAGAAACATGCTACTGGTCTTGTCTGAAAGCGGACAGACCGAAATGACAGCTAAAGTCCAAGCAACAGAGGAGTAATCACTGTTAGAAAGGGAGTCGTGAATAATCGTGAGTGTTTTTACTTTCATGTTCAGATGCATTCACAGCATCCCGATTTCTATCAGTGATATCTTTCTCTGTCCTGAACATATTGATGTCATTACTGCCTGAAAGCTTGGAATGTCTGCTTTCAAACAAGATCAGTTACATGTTTCTAGCTGCTACCATTCAGGAAGTAGCAGCATCTAAAGCAGCCCTCCCCGTCCAGTTAGCTACTTTTCCCACTGCTTGAGCTCCACTCTGGCAAAACAGTTAGGGGGTTAATCCAGGTCTGGGAGGAGATGCCTCAGGAAAACATCTGGCCTCATCAGGAGCATGCCCAGGCATTGTAGGGGAGGCCTCACACACTACTGAGCCTCATTTCCTTGTCTTGAGGCATTTCCACTGAGGTAGGGTCAGCCTGAAATTTCATTTTCCACTGATTCTGAGTATTATTCCAAATCCAGATCTTCATGGGATATTAATTTTGATTTACATTGATCATTTTTATGTTTTATTGTTCTCAACGCATTCCACTATGTGGTATTTTAGTGTTCCCTTTATTTCTTTGGGCAGTGTATTATTTGTGCACAAATGTCAATGGTTACAAAAAAAAAAAAAAAAAAAAAGACATACCTCACTGGCTGAGGACATCAGCTAATAGAAAGTGTAACATATGCCACAATACCCTATTCTATAGTCCATACACATGGCAAAAGAGTATTCATGCAGCCTGTACAACACCACTTGGAATCCCCAAGGTTCCTTATTATGGACCTATTGGCCATCACTGGATCGCTAAATGTTGCCCTCCATAAGCATTGATTCTTCAGAAATAATTTTTAGAAGACCAGATTCACACATCTGATGTAAAAAATAAAAACCAGACATCATCTAGTACATAACAATCTCTTTCTCACAAGGTTAGAACCAGACCTGTACCTCACATGGATCAAAAGATCTCCCCATTCATTGCGCCAAAGCCTCTGCTTGATTTATTTCAGTCTGGCAACTAAGGGGGCCTGTTCTTTCTGGTGTAGCTCTTTTCATGTAATAACTGTCACAACTTCTGTTAGAAGATATGGCTAGTGGCCATTGAAAATTTAAACTGACACGTGCGACCACCTTCGTGAGGTGGACCAAAAAATAAGGAAAAGAACATACAGCAGGTGGCGCTATACAGATACATCTTATTGAATAACTCAGTAGCTATACTAAATTTTTCATAACATCCAATTATAAAATTATTCAGATCCGAGTGCTGGCTTGAAAAATGTAGAATATTTTTGTGTGGCTCAATCTCTTTAATCGATTATTTAGGCACAGTGGCTCCTCTGTACAAGTCGATTGGTAGAGTTCCAAGAGATTGCACCCCAACTTTTCTAACATGGATTACTTATCCTACGGAAAGGCCAGAAATGTTGACGTTCTAGAGGAACTCTATAAGTAACAAGAGTGGGGGCTCCCTCTAGAGCATGTTCATTTACATAGGAATGCTGCCCTATACTGACATTGCTCAATATAGTGCTTTCTTCTGAAATATCCCCACTTGTGGTACCTGACACTATAAATTATAATACAAAACATATTCATATAAACTGATTTTGTCAAAAGAGAAAGCAGCCTGTAAAAATGACCAGCTACCTCTACCAGCCGGATGCACTATTAGAATGATATCCTGAAAATATGAACTGATGGGACAGCCTGAAGTTAAAAAAAAAACCATGCAGATAAAGCAATTTGTCCCAAATAACTAGGAGGCAGAATCTTAGCAGTGAAATTACATCTAAGCACTTCAAAGCAGAATGTGCCTATGTCCTACAGCACAGTCTGGCATCAAAAAACCTTCAATGTATTTAAACCTGGGATTACAAATGACTGGAAATTAATTCCCCCTGATTACTAAAGCACATACACTTCTGCTATATGTTCTTGTCACACAGTGACATCTCTAGCGAGCAGGGGAAGCAACGCTAATAAAATCTTCCTAGTAAAAGAGCAGCTCTCTCCACACGTAGAGGACATGTAACAAGCAAGAGACCATACTCAGTCTGCCGATCCAGCATTTCAGTATGACTGACTCGCAATGGCAATGTTCTGCTGGCAATGGAAAGAAGGATCGGACATGCTGGATTTCCACAAGCCCAATCCTTTGCTGCCCAGAGATATAAGGCACTGCCAGGTGTGTCTAGACCGCATCAAAATAAACATGCCCTCTCTATATGGGCATGTACCAGGGTTGCCAACCGTCCAGGAATTCCTAGACAGTCAGTAAAACATATGGAGCTTGCTTCAAGCGTTCATAAAAAAAAATACTCATTGGTGATTTTTTGACTCGGGCAGACATGCTCACATTTATGAAACAAAACTGCCTCAAAATAACATAGGGGGAGATTTATCTAAAATGGTGCAAAGGAAAACTGAGGTGCCTATAGCAACCAATCAGATTTCACCTTTCATTTTCCTGGGGAGCTCTGAAAAATGAAAGGTGGAAGCTGATTGGTTGCTATGGGCAACTAAACCAGTTCTACTTTACACCAATTTTGAAAAGTCTCCCTCATATTCTTTACTGCTTTCTCAATGGGCTCAGACTTTGATAAATACTGTTATATGTTGTAAGTGAAGGTCTCATGCACACGGCCATGTCCATATTTTGGTTAACAAACAAAACGCTTTCTTGTGCATTTTACAGTGTGGACAGGAACAGGAAATGTTCTAGAGTTTGCAGAACGGCCACATGGATCCACGTAAAATACAGGTGTGTGCGGGACCCCATAGAAAGGAATTGGTCAGTGCGCCATTCGCGAAAGATGCGGAAGGTACAAGGATAAAAATCATAACCCCAAAAAGTAGGAGATCACACCACCAAAAAGAGGGCATCACATCTGGGACAGTGCTACATAAAACCAGGCTGTATAATAATATGCCTTACAGAAAGTGGATGATGGAGGTATGAAAATATTTCTCAGACAGTCAGTAATATTTTATACAACCCTCATCATCCACTTTATGTAATGCTTATTATTATATGAGCAGGACCTCTCCAAGAAATACCAGCATAAAATACAGGGTGTATTATAGTACAATTACCTCCACCCAGAAGGGATATGAAAAGCTTGGTGGACTACAAGTCCCATCATTTCTTCACCACAAAAGCGACGCAGCAGTGAAGCATCTCTCATGAGATAAGTGACTTATAAGAAACTTGTCTGAAGAGCTGACAGCTCTCTCTGTGACTGGAGTGTGATGACGCAAACCATTACAGCTGTATTAGTGCAGTAGCAAGTGAACAGCTTATGTCAGACTCATCACTCCAGTCACAAAGTGGGATGTCAGGCTGGATCTAGTAACTGACTCAGTGCTGTTACTGCAGAACGCGCTCAGTGTAAGGGATCATGCACAAACCCGTTTTCAGCATTGTTTGCAGGTCGGATGCAGACTCATTCAATTCAACGGGGGGCTGCCAAAGATGTGAACAGCACACAGTGTTCTATCCGCATCCATATGTCCGTTCTGCGGCACCCACGAAAAAACAGAACCTGTCCTATTCTTGTCCGCATTACAGACAAGGATAGGACTGTTCTATTATGTCACAGTCAGTATCCTTTTTTCACGGATCTGTAAATTTTGGACCGCAAAAACGGCTACGGCTGTGTGCATAAGCCCTAATACTGCTGACTGAGAGCGCCACAGAAAAGGAGGAATCCATGCAGGCCTTGATCAGGACAGAGGACTGGGAGCCAGGAAGCCAGACATTTGGCCAGTCTACTATTGTCCCTTCCTTTTTTGCAGGGTTTTTTTTTATATGGAATTAAAATAAAAAAACTACCTCAACAAGAGTTATGGTTAAATGGGCGCTTCAATCGTAGATATTTATGGTGAGCTCAGCTGTTTCTGTGACTCAACTAGAAGGGAATGGAGAGGGCAGCCAATTCTCGATTCGTCCACCTCATCAAGCAGAATAGGGGTCCGGGGCGCAAGAGGTGGGATCTGAATGTACCAGACAATTATGGCGTCTCCTTTGGATATATAGTACTATACTCGTTTACGACTGCCACTTAGTCAGCTTTACATGACTGCTGTAAAATTTCTATTGTTCTGCTCTGTTTTGACACGCCCATGGACATGACATCACAGGAAATGAGAGAGCTGCATGGACATGGTCCAAAATCGAAGATAGAAGCAATAAAGGTAAAAGAAATACATTACAAAATTACAGCTCCCTCTCATTAATGATTATTTTACAGGATGTTGATGCATACCAGAATTAAGTTGCTATGCAAAAATAAAAAAATCATTTTTATTATGAAATCCTTTCAGAACTTGCCTTTTCTAATAAGTTTTCCCTTCAAAAATAAGAGATTACACTGGGTATTTATCACTAGTATACAGTATTGTGTTGTACTGCTAATAATGCTATTTGTAGTCTACTTTCAGTATTTAATATTTCTACAGATTATGAAAAGTTTGAGAAAAGCATCTATTATATAACGTTAAAAAAAATGTATTTTCACATGGCATAGTGGAAGTGTGCAAAAATACACTTCTGGTGGGTGTCTCTTGCACGACCCGATTATGTTCTTTTGTCCTCCTGGATAAGAGCTTATTTCCATTACCTTATTCTCAGGAGCCACGTCTGGCCTATAAGAATCCTCAAGCCAACTTGGAGGTCCCCACTAGGAGAAACCTAAATGTTTACTATCTTTGCAGACGTTCCCCAAATCAACTTTGTAATATATCTTAGAAGAGAAATGCCTTGTTCTCCAGTTACCATTCTTGTAATCAATATCAGATTTGGAGTCGGACCCGCGCCAATCGGCTGTTTGAACATTAGGTGGCACTTGTTCGAGTGCTGTTTCCTCTTCAGGATTACCTGAGTGTCGCCTTTCCACAGTGTAATTACGGGTGCTCGTCCTATTCTCTTGAACTACGCTGCGATACCATTGCAAGCAAGATGACGTGTAGGTAATCCTGAAGAGGAAGCAGCGCTCTAACAAACTCTGCCTCCTCTTCAAACAGCTGATCGGCAGAGGTCTGCCCCCCCCCCTCCCCGATTAGCCTGAGGTTAGGTCATCAACATAAACCCATAGCACAACCATGTACCACTCATCAATATCCATTTTGCTGCATACACAAAATATCTCAATCATTGTATGAATTAAAGTCTTCTGTACAGTCTCAGAAACAATTCATGACGATCAACAACTCAAAACAATCCAACACATCAGAATACGTCCAAGAAAGATTTCAACAGTTGCTGAACACAACCATTAGTTAGAACAAGACGACCAGAGGACGACAATTCTTTAAACGTGTTGTTTCGATCAATCAATGGGCCTCCTGGCATCACCTAGGATTCATAGTCTTCAAGCCTAGGAGTAGGCTTCACACACAGGTCAAACACTACGACATTCAAAAGGTTCTGATCTAGACAATAATACCGTAAAATGCAAAATGGAGATTTGAAAATAAATATAAAAGGGTAAATATATTTTAAGTTTCAGCTTCATGTCACGTTCAGACGTGGCAGGACTACTATACCTCACCACAAATCCACAGCAACAGTACAATAAGTGTGCATGGGATTTTCTGTGGAAAAAAATACTAATTCCCAGAATTCCTGCTCATTCTTGAGAGGAAATCTCCCAGACTTCACCTTTTTAATGTGTTCCATTAAAATTGACAGCAAAGGTCAAGTGTGACTAGGAGCTTACACTACGAACATGATGAAGCACCTTAAACATTATTGTCCTCCTGAAACAAACATAGATAGATAGATAGATAGATATAGATGGTTTGATGAGGTAAATTGGTCAGCCTAGGCAGGTTACTGAAGCTTTCAGGGGCGGACTGGGAACTTAAATGGCTTATCCAACCCCTATAATGACCCCCTTAATGCCCTGGCACCTATTATAGGTTAGCACCCGCGTCGCTCCTGCTCCCTGCACGGCCGCCGCATCTCCCCTAGCGTCACCCTCCCCAACCGATGTTAGGGAGGCTCGTCCCCATCGTGGCCTGCTATTGGCTTCCCCCCTGTCGCCGGATGCTTTGATACACACGATGGGGAGATGCAGCGATGGCCGTGCGGGGAGTAGGACTGACGCAGCTGGTAAGTATAATCTATATGAGGTGCCCAGGCATTAGAGGCGGTCATTATAGGGGTTGAATAGCCCCTCTAAAGTGGCCCCATATTGTAGGCGAGGCCCAAATTGACAGAAAGCAGGGCCAACACAAGCCACACGTAGGCAGGGTCAGCAAAACCACAGTGCGGCATAAAATACCACAGTGCAGCACAAAATACTGCCTATCACCATACCAAGGACGGTGATATAGTTGAATTCAGGTGGGCACCTATAGCGGCAAGTACCTGATGGATGCTCCTAGCATTAATTAAATGTACCAGCCCAGTGGGTGTAAGGAGGGCTCAAGTGGACCCCTTGGCATCAGCCCACCAGGAAATTTCCCTGTAGGGTCTATGGTCAGTGTCTCCTGGAAGCTTTCATGTACACACACTAGGTAGACAGACATAGACAATCCATCTCTATCAGATACTACTGGTCGGCTTGGCACATGGTCCGCCGCCGTCAGTGACATCACCACTGTACACATCCAGGCAGTCCTCCGTCTCCTGTCATAGAGCGCAGCACAGCGCAGCCCAGGTCCCATGTAGTCACTGCAGGAGGTTCTCTCCGGTACCGCAGCGCCTGCTCCCCTCACATATACGCAATGATAAAGTCACAGCCAGCTGTGAATACAAACATAAGCCGTGTCCCCAGCTCCACCGAGGCGTAGACGCCAGCCCCGAGTAATACTGCGGAGCACCCCAGCAGCACTGGCATAGTACACAAAGCATGACTTTACAGGATAAGCGTGAGCCGCCAGTACACACGAATGTCACCTCTCCCTCCCGCATCCTCAGCCTGACACCTCAAACACTGAATTTACCAGTACCCATCAGCAGAAGGTGCCCACACAAAGCATGGCCAGGGCACTGCAGAGACGCCAGGCTTCCACCCGCTAACCAGTGCTGTCTGCCCCCCATGCACTGCACACCCTGTCCCTAAATCCCCCCCCCCCGCATATGCCAAGCTGACACCAGCCTTACCAAGGACCCCAGCCGTGCCATGCTGGCTGCCAGCCGGATCTGCCTTTTCCCCCTCTGGCTGGGCTTTCCTGCTTCTGTCCGGCTCTGTGTCCGGCATGCTGGGGCCGGGATCAGGATGGCATGGGTCCGGGGGTCCCCGCTGTCATTGGGGCTGTGCGGCGAGAGGAGGGACAAAGGGACACTCAGGCAGCAAGGAGCCTTCAAACACGCTTGATATTTGGCTTCTAGGGCCCGCCCGCCTTCCTCATTTCCTCCTTGTGCTGCTGCTGAGCTGCTGCGTGCTTCCTCCAGCCTGGAATCGGGATGGCTGCTAGCACGAGCATCCATCAGCAGCACTGACAAATCCCATGCTATGGGGGGGTGCATTATCTGACATTTCTATATCAACTATTATACTTGCTTTACATGGTCACATAGCATAGGCTGCTGAGGTGTAGTCATTATATCATGCCCTTTTAGTTAGGGGGTGGTGTACAAGGTCAGTTCATGAGCTGTCAGCATGGCCATATACATATAGGAAAATTAGCATTTATTTGGGGTGGGTGACATGGAGGTGTAGAGAACACTGTTGTAGATAAGTGTTGAACGAACTTGTGTTTGCAAGTTTGGCGTGCAAGGTTCGGGTTATCTAAGAATTCTGTTATGGATTATATATAATTTATGGTCCGTGGTAACGGAATCCATAATGGAATTCTATGATAACCAGAACCTTGTACGCTGGACTTGAAAACAGACGTTCGCTCATCCATATTGTAGATCTGTTAGCAGAATACAGGCTGCTGTTTACAGCTGATGGGCTGAAGGGGAGAAGTTACTAATGTAAACTAAGCCAATTTTCCATTACACAGGTTTTGATAAATCTCCCCTATTGGTTCACATTTAGCAAGACCCAGTGAGGTGACACATGGGGGGGACACCTGACTGCTGTGGCCAGTTATTGGCTGCAGCAGCCACATCAAATAGGAAGTTGATATGCAGAGACCGGAATTGGACTGCAGCTGTGGAGGACTGAAGGAGCTGGTAAGTAACTTAGGCTCATCGGAGCCCATACATTCTAATACTATACGAATCTCCGTACAGTATTAATCTGAAGTTTTGAACATGAAGCATCCGAAGCTCACTTCGCCCAACACTAGTAAGTATGCTTCCCTCTGTGAGGAGGGGGTCTGACATAAAGATCCCTGAAGAAGACAACCCTTCTTAAGGGTATTCACATATCAAAAGTTTATGGAATACACTCTTGGACCCGTACCTACCGCTAAAACAGGGCTCCCCAATCCCCTCCCACTTGGATATGGCAGCTAGAGGGGGTGGAACTATTAGAAAAAGCACGGTGACCTATGCTGTTTCCAGAACTTGTGAGATGTGGCAACAGTGTCCTCCACCATGCCTATTTGGCTGTTTCCATAGTGCTTACCACTTCTAGCTGCCATGTCCACCTGGTAGGAGGTCCTGAGATAGCAATACCCCTTTAAAAACATCTTCTGTGGAAACCACAGACATTTTCCTTGTCACCAAAATTGGTGAGCAATAAGAGAAGTCAGAAATTGTACCTCGGAAATGTATAATGTCATCACATTTGAGCAGCACCGTTGACAACAAAACCAGACATGAACTGCATAATACATGAGAACCTCTGGCCCTACTAGCAGAAGAGAGGCAATCAGCAGCACACGCCATGGCTTCCTGTTGGGATTGTGCTGGGCTTAGCCTCCCTGAACAAACAAAGCTGCAGCATAAGGGTGCCTTCACACACGCCAGATTTTGTTGCAAAAAATTTCTGCGACTGACAATCAGTTCAGTTTATTTGAATGCAGTTCTTTTGGTAGCAAGAGTATGGATTTCTGCAAGCCTCATTCAGATGAATGGAACTGATTTTCAGTCGCAGAAAATTTCTGAAACGAAATCTGCCACATGTGAAGGCACTTAAACTGGGAAGGGAGAAAAAGCAATAGCACCTGTGGTGAGAAATACTGGAGAGATGGGTTTTCCATTAAGCAATGTAAAAAAGTTCTACCTATAGTCCACTGTTGGCTTGCATTTCCATGGGGCCACTAGAGGAAATGCTTCTATGGGTCCTACCTCCATCTATACAGAACCTTTGTAAACCCACCTTTAATCACATCCTAAACGTTACTGATATCATTGCACCCACACAGTATATGACTAATAGGCTATTTGTACAACCTCTACTGATATGCCATTGGATACAAAGTGACTTCCAAGTTTAGTTGTCTTCTGCATGATATTTGGGACCCATTGTTGTGTCAGATCGTGGGCTCACAGTGGGATCCCTAATGATAATACATTATAAGGACTCATGCACACAAACGTGTGCAGCCCATTCACTTGAATTGGTCGGCAATCCACAAGAAACGGAGCGGTGCGGCATGGAGTCATGGAACAGAAGCCCACAGAAACACTACAGAACATGTTCTAATTTTTGCGGTGTGGACTGAATTTAGCGGATTGCAGACCCATTCAAGTAAACGGGTCCGTGCAAACTCACGGGGTGCACACATTTGTGTGCATGAGCCCTAAATGTGAAATAAAGTTATAAAATAGTAATATCATTATGGAATTTACAAAAAAATATTATAAAGAATGTAATAAAAATTCACAAACCCTCAAAAGATTGAAAGTATTTAGTGTAAAATATGTTATATTGTGTGCACATTAAATAAAAATGTTCAAATCAGGTTGTTTGGTATGGAGAATGAACAGAGCAAAAAAATAAAAAAATAACCTCAAAAATCTTTTTTCTATACTCCTGCAGCAAAACTATTACGCCATAAAGTACTCCCAACAATTTAAAAAAATAATAACATTTCTGTTGCATAACACAGGGTGTCAGACAGCCATAAAATTATGGCTGCTGAAATGGAGAGAGGCAAAAACTAAAAAAAATTGCGGGTCAATAAAGCCTCCATGGTCTAGACATTTCTGTTCCAGAGCTATCCAGAAGATGAGGAGTGAACAGAAAAAAAAGGTAAGAGGCCAGCAGAGAATTGTTAGTGGATATTTGAGCCTACATTTAAATCATATCTCCCTAGTGAATAACATAGGGCCTAGCAGAGCGGAAGCTGTTATAGAGGGGGGAAGCCCCCAAATCATGGTGCCGGGGGGTGAGTTGGGGCCAACCACAGCCTCTCAATTTCAGTCCAGCGGTTATAAGAGTGCAGTCCATGAGGCGAGATGTCTCAGGTGCGTAGCGAGATAATATAGAGAAAGGCTGGGAAGAGCAAAACCTCCACTGCAGGTTGGCACTATCAAAGTGAGTTTGGAAAACCTGGGGCGTTTATAGTTCCAAACAAAGTTGATGAACGCAGATTGTATAGATCAGAAAACTCTGACTGGCACCCTGTGTTTCAAACAGGTTTTTTAGGTAGCACTGACATTTTGATAGTTGCAATATGACCTAGGATAGATATAGTTATGTGTTCCCTTTTAGCAAATAGAGCGTTCATCTCTGTTATTAGTGGAGGGAGGTTAGGTAGAGGTGAGATTCGACCCTATGTATTTAATAGATTGAGTGTGCAAAGTATATTGTAAAGTGTTTTGGAGGGTGTAGAGCTGAGCTGGAGATATATTGATTGGAAACACTTCGTTTAGTGGTGTTGATTTTATATCCCAAAAGTCGGCTATATTGGTCTAAAACCATATGTAAGGTGGGAAGTGAAAGGAAAGGGTTAGTCAGGGTAAGTAACAGGTCATGAGGAAATAGCGAGATGAAAAACATTTTATCTGTTATTGGAATACCATAGATATCGGGATTGTTACGTATAAGGGCAGCTAGGGGTTCTATACTAAGAACATAAAGGAGGGGGGATAGGGGACAACCCTGGCGTGTCCCACTGTGGATCAAGAGCAAAGGAGAGTGTGCGTGCAGCAGTTTGACTAGTGCCCTTGGGGAGGAGTAGAGACCCCTCAAGTGAGCCATGAAAGGGCCCTTAAAGCCAAAGTGATGCAGGGTGCAAAACATGAACTCCCAATCAAGGCAATCAAAAGCCTTTTCAGCATCCAGACTAAACAGAAGGGCCTCCACCCCTCTCCTATTGGCCGCGTCAATGAGGTTGATCACCTTTCTGGTGTTGTCACCGGCCTGCCTAAAATGGACAAAGCTAACTTGGTCTTTGTGGACTAAATGGTGAAGCTGGCAATTTTGGCTGTTCACTAGAGGTTTTGTGAATATCTTTAATTCAGAATTTAGGAGGCTAATAGAACAGTAATTGGAACATTTGGATGGATCCTTTCCATGACCGTTATAAAAGAGTGCCGCATTGAATCAGGGATTGTATCACCTGATAAGAAGGTATTAAACAGGGTCATCATATAGGGGAGTAAAAGATCACCGAAGGTCTTATAGTCCCCATATGGGAGGCCATCTGGGCCAGGTAATTTACCACCAGGTAAGGCCTTGTTCACACTTCAGTTTTTTGATCAGTTATTTTCATCAGTTATTGTAAGCCAAAACCAGGTGCGAGTCAAAAACACAGAACAGGTGCAGATCTTTTCATTACACCTTATGTCTGTGGAACAAATCCTAACTCTGTAATAACATCTTTTAGTTCCTCAATCGTACTGGCTTGATTTTAATGGGATAGGGCATCTTGAGATAGAGAGGGCAGGTGACATTCCGAGAGGAACGCATCTATAAGCGCATTCTGTCTCATCTCCTGGGAGGGAGGAGGGACGGGAGTAAACAGTAGGAGTGAAAAAGATGAGACGGATGAGACAAAAAAAACTTTGTGGTTTAAATGAGAAACTTAATGTTTGAAGAAGGGGATAAACTGCATTCCAGCATTAAAACCTCATCCCATCTGTGAAACATAGTGATGGTAGTATAATGGTTTGGGCTTGTTTTGCTGCATCTGGGCCTCAACGGCTTGCCATCATTGATCGTACAGTAAATTCTAAACTAGCTTGAGCTGAACCTCAAGAGAACATGGATCTTGCAGCAAGACAACAACCTTATGCACACAAGTCATTCTACCAGCCAGAAGTTCATGGGAGGAAACCCACCAACATAGAGTTCAAGCTGTTTTGTCTGGAGGAATGGGCTACAATTCTTCCAAGCCAATGTACAGGACTAATCAACAATTACTGGAAATGTTTAGCTACAGTACAGTGCCTTGCGAAAGTATTCGGTCCCCTGGAACTTTTCAACCTTTTGCCACATTTCAGGCTTCAAACAAAAATATATAGCATTTTAAATTTTTGGTGAAGAATCAACAACAGGTGGGTCACAATTGTGAAGTGGAACGACATTTATTGGATCATTTAAACTTTTTTTGTTTTAATAAAACTGAAAAGTTGGGCGTGTAAAATTATTCGGCCCATTTACTTTCAGTTCAGAAAACTTACTCCAGAAGTTCATTGAGGATCTCTGAATGATCCAATGTTGTCCTAAATGACTGATGAAGATAAATAGAATCCACCTGTGTGTAATCAAGTCTCCGTATAAATGCACCTGCTCTGTGATAGTCTCAGGGTTCTGCATCATGAAGACCAAGGAGACACACCAAACATGTGGAAGAAGGTGCTCTGGTCAGATGAAACTAAAATCCAACTTTTTGGAAACAATGCAAAACGATATGTTTGGCGTAAAAGCAACACAGCTCATCACCCTGAATACACCATCCCCACTGTCAAACATGGTGGTGGCAGCATCATGGTTTGGGCCTGCTTTTCATCAGCAGGGACAGGGAAGATGGTTAAAATTGATGGGAAGATGGATGGAGCCAAATACAGGACCATTCTGGATGAAAACCTGTTGGAGTCTGCAAAAGACCTGAGACTAGGACGGAGATTTATCTTCCAACAAGACAATGATCCCAAATATAAAGCAAAATCTACAATGGAATGGTTCAAAAATAAACGTATCCAGGTCTTAGAATGACCAAGTCAAAGTCCAGACCTGAATCCAATTGAGAATATGTGGAAAGAGCTGAAAACTGCTGTTCACAAACGCTCTCCATCCAACCTCAAAGAGCTCGAGCTGTTTTGCAAGGAAGAATGGGCAAGAATTTCAGTCTCTAGATGTGCAAAACTGATAGAGACATACCCCAAGCGACTTGCAGCTGTAATCGCAGCAAAAGGTGGCGCAACAAAGTATTAATGCAATGGGGCCGAATAATTTTGCACGACCCACTTTTCAGTTTTATTATTACAAAAAAAGCTTAAATGATCCAATAAATTTCGTTCCACTTCACAATTGTGACCCACTTGTTGTTGATTCTTCACCAAAAACTTAAAATGTTATATCTTTTTGTTTGAAGCCTGAAATGTGGCAAAAGCTTGAAAAGTTCCAGGGGCCCGAATACTTTCGCAAGGCACTGTACACCAGATACTGAAAGCAAAGGTTCACATAGTTTTGCCACATTTTATATATATATATATATATATATATATATATATATATATATATATATACATACAGTTAGGGCCAGAAATATTTGGACAGTGACACAAGTTTTGTTATTTTAGCTGTTTACTAAAACATGTTCAGAAATACAATTATATATATAATATGGGCTGAAAGTGCACACTCCCAGCTGCAATATGAGAGTTTCCACATCCAAATCGGAGAAAGGGTTTAGGAATCATAGCTCTGTAATGCATAGCCTCCTCTTTTTTAAGGGACCAAAAGTAATTGGACAATGGACTCTAAGGGCTGCAATTAACTCTGAAGGCGTCTCCCTCGTAAACCTATAATCAATGAAGTAGTTAAAAGGTCTGGGGTTGATTCCAGGTGTGTGGTTTTGCATTTGGAAGCTGTTGCTGTGACCAGACAACATGCGGTCAAAGGAACTCTCAATTGAGGTGAAGCAGAACATCCTGAGGCTGAAAAAAAAGAAAAAATCCATCAGAGAGATAGCAGACATGCTTGGAGTAGCAAAATCAACAGTCGGGTACATTCTGAGAAAAAAGGAATTGACTGGTGAGCTTGGGAACTCAAAAAGGCCTGGGCGTCCATGGATGACAACAGTGGTGGATGATAGCCGCATACTTTCTTTGGTGAAGAAGAACCCGTTCACAACATCAACTGAAGTCCAGAACACTCTCAGTGAAGTAGGTGTATCTGTCTCTAAGTCAACAGTAAAGAGAAGACTCCATGAAAGTAAATACAAAGGGTTCACATCTAGATGCAAACCATTCATCAATTCCAAAAATAGACAGGCCAGAGTTAAATTTGCTGAAAAACACCTCAAGAAGCCAGCTCAGTTCTGGAAAAGTATTCTATGGACAGATGAGACAAAGATCAACCTGTACCAGAATGATGGGAAGAAAAAAGTTTGGAGAAGAAAGGGAACGGCATATGATCCAAGGCACACCACATCCTCTGTAAAACATGGTGGAGGCAACGTGATGGCATGGGCATGCATGGCTTTCAATGGCACTGGGTCACTTGTGTTTATTGATGACATAACAGCAGACAAGAGTAGCCAGATGAATTCTGAAGTGTACCGGGATATACTTTCAGCCCAGATTCAGCCAAATGCTGCCAAGTTGATCAGACGGCGCTTCATAGTACAGATGGACAATGACCCCAAGCATACAGCCAAAGCTACCCAGGAGTTCATGAGTGCAAAAAAGTGGAACATTCTGCAATGGCCAAGTCAATCACCAGATCTTAACCCAATTGAGCATGCATTTCACTTGCTCAAATCCAGACTTAAGACGGAAAGACCCACAAAAAGGCAAGACCTGAAGGCTGCGGCTGTAAAGGCCTGGCAAAGCATTAAGAAGGAGGAAACCCGGCGTTTGGTGATGTCCATGGGTTCCAGACTTAAGGCAGTGATTGCCTCCAAAGGATTCGCAACAAAATATTGAAAATAAAAATATTTTGTTTGGGTTATGTTTATTTGTCCAATTACTTTTGAGCTCCTAAAATGTGGAGTGTTTGTAAAGAAATGTGTACAATTCCTACATTTTCTATCAGATATTTTTGTTCAACCCTTCAAATTAAACGTTACAATCTGCACTTGAATTCTGTTGTAGAGGTTTCATTTCAAATCCAATGTGGTGGCATGCAGAGCCCAACTCGCGAAAATTGTGTCACTGTCCAAATATTTCTGGCCCTAACTGTATATATAAAATTTTCCTTAATAAATAAATGACCAGATGTAATATTTTGTAACTCATATGATTTGTTTATCTTTATTTGCTTTTAGTACTTGAAAATCTTATGTAGTTTTAGGTCAAATTTATGCAGAAGATATGATAAAAAATATAGATAAAACAAAACAAAAAAACTTTATTATAAATATTGGATAAAATAGGGCTGAATGATCACATTTCATTTATCTGTTTCATTTGAGCGGAGGAATTTAAGAGGTGACGAAGGGCAGGGTCCCCCTCCCCCCCCCTATCCTCTGGTGCTGATCCATATCAGCCTGTCATATCGAGGTATTTTCTGATATAGTATTTTCTGATATAGGTTTCCGTACATTTTGATTGTTCTGTATTTGTGTGTCAGGTTGCACTGACAGGAGGCCCTATGCTGGCCAGATTATAATAACTGTGTCTGTGACTTGTTGTTTCTTTGTCATCACTTGGTATAGTTAGAGTGGGTTATTAGGTTAAGTTTAGGTAGTTTATGACATTTTGTGGCGACTATAAACTATGTAGAGTCGCATGTTCAAGCCATAGGATTGTAAGGTTATTGCCTTCATGTTGTAATGTTTATGACAATTCCAAAGGCCGCCGATTGGTCCCACAAATATGTGTTCATGTGGTGAGAGCACATGTTGATGTCCTGCAGCCAAACATTAAGTCAGCGCTCGTCTGCAGACTATTGCACGAGTGCAGATTATTGCACTGTTGGAGGTTGGAGGAGCAGCTGATTGTCTGTGGGCGGGTAAGAGGGGTGTTCATGTGGTGAGAGCACATGATGATTTCCTGCAGCCAAACATTAAGTCAGCGCTCCTCTGCAGATTATTGCATGCGTGCAGACTATTGCACTGTCGGAGGCTGGACGAGCAGCTGATTGGTTGTGGGTGGGTAAGAGGGGTGGAGAATTACCCTCTTATACGAGGTATCTCGCCGGCCGCGTCACGGCCGAACTAGTGCCGGAGGTGCCGCCACAGAGAGAGGTGGCGTGCGCCGTCCTTATATGTTTGTTTGTCTGTTATTAACAATTGGCAGTACTAATTTTGCTCTATTGCTCCTGATGAGGGTGTTATTAGATCACCCAGAAACGCGTTGAGTGATATTTTGTGAGTGAAGTAAGCCATATTTATACAGGCACTATTAGTCAACCGGATAGGAGGCAGGTAGTGAGAGGTCCTGCTTTCCAACAGAGCAAGTTCGGTAGACGGGATACTGACTATATTTTGGCCATTTTTTAGCAACTAGTGGTGTGCAGGGAGACCTCCACATCAGGCTGGGGCCTATTTGCTACAAGACCCTTTTTGAAGAAGGGCGCATGTATCTACCCTATTTTATCCAATATTTATAATAAAGTTTTTTTGTTTTGTTTTAGCGCCCGATAGTACTGTGAGATTTTGTTTATTTGAGGACGCCTACCTTCTAATAATTATAATTATCTGTGAGTAAAAAATATAGATACACAAACTTTCAAGCACCAGTATATCATTGTGTAGCTGAACAATCACTTGATGATTTTGATTTGTAAATGCATTTCTCTGTCTCTCTCCCTCTTTACAAAAATTGGCATCTGCAGGTAGCATATTATAGAGTAGGAGGATAGTTTATGGGAAAAGATTCTATATAAGTTTCACACAAGCGCTTTGAGATCCGGCAGGCTGCTTTGGCAGGGAACAGCCTGCCAGATTTCTCTGCATTCCAGCATTGCCAGAAGTAACCGCATCGCTGTCCGGCCGCATTCACCATAATGGAGATCTGGCTGGAACCATAAATATGCTGAGAGTCAGCTGGACAAATACTGCTGCATGCAGAGGTTTTTGTCCCGCTGATTCTTGGCTTATCTGCCGGTTTGCGGCCGGATCTCCGCCAGTCCCCATTATAGTGAATGTGGCGGTGGCTGTCAGGTAGCACCAAGCTGTGCTAGATCCAGACATCTCTGGCAGGCTGCTCCCTGCCGACACAGCCTGCCGGAGATGCCTAGTGTGAAACTAGCTTAACTTGTATTTTATGCCTTCAAGTCTATGCGTAGGAGTCCACATGGTCAGTCATAATAATTGATTGCCAATCTTCTTTGTGTGACTGTGCATACAGATATAACTCTGACAGGACTGCCCACTGGAAAGAGCAGGGACATAAATGTATAAATTACAAGTTTTATTGAATCTTGTCCCCCAAACTATTCATCAATCTAAGCAGCGCCTTCTGCTCTATGACATACAACCTTCAGATGCCATGTTCAATATGAAAGGTTCCCATTAAATTAATCCTGGAGCTGTATTATATCCAGGGCTGCATTCACATTTACCCAGGAGTGGAAATCTGAAATCTTGCAGTTTTCCTAATGAATGTCTACAGAGCACTTGCTATACCAGGTACTGTACAGTAATCTGTTGGTAGGAAAATGAATGGAATGGGGTTGTGAAGCTATGATCACTTTTGGCATGTGCTGCAATTGGAAAAAAAGCATAGCCTAGTGAGCTACCGATTAAGTAATACATGTATGATCGTTGGGACACCCACCTATCAAGAGAACACATGTGCAGTGTGGATGGAGCAATGGTATACATGCATGACCATCGGTCACAGATTACAGCACTCAGCTATCTCTGCAGTTCCACAAACGTGAATGGAGTGGTGGTCACCCAGGTAACTTGGGCACCTCCAATTATATGGACCTTCAGTGATCATACAGTAATCACCTATTGTTTGGATGATTGTGATTACCCTTTAATTCTCAGGATCAATAGGAGTCTCAGGGTTGGTTGGTGATGTCATCATTTTAAAAGATGGAAACATTCTTTTAAAATGTGTATATATGTTATTAATGTTATATTTAAATTTAGTATGTTATTACACTACTGGTTGTGATCACAACCAACATAACCTTTGGTAAGACTCATGAGCATGAGCATCATGGCTTCCATCTCTAATGGAACAATAGCAGCTATGACAGATCTGCTTTCAAAAGGATCCTAAGACATTCTGAATAATCACTTTGACTTAGGCCCCATTCACACGACCGGACCCGCAAATATACGGGGGCCGCCCGGCGTGTGTTCCGCAGCGCTCGGAACACACGCCGTGCGGCCCCATTGAAAATGCCTATACTTGTCCGTGCGCACGGACAAGTATAGGACATGCTTCAAAAGAGCCGCGGCACGGAGCTAGCTAGCATAGAGGTGAATGGGGCCGCATCTATTCCCGCATTTTTGCGGATAGATATGGCCCCATTCATACGGCCGTGTGAATGGGGCCTTAGGCTGCTACCACACATTCAGGCTTTTTGAAGCAGTTGTTGAAGCCAAAACTAGGAGTGGATTGCAAAAAGTGGTGAAGTTGTATCTGCCCTTAAAGGGGTATTCCCATCATAGACAATGGGGGCATATTGATAGGATATGCCCCCATTGTCTGATAGGTGCAGGTCCCACCGCACCTATATCAAGAACGGAGCGGGGAGCGCTGTGCCTGGCAGACCTCTGGTATCCCGGAGTACGGCCACCACCAGGCGCAGCTCCCTGCTGCTTCATTCTCGATATAGGTGCGGGTCCCAGCACCTATCAGGCAATGGGGGCATATCCTAGCAATATGCCTCCATTGTCTAAAATGGGAATTCCCCTTTAATACTTTCTCTTCTATGATCCAGATCTGATTTTGGCTTCAAAAACTGCATATAAAAGCCTGAACATTAGGCAGCCCCCTTATAATGGTGCCTTCACACGAGGCAGATTGTGTTGCAAAAATTTCTGCAAATGAAAATGAGTTCCATTCAGGTGAATGGGGCTGTTTTGGAGGCACGTAGATATTTGCAAGCCCCATTCAGATGAATGGAACTGATTTTCGGTCACAAACATTTCTGCAACAATCTGTACCATGTAAAGGCGCCCTAATATGGTCCAGGAGATTTGGGTTTCTAGTTTTTTAGACTAAAATAATCTACACTATTTGTGAAGTCAAAAACACTGGAATCACAAAAATGTAAAAAATGTTTAAAGAGGCTCTGTCACTAGGTTGTAACCTATGTATTTAAATACATAGGTTACAAGGCCTAGTGACAACTTTTAAAATCATACCTTTCATGCAGAGTTCTGCGCAGCGGTCGCGTAGAAATCTAAACTTTAAAACATATGCAAATGAGCCATCGGAGCACCGGGGGGCAGCCTCTTTCCTCTGGAGCACCGCTCCCCCGGGCCCGAGGCACGTCCCCTGTCTCTAATCACGCCCCCTCCTGTATTTGATAGACAGCACTAGACTGGTAAGTCTAGAGCTGAACTCTCGCGCATGCGCCCTAAAATTTTCCCGGCGCATGCGCAGTAGCGCTTGCAGTGTCTACACTGCAAGCGCTGTCTTCTCTTCTGCGCACGCGCCGTCACTTCGCTAGTCCCGGGAGTGACGGCACGTGCGCAGAAGAGAAGACAGCGCTTGCAGTGTAGACACTGCAAGCGCTACTGCGCATGCACCGTGAAAATTTTAGGGCGCATGTGCGAGAGTTCAGCGCTAGACTTACCAGTCTAGCGCTGTCTATCAAATACAGGAGGGGGCGTGATTAGAGACAGGGGACGTGCCTCGGGCTGCTCCGATGGCTCATTTGCATACTTTTTAAAGTTTAGATTTCTACGCGACCGCTGCGCAGAACTCTGCATGAAAGGTATGATTTTAAAAGTTGTCACTAGGCCTTGTAACCTATGTATTTAAATACATAGGTTACAACCTAGTGACAGAGCCTCTTTAAACGATACAATACCACAACAGGAACCATATTTGAGCATGTCTGACCCCATCAAAGGGTTAAGTTTAGAAAGGTTTGGAAATACCATATTTTGCTAATTATTTATTTTCTTATCATTTTAAGTAATTATTAATGCAATTTCATCCCCAAATTCTGAAAAAAAAAACATCTTTTTACAGTAGAATTATCCCTGAATGAAAAGGGCAGAAAACTCTCTTTTCCCCAGACACAGATCTTTTCTATCAATAATTACATTAAAATTTACTTGAGACTGAAACCTCTTCTACAGCACTAAGCCTTAACACACATGCTCTGATAAATCTTATGTTTAGTGGACTAAAACTAAGCAATAGTCAGGCTGGTGGGCGCCCTTCAGGAGGGCAAAACCCCCACACTTGTTATATGAGACAGGGATTTCAGTGATCACGTCTGCACTAGTCAGGCTAAGTACTGTATAGGGTCTGTGGTCAGCAACTCATCCTCTATACATGATGTAATTAACCCTGTGGTGACAAGTTACAATCAACCTAAACAACAAAAGAACAATATCTTACCTTAAAGTGGTTGTCTGAATTCAAATGGCAGAGAAGGGGTTAAAATAAGAAACCATGTCATATTTACCAATCCACTCTGATGCCTCTGCTCCGATCCTCTCTGCCGCACCAGCCATGACCTCATATTCTTGGCTGCAGTCATGACGTCCCGTATACCACACATGACCGCTGCAGCCAATGGCCTCATCAGTACGCAACACAAGACATGCAGCCATGTAAGCAAAGCCCATCCAGTAGGACTGTAGCGGTGGCACTGGAGGAGAGAAGGGTTCACGCAGAATGACTTGTTTTATTATTTTAAATATTTTAAATCCTGACAACCCCCTTAACCCCTTGGATACCAGAGGTTATTTGCATTTTTGCGTTTTCATTGTTCTTCCCTGTCTTCACAGAGACTTTATTTTTCCGTTCACATAGCCGTATGAAAGCTTGTTTTTCTTTTTTGCAAAACAAGTTGTACTTTCTAATGTCACCATTTAATATGTCATAAACTTTAGAGGGAAGCTGGAAAAAATTCCAAATGGGGTGGGATTGGAAAAAAAAAACAATTCCCCCACAGTTTTACGGGTTTTCTCTCTAAGGCTTTTCCTTTGCAGCAAAACTGACTGGTGCCCTGTATTCCCTGGATCATTACATTTACAATACCACATGTGTATAGGTTTTTGTGTTTTAATACTGAAAAAATAAAAACTGAGAAAAAAATATTTTTATATCACCATATTCTGACCCCTATAACTTTTTTTTTGTACTTATGTCCACTGAGGTGTGTGGGCTCTAGCAGGGCAATCTTTAGTTTTTATTGATACCATTTTGGAGTGTACTGTCCGCATCCGTTGCTCCGTACCGCAGCCCTGCAAAAAAATAAAATAAAAATAATGTGGAGAAGAATAGGCATTTCTATGATAGCTGCGGCATGTGCGGTCCACAAATTGCGGAACGCATATGGGCCGGCATAAATGTTCTGTGGATCCGCAAAACACAACGGTTGTGTGAATGTAGCCTGAGATAAATGTTTTAATAGTACAGGATTTTTCAGATGCAGTGATGCCCATGATGTTTATTTTTTTATTGTTTATCTTTTTTTTTATTCTAGGGTAAGGGGGGTGATTTAAGGTTTTTTGTCATTTCAATGCTGTGGTCATACTTGACCACGATATCTAAAGGGTTAAATGCCTGCAATCTGCAATGGCAGACATTAGCGGCGGGCCTCTACTGTTTGAATAGGAAGGAGCCGTCCCTTTGAAGTGAATGGCACAGCTGAGATATAATCACACCTCCTTACCTTCTCTTGTATAAGCACCGCTTTCTCTTCAAACAGCTGATTGGCGGGGGTTGGACCATCGCCAATCAGATATTGATGACCTATCCTGGGGAAAGCTTGTCAATTAAAAAAAAAAAGACAACCCCTTTAAAGGCTTTAATCACACTTGTGTACATTGTCTCTGTATACTATATTCTACTGGATGTCATAAAACACTGCTTTCAGTCTCTATAGAAAGAATAATGGTACATTGTATGTAATTGGTACAGTACTAAAAGTGCAGTACAAGACAGTTCCATATTATGCACCATCGCGGCTGATTAGAACTTAAAGTGGCCCCATATTGTAGACAGGTCCAAATTGACAGAAGGCAGGTGGCACCACAAGTAGGTGGGGTCTGCAATACCATAGTGTAAAATACCATCCCAGCAAATACCACAGTGCAGCATAATATACTGCCTCAAAAGCTGTCCCTCTGTGGTGGCCAGCAATATATGCCATTTTCTGTCCTCCTCCTCCATTTCTCTCTGATTAAGATATGGAGCAAGAGTCTTAGGCAGTTAGATGCGGGCCACAGCAGTCCCACCGGGAAATTTCCCTGTAGAGTCTATGGCCAGTCCGCTCCTGTGTACCATATTATAGACCAAACCTCACAAATGAGGCCTATACATGCATATACAGTGGGGAAAAAAAGTATTTAGTCAGCCACCAATTGTGCAAGTTCTCCCACTTAAAAAGATAAGAGAGGCCTGTAATTGACATCATAGGTAGACCTCAACTATGGGAGACAAAATGAGAAAACAAATCCAGAAAATCACATTGTCTGATTTTTAAAGAATTTATTTGCAAATTATGGTGGAAAATAAGTATTTGGTCACCTACAAACAAGCAAGATTTTGGCTCTCACAGACCTGTAGCTTCTTCTTTAAGAGGCTCCTCTGTCCTCCACTCATTACCTGTAGTAATGGCACCTGTTTGAACTTGTTATCAGTATAAAAGACACCTGTCCACAACCTCAAAGAGTCCAAACTCCACTATGGTGAAGACCAAAGAGCTGTCGAAGGACACCAGAAACAAAATTGTAGACCTGCACCAGGCTGGGAAGACTGAATCTGCAATAGGCAAGCAGCTTGGTGTGAAGAAATCAACTGTGGGAGCAATAATGAGAAAATGGAAGACATACAAGACCACTGATAATCTCACTCGATCAGGGGCTCCACGCAAGATGTCACCCAGTGGGGTCAAAATGATCACAAGAACTGTGAGCTACAATCCCAGAACCACACGGGGGGACCTAGTGACTGACCTGCAGAAAGCTGGGACCAACGTAACAAAGGCTACCGTCAGTAACACACTATGCCGCCAGGGAATCAGATCCTGCAGTGCAAGACGTGTCCTCCTGCTTAAGCCAGTACATATCCGGGCCCATCTGAAGTTTGCTAGAGAGCATTTGGATGTTGCAGAAGAGTATTGGGAGAATGTCATATGGTCAGATGAAACCAAAGTAGAACTGTTTTGTAGAAACACAACTCGTCATGTTTGGAGGAGAGTGACTGCTGAGTTGCATCCAAAGAACATGAAAGAAATGAATGGGGCCATGTATCATGAGATTTTGAGTGCAAACCTCCTTCCATCACCAAGGACATTGAAGATGAAACGTGGCTGGGTCTTTCAGCATGACAATGATCCCAAGCACACCGCCAGGGCAATGAAGGAGTGGCTTGGTAAGAAGCATTTCAAGGTCCTGGAGTGGCCTAGCCATTCTCCAGATCTCAACCCCATAGAAAACCTTTGGAGGGAGTTGAAAGTCTGTGTTGCCCAGTGACAGCCCCAAAACATCACTGCTCTAGAGGAGATCTGCATGGAGGAATGGGCCAACATACCAGCAACTGTGTGTGCCAACCTTGTGAAGACTTACAGAAAACATTTGACCTCTGTCATTGCCACCAAAGGATATATAACAAAGTATTGAGGTAAACGTTTGTTATTGACCAAATACTTATTTTCCACCATAATTTGCAAATTTAAGTGGGAGAACTTGCACAATTGGTGGCTGACTAGTTACTTTTTTTCCCCACTGTATATATATATAGTTTGTAAAACAAATACTGTATTTCTGATGCTTGTAAACTAGATTTGCCAGATGTAGGTTTTTATTGAATAAATAAATAAGTATCCATAAAAGAAAAAAGCAAAACACATAGAAAAGTGGTAGGTGACCCATATATAAGCAAAGAGGGACTTCTACTGTATATTCACATTCCTAACATAGAAGTGAATTTATCTTTCCCACACCACTTTTCTGGCATAAAAAAGTCACATATCCCATGTCTGTAACACCACAGTGAGAATATTTTGTCGCAAGTGTTTCTACAGTGCCCTCGCCGCTTTTAAAAAACAAGGAGTGGCGAGGGTCAGCGGACCCGGCACATTTATCTCCATTTACAACAGTTTTCTATCGTAAGTGAAGACAGAAATCTATGACAGTTCCAAGCTGCCATAGATTTCAGCTTAGGCTACTTTCACATGTATCAAAGAAACCCAGCTGGCTGTTCCAGCAGAGAACAGCCTGCTGGAGTTCTACAGCATAGCTGGATAGTGCCGTGTGCCTGCCGGACTCCATTGACTATAATGGGTTGTGGCGGGGATCTGGCCGAGATTCGGCCAGACAAAAGTCACTGCATGCAACGTTTTTTTGTCCGGCCAAATCCAGACATATATGATGGGGAGCAGCCAGATCCCTGCTCCATCCCATAATAGTCAATGAGGTCTGACGAGCACTTGCCACTATCTGGCTATGCCAAATCTAGAGACATCCAGCAGGCTGTTCTGTGCTGGAACAGCCTACCTGATTTCTTTAACGCATGTGTGAAACTAGCCTTAGATGCACCTCGTCATAAGGCCCCATTCACACGCCGTATTTTTGCACATCCTGGAAAACTCAGTTTTTCCAGGACATCCGTTCCATTTTTCCGTAAAAAACGGAAAGGATGTATCCATATGTTATCCGTTTTTTGCGGATCCGCAAATGAATGACATCTTTTTTTTTCACCCCTCCTGGAACGGAATCCGCAAATACGGATGACATGCGGATGCCTTTCCGCATGTCTTCCACATTTTTTGCGGATCCATAGACTTTCATTGTGCTACGGACCGCAATTCGAGAGAAAAGTAGGACAGGAGGATTTCTTTATGTGGACAGTCGGAACGGACACACGGATGCGGACACCACACGGTGTACTGTCCGCATTTTTTCGGGACCCATTGAAATAAATGGATCCGGAAACGGATGCGGAAAGGATGCGGACACATTATACGGACGTGTGAATGGGGCCTAAATTAGGAGCATTCTCCAGCAGCGCAGGGCATATCTATGATAAATTTTCCCCATAGAGTCCCAAAGACACTCACATATAGACAAACTATATATGCAGCAAGAAGGTGAGTAGGGAAAAAGAAATGTGAAAAAAGAGGAAATAGAAAATTGTGAGAAAGATAAAAAGGAAATAAAAAAATAGAAACAAAAAACTAAACAAACAAAAAGATACTCCAGAAGTCAAGAAATTGAATTAGAAAATCTGCTTTTTATGTGATTAGCCTCTGAGACTCAGTAGTGTTTTGAAATGCATGGATCTGACAGATTATTAAAATCCAATGTATCCTGGATATGGTAACAGACGGTGCAAAAAATTGACTGATTTATGAAATTAGGTTATATCCACACGTAGTGTAAATGCTGCAGATTTTCCGCCTGGATTTGCAGGGGGTTAATTCACAGAGCATTACAGTAGGAGCAATGTGCAAGGCATTTTAATAAATCTCATCCAAATGCTGCACAAAAATATCAACGTGTACATTGGTATGTAGATTTTAGATGTCAATTCTTTGTGTGGACTTTACATCAGCGGAGATCCTCCTCCACTAGTGAGTGACTGAGTGGGCCTTTCCTGCTTGACAAGATGAAACCAGAAAGGTGAGATAAGCAGGGAATGTGTAAGCATTGGAATGGGTGCATGGGTGCTTTTCTAAATCACTCTGAGAACTTTACCAGCAGGCCCATCTCATTTATCATTTTCAAAGTCTGTTTTAGGGTACTTTCACACTAGCGGCAGTGGATTCCGGCAGGCTGTTCCGGCGGGTGAACAGCCTGCCAGATCCGTGCTGCCGCTGGTGCACGTGTGGGGCCGGAACTACGCTCTGGCCCCATTCACTGTAATGGGGGTGGGCCGCGGATCCGGCAGCAGCACAGCAAACTTGCTGATAGGGTTAATTTCGGCAGCCCGTCCCCACACGTGCACCAGCGGCAGCACGGATCTGGCAGGCTGTTCACCCGCCGGAACAGCCTGCTGGAATCCACTGCCGCTAGTGTGAAACTAGCCTTAGGCCCCATTCGGACAACCATGTTTCATGGCCGTATACGTGCTGCCCAGAGGACGGGAGCGCCCGGCGTCATTGGTTGCTATGACGACGTGCACTTCCTGAGGCCGCCACCGTACAGTGAAACACTGTACGCGTTGAGAATGATCTAAATCTACGCCAGCAAGGAAGCAGGCGTAAATTTAGACAGGCAGTGAAAGTGCCTAGGTTATGTAGAGGCCAACGCCTCTATATAACTTTGGCGCATCCATTGCCAGCGCAAGAGATATTATGACCGGCGTTTTAGACAAATTACCCCAAATGTTGTATTATGCTGTGTATACTTCCTGGGTGCACCCCTCAATGAATCAACTCCTTTAGGTGCACGATATTAGAACATCATTCTGACCCAACTACTAGTTGGTAGATTGAGAAGATAAAAATTGAGAGCCTTGTGTAGTTGATACCTTTTAATTGATCAGATAGATGAAGGCATGTAACCAGATTTCTAGACTAGTTAGGTCTCTTCATCAGGAGTCACTGACACTTCAGATCGTGAATTCCAATGAGTTGATTATCAGGCTCACTTGGAAATACAGTCAATCAGGCAGAATTTCTTGACATCATGACTGAAAAGGATGAGGAGGGATATTTATCCACAGATGCATTTAGAAAGGCCACTACAACTAACTCTCTCTTAATGCCTATTACATGGGCCAATGAATGGGGCACTTGGAGAAGGAGTGATAATTGCTACGTATGAAGGCGCTGGTGACTGACAGAATAAAGAACAAATATGTGTTCATCAGGTGAAAGCATTGCTGATGCTGTCACCTAAATCGTTGTTGCTGCTAGCAGGTTTTGTGCAGGGATCTGCTTCCCAGAAACAATGAATCTCCATGGGGGGGCAAGCTAATCACTCATAACCATGGAAAGGAGACGATTACTGCATATAAATGCAGCTCTCACCACCTCTGACGAGCAGCCAATTATGCCCTTTTCCTGATAATTGTGCTGTGTTGGCCCTCATAAAAGGGTCTTCTCACTATCCCCAGATCAAGAAGGCAATCCTAGTGGGTCAACTCAGCTCTAAAGATGTGAAGTTTAAAAGACAAGCAAGGGATTGACAAAAGAGTTCCCAGGCATGGAGCTATAATCAGAGGCACCTAAAGAAGGGCTATATGAGAATTGGTTTACTCTACCTTGGTGAGAAAACAAGTAATGAAGCTGGGGGCAGATTTGGGGGTGTCATAAAGAAACATTGATTCATGCTTTTGACTTGAGATTTAGTGAAGTGCCTACTCACTTACCCATTGGTCACACGCAGAAGATCACGTAATTTGAGGGACATTTTGACAAGGAGTCCTTCCTCATGAACACAATGGCTCAGATTTACTGATGTGTCTGTGCCAAAATTATGTCTAAAAAGTGGTGTAATTTGGCACATCCGGGGTTTCTACACTTTATGGGGCTTAGAGGAAAGTAGGTGTTGCTTCACTGGAAAGGGGGCATTCATGGAAAGACGTGCCATTTGAGCTACAATTCTGGCGTGAAACATTGTCAAAGTAAGCCATCCAATAGTTGGTATAGAGTCAGAAAAAAGTGTCTTTCTGCACAAGATGTATCATCCAGCCTGAACACCTGTGATCAATCTGGTGCTGGTCTAGACGCCCTGTCTAAACTTATGCCATCTTTAGAATTAGTAAATCTGGTCTATGAGGCTCATTCTCCTGTGTCAATTGTATGGCCTGTAAATAAGTGACTATTAACAGTGTTTGTATTCTGGAACTGACACGTCAATGTGCCCATGTTGACTTATCTAGGTAGATATGACCACAAGACAACTAAAAGGCTGAATCTTGGAGCATGTCAATAAAATCAGGGCAGTAGCCAAAGTGAAAGAAAGTGAGGTAAAAACTGCACCCAGGTGAGAGGCATTTTCTTGAAGCTCATGTGTAACCCCAAATTTTGATAGTACGGGGTATTGATAAAGTCAGTCTTGGTTGCAGAATTGTTTCTTATTCACTTATCTGCTTATTTGGAGTATATTCCTCCCTGTCTGTGGGTGGGTAGAACTTCATCAAGCACCCACTTCTCCCAGGATGCACTACAATTAGCTCTTGTTAACCCCATTCTACCCTACATAGAAAATAGTCCCTCACCTATAGCCCCAGGGATTCATATAGTACAGGGTGGCCCACGAAAAAGTAGCCACCTCCAATATCTCCAAATCAAACTGACTAATAGTCAATCGCTCTATCCATAGCAACCAATCGGAGCTCAGCTTTCATTTTTTCAGAGCCCTGTAGAAACAAAGCTGAGCTCTGATTGGTTGCTATGGGCAAGTAAGACTGATTTACTATTAGGCAGTTTGATTTGGAGCTATTGGCGACAGGCTACTTTTTCGTGGGCCACCCTGTATATATTGCCCCAGCCTCTGCGATTTCCTTCCCCATTGTCTACAGGATTTAGCGATATATTTCTATGAATTTAGAAGCAGGAATGAATGAAACTTGTCTGAACCACTTCACTTGCCTCTCTATAAGATCACCACACCAGCACGAAGGGTAGGGAAGCTTCTGAGCATGTTACCCACTACTAAATGCAGGAGAAGGTGGACTAGAAGAATAAACAGAAAGGGGTGCTACCAAAAAGTAAAATGTAGTGTACATAAAAACCTTACAATCTTTTTTTTTAAGTGTATTGCAATAATACTTTATTTGAAATGCCCTATTCTCTGTACAATAATACCTTTTGTGGGATAAACTCTTTCAAGGGCTTCTGTCAGCAGATTTTGTACGTATGCAACTGGCTGATCTGTTAGATGTGAAGACATCTGTGTTGTTCCCATGTTCATATGTGACCGCATTGCTGAGAAAAATGATGCACTTTGATTGACAGGGCAGGCAGTGAAAACATCATAATGCCTGACCCTATTAAAGTGCAGAGCGGGCAGCAGTTGCAGAAAAAGCTAAGCCTCTAGCTGTAACGGTAACGCCCCCGTTGCTCCTAGAGGCTCATTTGTATATAATAAAACATCATTTTTCTCAGCAATGCAGGTACATATGAACATGGGACCAGCATAGATGCCTTAAGCTTCCAAGGGCACATGCAACAGCTCAGCCAGTGTCATAGGTACAAAACTGCTGGCAGATGCCGTTTAAAAAAATAAATAAATTTAAAAAAACAACTTGTATAGAGAGACAAAATGAAAACTACCACACTGGCAGGATGAAGCTGTGAGTTTTGAGTCTTTTCTAGTGGTCTGTGGTCTGATTAGACATTGGGTCTTGCCACAAAGGGGTAAAGTGCTTCCCCGTCTGCCCTATAAAAAGGCTCTCAGAGGCTACTTTTGGTGAAAGATTGTTCATCTAGAATGCACTTGAAGACCATTTCCAAGCACTTAGCAGAAGAAAATTTGGTGTCACCGTGCTCATTACGTGTTCTGCCATTCATAGTCAGTCATCTTTATATTTGTTTGCACTGGTGTTTTGGACAGTGAACCTGGACTGCTACAGATTGGAACTATATTGTCTTTAGCAATGAATTCACGTTCTGTTTGGGATCCCCAGTCAATGGGTGGCTATCCTGGGCTACTTAAAGGGAGTCTTTCACCCAGTCACCAATATAACTAAGAGCACTGCCCCACAGAAGATTGCATACACATCCCAGACATACCTGTGTGCACTGTGTCTATATTACATGTCCAGGAAAAGCACTTTTATTCTTCTGGAAAACAGCTCCCAAGTGCCCGGCTCTGCTGCTGTAAACCAGACTGAAGAGGGGAGGGCTGCTTTAGCTGCTCATATCTTGGGATTGGTAGCAGATAGAAAATGGTTCTGACCTTCTATGAAAGCTGACATTCAAAGCTTTCAAATGATAATGAAAATCATATCCAGTATATCAGACGATATAGCTGTTAGAAATTGAGTCGGGAGAGAAAGCTGTTTTTAGTTTCACTTTCAGCCGGGCACTTGGGAGCTGTTTTCCTGCAGAATAAAAGTGCTTTTTCTGAACATGGAATACAGACACACAGTGCACACAGGTATGTCTGGGATGTGTCTGCAATCTTCTGTGGGGCAGTGCTCTAAGTTGTATAGCCGAAAAACTGGTGAAAGACTCCCTTTAAAAGGATTTTCCAAGATTTTATTACTGATGTATCCTCAGGATAGGTCATCTGTATCTGATTGGTGGGGGTCCGACACTGAGAAGGCGGTGGAGCGCCTGTGAGTGCTACGGCTCTCTCACAGCACAGCTCTGTACATTGTATAGCAGCTGTGCTTGGAATTGCAGCTCAGCCCCCTTCACTTCAATGGGGCTGAGCTTCGCCTAGGTCATGTGACCCATAAATGTGTCGTCACTGGTGTAGATGTGAGAAGGCCATGGCAATAGGTTCTAGTTTACTAGTGTCCTGCAAAGTTATACTGTTCTACATTGGTCTGCCTGTGTACTGGATTTTGACCCAGTAACTGGTATATTTGCTAATTAACAACATATTACTAATACTGTCTACCAGTAAGACAGTGTAAACTTAGTCTTAAACAGTGTCAGATTTATCACAGTGGCTGATGCTGGCTGATAAATCTGACGCATCTTTAGACTGTCTAGTTGAAGTTTACACCACCTACACCATAACTTGGTATAGATTTACTCCAAAAATGCACCAAAATTTTGGTGGCACAGCTAAGCCACACCCCCCGACAGACTTGGCATAAATACTTTAGAAAAGCATGTAAAAGAAATTGTGCAAAAAAACTGACGTTTCCAATAGGAAATCTGCCCCAATAAGTGTGGAAAACAATTTTTGGGTTAGTACTTATTGTGGTATTGTTTAACACAGTCTGTTGGTAAGATATGAACTATGGAGAGGTTTTATCATGAGGGGAATATTTGTACTCATTTTTGCTTGAGCCTGTGTTGTCGTACTTTATTCCACATCTATCAAATGTCTCATGTTGTTTAATTTGTCTTAAATCTAAAGCTTTTGTCTAGAAAATGTACTCCAGTTTAACTACTTCATTCTCCTACTGGAGTGAAACTTCAGTGACACATAGCTAACTACACCACTGGAGTGAGTGGTGTAAAATGCAAAAAGTAAAAAAGATTTTGCGCAAATGAGCCCAAAAAGTCACCAAAGCCCTATTTTGCGAATTTTTGAAGCCAGAATTCTGGAGTGATGACATGATAAATCAGGGCCTTGGTGTTTATTTTCACTGTTTATTGATCATGGAGTACAGTACACGGTTACATTTATATACACATATACTGTATATATATATATATATATATATATATATATATATATATATATACACACACACACACAGTGAGGAAAAAAAGTATTTAGTCAGCCACCAATAGTGCAAGTTCTCCCACTTAAAAAGATAAGAGAGGCCTGTAATTGACATCATAGGTAGACCTCAACTATGAGAGACAAAATGAGAAAACAAATCCAGAAAATCACATTGTCTGATTTTTAAAGAATTTATTTGCAAATTATGGTGGAAAATAAGTATTTGGTCACCTACAAACAAGCAAGATTTCTGGCTCTCACAGACCTGTAACTTCTTCTTTAAGAGGTCCCTCTGTCCTCCACTCTACCTGTAGTAATGGCACCTGTTTGAACTTGTTATCAGTATAAAAGACACCTGTCCACAACCTCAAACAGTCACACTCCAAACTCCACTATGGTGAAGACCAAAGAGGTGTCGAAGGACACCAGAAACAAAATTGTAAACTTGCACCAGGCTGGGAAGACTGAATCTGCAATAGGCAAGTAGCTTGGTGTGAAGAAATCAACTGTGGGAGCAATAATTAGAAAATGGAAGACATACAAGACCACTGATAATCTCACTCGATCAGGGGCTCCACACAAGATCTTACCCTGTGTGGTCAAAATGATCACAAGAACTGTGAGCAAAAATCCCAGAACCACACGGGGGGACCTAGTGAATGACCTGCAGAAAGCTGGGACCAACGTAACAAAGGCTAACGTCAGTAACACACTACGCCGCCAGGGACTCATATCCTGCAGTGCCAGACGTGTCCCCCTGCTTAAGACAGTACATATCTGGGCCCGTCTGAAGTTTGCTAGAGAGCATTTGGATGTTCCAGAAGAGTATTGGGAGAATGTCATATGGTCAGATGAAACCAAAGTAGAACTGTTTGGTAGAAACACAACTCGTCGTGTTTGGAGGAGAGTGAATGCTGAGTTGCATCCAAAGAACATACCTACTGTGAAGCATGGGGGTGGCAACATCATGCTTTGGGGCTGTTTCTCTGATCCGTGTACATGAATGAATGAATGGGGCCATGTATCGTGAGATTTTGAATGCAAACCTCCTTCCATCAGCAAGGGCACTGAAGGTGAAACATGGCTGGGTCCTTCAGCATGACAATGATCCCAAGCACACCGCCAGGGCAACGAAGGAGTGGCTTCATAAGAAGCATTTCAAGGTCCTGGAGTGGCCTAGCCAGTCTCCAGCTCTCAACGCCATAGAAAACCTTTGGAGGGAGTTGAAAGTCTGTGTTGCCCAGCGACAGCCCCAAAACATCACTGCTCTAGAGTAGATCTGCATGGAGGAATGGGCCAACATACCAGCTGAGATGAACTTTTGTTATTGACCAAATACTTATTTTCCACCATAATTTGCAAATAAATTCTTTAAAAATCAGACAATGTGATTTTCTGGATTTGTTTTCTCATTTTGTCTCTCATAGTTGAGGTCTACCTATGATGTCAATTACAGGCCTCTCTCATCTTTTTAAGTGTACAATTGGTGGCTGACTAAATACTTTTTTTCCCCACTGTGTATGTGTGTGTATATATATATATATATATATATATATATATATATATATATATATATATATATATATACACACACTTCACCGATATAAAGACACAATTTGATACCAGATTGATGTGTATTTTGCTTTTATCATCAATTACACTGAATTATGTTACAACTAGGGATGAGCAAATCGCCTATTCGAGGGACGAGCAAATTCGCATAAAACTTTGTTAGAATACTGTATGTAGCGAGAGCTCCATAAGTATTAGAATGTATTGGCTCCTAGGAGCCGAAGTTATAACTTCGCCAAGTCTCGCAAGACTTCAGGTAATAACTTTAGAAATTAATTTATACTATTAAAAAGCTTTTACCGAACTCTGATTCGGTTTCAAGTGATATGCTTATCCCTAGTTACAACTTATTTAGGACATGTGAATATATATTGTGTGGTATGTATCGTCACACAAATCTAAGCCAACATCTTTACAACCAAATAAAATAACATTTAAAGGATGTCAGCTTTAGGCCCCATGCACACAACCCTATCCATTGCGGAGTGGACATACAGATGCACGTCTGTATGTCAAAGGGTCCACAAAAAATGCGGATGCAATACAGACTGCAATGGTATTTTGCTGATCCACAGTTTACAGACCACAAAACGGACATGGTCATGTGAATTGTATAGGGGAATGAGCAGCCTGCAGTAAAACTGTATATCAGGAATTGTCACCTCAGTTCACAGCATGCAAATAAATGAAACATAGTAACATATTCCCTTTAAGAATAATTTGTCATTGCTAGTGATGAGCGAACTTCTGTTTTAAAGTTCATCGTATAAGGTTCGAGTTATCTAAGAATTCCGTTATGGTCTGTGGTAACGGAATTTATAATGGAATTCTTAGATAACCCGAACCTGGTACTCTGAACTTGAAAACAGAAGTTCTCTCATCACGTCATTTCCTTGATTTGTGTACAATGAGGTTCAAGGGTGGACAGATCAGGGCCATTCACAAGCTCGTCTTAGGCTACTTTCACATTAGTGGTAGCCTTCTCCGGCAGGTTGTTCCGGTGGGTTAACAGCCTGCCGAATCCGTGCTGCCACTAGAGCACGCATGCCACCGGAAGTCCGCTCCGGCCCTATTCATTATAATGGGGGCAGACAGGAGGTCCGGCCGCAGTATGGCAAACATGCCGAGAGGCGAACGGAATAAAACTACGACATGTGCCTTTTAGACTTGTCTTGTTAAAAGGTGAATATTTACCCCACTGATCCTTCTGTAATTTGCTCAAACTGCTAGCCACTTGTGCTTCTCCATAGAAAGGGTATTGTGGCAAAAGCGTTCAATTTCAGTTTAATTGCACCAGAGAATCCTGCGTCTCATGGTCTGAGTCTTCCAGTAGGCTGCCATATGCCTTTTACCGAGCTGTAGCTTGTGGTTGTCCATTCTACCTGACTGCTTGGAGTACTACAAATAAAATTGTCCTTCTAAAAAGGTTCTCCCACACCCACGGCAGAATTGATATGGGCCATTAGGTTCCTGGTCTGAATACACTGTATTTACAACCATTTAGTCAGACTTAGATCTTTGTGTTAACGTTTTGGAGAACTCATTACTTCCAAAATGATACCACTGTGTGAACGAGCATGCCCCAAAACGTTCAAACAAGATTAGGAAACCTGGAGCAGTGGTGAATCTAGAAATAAAACATCTCAGAAGAATGTCTTCAGGCTCAGCTAAGAACAAGAAAAATGGAATTAAAAAGAGTAGTAAAGTAACTACTGCCTCTGTTTAGAGTAGCACAATCCATAGACTCATAATTCTACGAGTATGCGCACACAAATTAAATTTCAAGCTGATTTGGGGGCGTATTTATATTTCCAATTGGAATCCACTTTGCCGTTCATACGGTCTGCAGTCGATCCGTGGCATGACAAAAAAAAACCTGCAGCAGAAATCCAAGAATCAGCCATGGATTTCTGAGATCAATTCCACAGAAAATACTCAACATTTTGACCATACCCACTTAAAGGGGTTATCCCACAAATAATGTAAAAGATGAAAATCAGACATTATATAGTACATGACAACCTCTTTTTAACAAAGCTAGAATCAGCTCTGTACCTCACATAGATCCAGAGATCTCACCATTCATTGCTCTGCTAGATTTATATCAAGTTGGCAGCTCAGGGGGGAGTGTCTTTTCTGCTGCAGCTAAGGGGGGCGTGTCTCAGCTCTCCCTATCACAGCTCAGGAGGCAGTAAAAAGTTGAAACTGAGCATGTGCGGCCTGCTCAGTGTATAGGTCAAAGAAATTAAGTCGTCCTATACAGATACATTTTATTGAATAACTCAGTAGTTATACAAAATTTTTAATGACATGCAATTACAAAAGTATTCAGATCCAGGGGCTGGTTTGAAAACTGTAGAATATTTTTCGTGGGACAACCCCTTTAAAGGGGTTTTCCAACATTTTAATACTGATGATCTATTGTCTGGATAGGTCATAAGTAGAGTTGATCGAACGTGCTCGTAACGAGCACTGTAGAGCTCGGATCCCCTGCGCTCGTATGCCCTCAGGCATCCGGGTCCATCCTCACCTGACTGTAAGTCAATGGGGGTGGATCCGTTTGGTATGACACACAAGTGTGTCATACCAAACGGATCCGTCTCCACTGACTTGCAGTCAGATGAGGACGACGGATCCGGATGACTGCGCAGCGGAGCGCAGGGGATCCGAGCAGTACAGTGCTCGTTACGAGCACGTTCGCTCAACTCTAGTCATAAGTATCTGATTGGTGGGGGTCCGACACCTGGGACCCCTACCGATCAGCTGTTTGAGACACCACCGGTGCTCGCAGCTTTTCCTCAGCTAGTGATGATACGTTCATGTGGCCTAGGAGCAGCTCAGCCAAATAGAAGTGAATGGGGCTGTGTGCAATACCAAGCAAAGCCGCTATACAATGTACGGCGCTGTGCTAGGTAAGTGGCTTACACAGTAACGCCTGTGCCTTCTCAAACAACTGATCAGCAGGGGTCCCGGAGGTTAGGTCATCAGTATTAAAATTTCAGAAAACTCTTTTTTTTTAAGTTCCTCTGGAAAAACAGGCTATATCTGAGAAAGTTAAAACTTAAAGGGGTTATGCCATGATTGATGTAAATGATGAAGATGTTACATAGCACATGACAATGTCTTTCTACAGTAAAAGCTAGAACCAATCCTGTACCTCACATGGATGCAGAGATCTCCTCATTCATTGCTCTGCTAGATTATCTTCAGGCTGGCAGCTCAGAGGTGTGTGTCTTTTCTGCTGTCATAGCTTCTAACAGAAGAAAACACTGGTGACAACAACACTCCTTCAAGCTCAGTTAGTGGACATGCACATTACTTTATTATAATGGTGCCTCCTGGTGTTTCATGTGAGTAGTAAAGAATATATTGCAACTGGAACATTTTCCTAATAGAAAGTACATTACAAAAAAATAAAGTTTTTGAAACACACTATTGATCTATTACAGATAATGGGCCAATTTACAGTTCATCTATTCATGCAGAGAAAATAGCAGCATGCAGCACCCAGCTCCGATTTTTCTGTAAGGCTTGCATTCAAGTGAATGGGTTGGTTAAAATAAAATAAAAACAAACAAAAACCAATACCATCCATGTTCCAGCTGGTTAAGGGCCCATTCAGACGATGGGCCTCAAAAGATGTGGAAAGCACACTGCGGTCCCTGCAAAAAACATAGTGCATGTCCTATTCTTGTCCACAATTGCGGACAAAAAATAGACATTTCTATCATAGTGTCGACCATGTGCTGTCCGCAAATTGCAGAACACACAGGCCGGGATCCGCAATTTGCAGACCGCAAAACACTACGGTCGTCTGAATGAGCCCAAACACAGACAAATTTCAGATCGATCCCCTGAATAAGTTCTAAAAGACGTGGACTGTTTTGGAATTGAGGATTCATCTGCTGAAAAGCCCTAACTTTTTTCATCAACATAATTATATGAGTTTTTTTTTTTTTTTCAACTACATGGCAAGTTATACACAATCAATGGAGGAATTAAAATGGCCGCTGTGAGATTCCTGGACATGGAATCGGTCCTCCCATCGGCCTAAGTAACAATGCACAGAGCAGGTCCCCATTGCAGGCTCCGTTCTCTGCTTATGTGAGCAGAAAATGATTGTACTTCACAGTGCTGATGCAGGCAGAGAACGCAGTTTACACAGGCCGTCCTGCAGGAGGACGGATTCCATGTCCAGAAATCTGACAGTGGGCATTTTAATTCCTTTGCCGATTGTCCCATAGACAAAATCAGCCACTATAAATAAAGGCAGATAAAGATATATGCTTTGCTTGGTGGTGCTGTATGTAGGGATCCAACCCCGCTCTTTGGTAAAGAATAGAAACAATGGCATGTAATATTTCTCATTGATAGTAGGATTTTATTCGATATGTGTTTATCGTTTTAGCTCACAGGCCTTCATCAGACACTATGCCGCAGAAAAGAAGTGGAAAAATAGATGATGAATGCCACATGCTGCTCGTCAGGTATATGATGTTTAGCAGGTCAAAAATGGCGGCACACACATGATTAAAGGGGTTTTCCGAGTTATATATATTGATGACCTATCCTCAGGATAGGTCATCAATATCAGATCAGCGGGGGTACCGTATCAGCGCTGCCTCCTCTTCACTGTTTACATGCTGGCCGTAACGGGGTAGTGGTGAGTAGGTGTAATTACATCTAACTGCCCCATTCATTTCTATGGGAAGAATCGCTCCCATAGACTTGTATGGAAGCGATTCTTCCCATAGAAATGAATGGGGTACATGGAATAAGTCAGAAGCTGTAATAAATGTTTAATTACACGCAATTACAAAAGCATTCAGAGCCGATCTAGGTGCTGGTTTGAAAAATATTTTTAATCCAACTAAAAAGTTTTACTCCTCAAATAGTAGAAAGTTTGGACAATAACACATTTGCTTTAAAGCTGAAACATTGTGCTGCATAATAGTAAAACTTTTCCTACATTTTTTGGAAGCAGGCTCTGTGATAATGTCCCTGATGCTGTGGGACCTGTGAGGGCTGAGTCTCCCACTCCACGCACAGTTGACCTATGGTTAGGCAGCTGTTCCACCTGCTCCGATTCATCATTTTTTAAAGACATGATGTCACAAGTCCTGAGAAGAACAGTTCAAACATGGGAAACAAAGACTTAGTAATATGCCTAAATTATAAAAAATGCTGCTAAATGTAGTGCAAACAGCTTTGTTTGGGTTCTTACTATTACAAAGGGTGGAATCTGTGCAACTGGCATTTTAGATCTAAACAGAATATTTGTTGTAAAAAGGAACCATATATTTTCTGCTAACAAGATAGAATTTTCTCTTTTGCCAAGGTGCTAGATAAATGACATTGACCATGATTGCTATATCCAGTCAGAGTGAGCTCCAATGCAGTGCACCGGTGAGCTGTTTTTTTTCCCCTGTGATCTGGGTGCTTTCTTTATTTGCTACAAACAAGGCACATCACAAGAGAAACAAATATTCTACAGGTAAGGGCTCATGCACACACAAACATGTGCCGGCTATGGCTACATTGCAGCCCGCAATATATGGGCACCGGCCATGTGCACACCCCAATCTGGAAGATACAATGTGGAGGCACAAAGCGGAAGGCCACGGAAGCACTACAGAGGGCATTTTGGTCCATGCCTTCGCACCGCAAAACATAGAACGTACTCTATTTTTTGGGGGGTGTTTGACGGATCACGGACCCATCAGTGGCGTCCACATTCATTGGGGACAACAATTAGCAGTCCCCAATGCACGGCACATGTTTGTGTGGATGAGCCCTAAAAACAATATAAATGCTCATGTGGGCCATAATCTCCATGTCCAAAATGTTTTATTTGACAGCCTTGGTTTTCTTTAACTCCTCTTCAGCAAGAGGCCATTGTATGTGGAACTGCACTTTGTCAGCAAACTGCTGGACGTATCTGTAGGTGTCAAACGTCGTCTTCTCCACTTTTTCAAGCTGTCTTACACAAGTTCCAGCATTAAAATAAAACCGGCTTCCTTCAAGCACTTTTTTGGTTTTCATGGAATAGCACAGAATGGATTTTTTAAAGAGACAATATAAATTTCTTAGGTGAGCGACTTCTGCAACTGCGCAAATCAGAACCATGCCGACTTTAGCTGTGCAAACTTTGCATTTCAGGTAGAAATAAACGCATCCTTCCAGATTTTGGCTTACATCATATCTTATTGGCTTGTCCTTCTCTACTTGTTTAGTAACCGATAGGAACGCTATCAGGTCCAACACTTCACTGGAGTCGCACACTTTGCGTCCTTCTGTCAGGATTGTGCTGCATTCTTTGCACATAAAGACAGATCCAATATCGGGAATCAACAGCGATGACCCCGCCATGCCTAAAAGAAAAGAAAAAAAAGTAATAGAATTGCTTATATTCAACTTTATTCACACTGCCCTCTGGTAACAAACTACTTGACTGGAGGAGAAAGGCGTGTAAACATGTTATAGTAAAACACAGTCAGCGACAATATTTACTACATGACATCTGATAATTTGACAAGTGGTGTCTCCTTAGGCAAAGTAATAGATATTTTGAATCCCTTATTTGGGCTCAACTCCTTCATGACCAGGTGATTTTCAGATTTTTCATTTTTGTTTTTTTACTCCCAGCTTTCCCAAGGCCATAATGTTTTCATTTTCCCATCCACATAGCTGTATGAGGGCTTGTTTTTGTGGGAAAAGTTGTACTTTCGAATGGCACCATTTACGGTTGCACATAATAGGGTGGGAAAGAAAAATTCCAAACGGGGTGGAATTATAAAAAAAAAACAAAAACAGAATTCCAACACCGTTTATGGGAATTGTTTTTATAGCATTTCCTATGCAGTAAAACTGACCTGTTGCGCTCATTCTCCAGGACACTATCATTACAACGTTATTATTTATTATTAAAGTGCACTAAGCATGAACAAGACGAGTTACAGACTGGTACAGAAGGAGAGAGGGCCCTGGCCGCGAGGGCTTACAATCTACAAGGGATGGGAGGATACAGTGGGAGAGTGTAAAGCTGGTCATGGCAGTGTAGCAGCAGCAGGGTCACAGGTTGTAGGCTTGTCTGAAGAGGTCGGTTTTCAGGTTTCTTTTGAAGGATTCCACTGTAGATGAGAGTCTAATATGTTGGGGTAGAGAGTTCCAGAGTATGGGGGATGCACAGAAATCCTGGAGGCGATTGTGGGAAGAGGTAAGGAGAGAAGGAGGTCTTGTGAGGATCGCAGAATAATGTGTGGGGATGATTCGGGAAAGTAGCTCAGAGATGTAGGGAGGGGACAGGTTGTGGACGGCCTTGTATGTATTTGTTAGTATTCTGAACTGAATTTGCTGGGTAATGGGGAGCCAGTGAAGGAATTGGCAGAGGGGAGAGGAAGAGGAGTAACAGGGTTAGAGGTGGATTAGTTGGGCAGCAGAGTTGAGGATAGTTTGGAGGGGGGCGAGAGTGCTAGATGGAAGGCCACAGAGGAGAATGTTGCAGTAGTCTAGGCGCGAGATGATGAGGGCATGTACTAGCATTTTCGCAGACTCATAGTTGAGGAATGCACGGATGCGGGAGATATTTTTGATAGATAGGTCTGTTGGGGGGGGTTGAGCAAGATGGGGAAAGATGATAAATTCTGTTTTTTCCACGTTAAGTTTTAGAAAGCGAGAGGAGAAGAAGGAGGATATGGAAGATAGGCATTGTGGGATTCTGGATAGTAAGGTGGTGATGTCTGGACCAGAGAGTTAGATTTGAGTGTCCTCAGCATAAAAGTGATACTGAAAGCCATGAGCTGTCCCAGGCCGAAGTTCTAGATAGAGAAGAGCAGGGGTCCGAGGACAGAGCCTTGCAGGACACCAACAGAGAGGGAATAAGATGAGGAGGTGGTGTGAGTGTGAGACGCTAAATGTCCGGGTTGTAAGGTATGATGCAATCCATGAGAGGGTCAGGTCGGTGATGCCAAGAGATGAGAGAGTTTGTAACAGAAGGGAGTGATGGACAGTGTCAGAGGCAGAGGAGAGGTCAAAGAGGAGGAGGACAGAGTAATGTTTTTTTGGTTTTGGCCGTTAGCAGGTCGTTGGTGGCTTTGGTTAGGGCAGTTTCAGTCAAGTGGTGGGGTCGGAAGCCAGATTGTAGCCGGTCAAAGAGGGAGTAAAAGGAGAGATGAGAGGACAGTGAAGAATGGACATGTTGCTCAAGTAGCTTTGAGGCATATGGAAGAAGTGATATGGGGCGATAGCTGGACAAAGAAGATGGGTCAAGTGAATGCTTTTCAAGGATGGGTTTAATGGTAGCATGTTTAAAACCAGAGGGGAAGACGTAGGTTAGTGATAGGTTGAAGAGATGAGTTAGGGCTGGGATAGGGTCAAGTGCGCAGGTGGTGAGATGTGATCTGGAGACTAGAGTAGAAAGTTTTTCTTTTGTAACGGCGGAGAAGCAGGTTTTAAGAGAAGAGGACTGAGTGGTTGTGTAGAGGGGCTGTGGGGACTGTGCTCTGAAGCTTTCTCTGAAGTTGACGATCTAGACTTGTCTAAAGTATGTGGTAAAGTCCTTGGCTGAGACGAAAGTGTTAAAAAGTTGTTTAGGGTTGTGGGACAGGGAAGATATGAGAGATGAGAAGTAGGCCTGTTTTGCATCAGCAAGTGAGGATTTGAAAATAAGGAGGGATTGCTTGCATGTGGTAAAATGATCCTTAGAATGGGATTTATTCCATTGCAGCTCAGCAGCTCTGGAAGCTTGTCTGAGTTCCTTGGTCAGGTTGGTGTACCAGGGTTGTTTGTTGATTTTTCAGGTTTTGTTGTGTATGGGTGGGGCAACAGAGCTGTAGTTATTGTGGTGTTATACAGAGTGGTGGCAGCATCTGGGTCTTGGAGGGATCAAATGTTAGAGAGTGACAGAAGAGAGTCAGAATGCAAGTGAAAGGCAAGATGTTTAAGGTTCCTGTGGGGGTGTGCTAGTGTGTGGACCGGGCGAGTAGCAGAAGAGACCAGTGAAGAAAAGGTAAGTAGGTTGTGGTCGGATAGGGGGAAGAGACGAATTAGAAAGATTAGATAGTGAGCAGAAGCAGGCAAAGATAAGATCCAGAGTGTGGCCATCTTTGTGGGTGGGAGTGGAAGACCACTGAGAGGCCGAAAGAGGAAGAGAGTGCTAGAAGCTTGGAGGCGGTTGAGTGGCAAGTGTCAATGGGGATGTTGAAGTCACCCATGATGATGTCGGCAGAAAAAGTGTGAGAGCCAGGTGTTAAAGTGGTCAACAAAGATGGTGGCTGGGCCTGGGGGCGGTAAATCACAGCTACTTGGAGGTTGGAGGGAGAGTGGATACGAACAGAGTGTACTTCAAATGAAGAGGGCGTAATGGATGGTGGCAGTGGAGTTGGGCTGTAGGAAAAGGTGTCCGATAGAAGAAGACCAACTTCTCCACCATGTTTGCAGCCGGGCGGGGGTGTGGGTGAAATTAAATCTGCTATAAGAGAGCGCAGCAGGGGAGGAAGTGTCAGAGGGTGTCAGTCATGTTTCTGTGAGACCCAGAAAGGACAGTTTTCGGGAGATGAAGAGGTCATGGATGTAGGACAGTTTGTTACAGACACAACGTGCATTCCATAATGCTCCTGCAAGAGGGACCAAGGGAGCAGAAATTTGTAGTGGGAGGTAGAGGTGATAGTGAGGATTTGCTGAGGGGGGCCTGGATTTGGAGAGATCACCAGCAATAAGGAGAAGCAGAGAAAGTGTTGGGAGAAGAAGAGGGCATGAGGTGGCTGTGTGTGTTTGAGAAGGAAGTGTTTTATGTTGCTGAACAGGTTTGTGCAAGTAGTCAGATGAGCAGGTAGGATGGAGGAAGAGATAAATAGTTCCTTGTGAGAACTACTGAGAGAGATGTGCGAGATAAATGGTTCTCTCGATCCCCACTAAGTGGAACCAATGCACGGCTGGGGGCGTGCACTCATGGTTTTTGCCTGTACTAGCACTGTGAAGCACAATATTATGTGCAGATGACAGCAGAGATAACTGCTCAGCTGCACCTCTGTGCTCCGGAAAGTATTTCACCTCACCTTGTACTCACAAGCTGGAGTTTAGGAATTTGACCACGGCATCTGAGGAGTTAAATGTGCGCGATCGACATTAGCAACGATCGTACATATTAGCCCCAGGTATCTGCTGTTCAAAATGAGCGGGAGCTATCTTTTAATACCTGACCACCAATGTATATATTTGTTAGGCGGTCGGGAACAGGTAAAGACAGCTGCACTAGTTCTACAGTCTCCCTAAAGAAAGAGTGTTAAAGGAGGACCCATTGTGTCAAAGCATTGCCTCTACATCAGGGAATGTTAGATAGTGAAGAGAAAGACCCCGGCATTCCTTGTGTAAATCCCAGCAACAAGGAGCAATAGCTATCTTTTAGGAACCACCATTCATATCAGATATAAGCCCCAAACCATGAAACTAAACAGGATTTTAATATCAATAAAGTGTTCTCCAAACCTAGTAATGAGCCCCAACATTTCCAAATTGTCGTGGTAAGGACACGTCCCTACACAGTGGTGCCACCCCAAAGATTTTCCACATTGCCGTGTAGATACAGTAACATAGGCAAAATAGTAATCCTAGCATAGTAATAAAATAAGCATAGAATAGCCCATGCTGAAGCAACTAAATGGCCTAGGCCAGCCCCTGAAAAACAACCCTATGGTATTACCCCTTCTCCATCCCCTTAACCACTAAATTGCATAAGTTTGGGGGGGGCGTGGCCTGGCCGGCGATGTGAGAGGACGCGCGGCTGAGAGCTCCTCCGCAACCTGCACATAACTCCTTCTGCATCCTGCGGCAAACTGATCGAAAGTTGCTAAAACTTACCTGGATAGAGTTGGGGACTCCATCGGCATCCTTTCCAGCGATGACCCGCACTACTAAAAGGGATAAGGAGGGTCCTGGCCCCACGCCGCTCAAACAGCATGGCGCGGCTGGCTCATCCAAGATGGCGGACGTAGCGGCTCGTCTTGAACAGTTCGCAAGAACACCACAGCCAGAGGGTGGACACAGCAAGACTGCCTCCAAGAAAACCTCAGTGGAGGATCTCGCTGAGACGCAGTTAGTGCCTCAAACTGGGCAATCAGAGGTAGGCCAAGATGGCGGCCCCTGCATGGCGGTGGCGGGAAAGGATGGTGAGACGGAGGCCTGTGGTGGGGATGAGCGGGGTGCAGGGCGGGAGCTAGGGCACACGGATGCTGGAGCGCTGGGCCCATCTGAACCGACCAGTAAAGATATATTTATGGCGGTGCAACACTGTAGCTCGGCCCTGGATACCCTGAATACGTCCATTGGGGCCCTGCAAGAAAGCGTGTCCTTTATAAGGCAGGACATTAAAAAGATAAAGGAGAGAGTGGAGAATGTGGAGGAAAGAGTGGGGCTCCTGGAGGACCAGGTACCTCCAGTCAAACATGATCTTGCCAAAGTAATCCATAATATCACGCTGCTTATCAATAAGGCAGAGGACCTAGAGAATAGGTCGAGGCGCAATAACCTCCGGTTAGTGGGGGTGCCTGAGAAGGCGGAGGGTAGCAACGCAGTGCGTTTCTTTGAAGACTGGCTCAAGGCCAAGTTCACACAGCAGACCCTATCTCCTCTCTTTGCTATTGAACGTGCACACAGAGTGCCCTTTCGCCCTCTGCCGCCCGAAGCGCCTCCGCGCCCTATCCTAATCCGCATCCTGCACTTCCAAGACCGGGATATGATCCTGAGAGCTGCCAGGGACCATCCGGATTTGCTGATTGACGGGAGGAAAGTGTCCATTTATCCGGACTTTTCGGCAGAAGTACAACGGCGCAGAGCACGGTTTCTGGATATTAAAAGACGTTTACGTCAACGTAATGTGCAATACTCCATGCTTTACCCATCCCGGCTGCGTGTACAAGCAGGAGGAAGGGTACAGATCTTTGAATCCCCTGATGAGGCAGCAACATGGATGGAGCAGAACGAAGATTTGCTGCGTAATCATGCTGGCGCTGCATAAGGGTTCTGAGACTGTGTCCAGCGTTCTCCTGCCTGCCGTGTGTATCCTGGCCTGAACCATCCTGGACTTTGCTGATGAGTAGCCTTAACTATTTTTGCCTTTTTTTTTTTTTCTTTTTGCCGCTATCTCTTTCTTCTATCTTTCCTGTCCTCCTTTTTGGATTTCCTTGTTCCTTCGTTATTTATCCCTCAACTGAATGCTACCATGATATTTCATTCATAATTGCAATGTGTGGGCATGGTATAGTGGGGCTGCCTTATCTAATATGTTGGCCTTTATAATGTGTTTCCAGTCCTTTATCAGGGTGGATACCATCTACTGTCAGTGACAGGGACCGCTGTATTTAGTGCTTCCCCCTTGAGAGGGGGGATTAGACTGTCGGTGTCCGACTATACTGGGGGTTCCTCTGGATGCCGGATATTCACTGTGACATGTTAGAATGGTCTTCCCCTTGACTGGTCTATGCCACTTTCTGTGTTAGTGGGTCTCAATAGCACATTTCCCCACTTCTAATTGAATGTTTGCTTTACAGTTATTTGCACTGTTAGGCCGCTTGGGTCCTCATTATGTTGCGGAGGTTCTCTTTGGCCTATTTCTCTGAGTGACTACGACACTTTGCTGCTCCCTATGGGAATTCTTGTGTTAGCAATTGTCACATTCTTAGTCTTGTGGCGGTGTTGTCGTCTCGCACCTGCCGGTTGCAGGATTTTGTACGGCCTCTTCTTTGGCTCTCAGGTTATGGGGTTGGGTCGGGTTAGGGTGGTTGTTGATGTTCGGTCTATGGGATGCCAGGGGGGGTGCCACGGGGAGTCGACCCTTAGATATGTCAGGCTTGTATTGATGTGGCGGTATGATTGGGATGATGGGTATCCTTATCTTCTATACTTTATGTTACACAATGGCGGATAGGACGCACATTACTGTCTGGAATGTCAGAGGCCTGAAAGATGCCACCAAGCGGCAGGCCGTTTTTACAGCTATGCAGAAATATCAACCTGGCATTTTATGCCTGTTAGAAATTGCATAAGTTTGTGTGCTTTTTTTTACTGTATGTCTAAACGTATCTGCTTGACGTACGGCAAAAATAAGATGTGAATGGGCCCATAAGTGTACATCGGTGCAGTGTAAGTGTATGGAGTGGGCTCACATGCTAATCCTGATCTATATGCTCCGCACGCTGGCTATGTATTACAGCTAGCACCTGGCTACAATCACCGGGATGAAAGATAACACTGAGATGCAGCGGTCAATAGCGACCACAGCATCTGAGGGGTTAGCTAAGGGGGGGGGGGGGGGGGGGTGCCCTTGGCCCTCCAATCGGAGACCCTGTGGTGAAATGTTCTGGATAAATTTGGTAGGTTTTCCAGCATGTTGATTAATTGGAGGAAATCAGTTTTAAAGGGAGTCTGTCACCAGCAACCTAGCTGTTTGCATAGACACATAGCTTTGGTTCAAATGATTAAAACTTTGTGGATCCGAGGCTCCGTTCCCAAGTTATCATACCTTTTCTTAAAGGGTTATTCTCATTTTAGACAATAGGGGCATATCGCTAGGATATGCCCCCATTGTCTTATAGGTGCGGGTCCCACCGCTGGGACCCGCACCTATTTCCAGAACGGAGCCCCCGAAGTGAATGAGGGCGCACTGCGCATGCGCAGCCGCCCTCCATTCATTTCTATGGGGCCGCCGAAAATAGCCGAGCGCTGGCTCGGCTACTTCCGTTGGCTCCATAGAAATGAATGGGAGCCGACCGCGCATGCACGGCCCGGCTCCCATTCATTTCATTTCTATGAGCGGCGCGGGGAGCTGCGCCTGGTGGTGGCCGGACCCCCGGAAACCTGGGGTCCTCCAGGCGCAGCGCTCCCCGCTCCGTTCTGGATATAGGTGAGGGTCCCAGCGGTGGGACCCGCACCTATAAGACAATGGGGGCATATCCTAGCGATATGCCCCCATTGTCTAAGATGAGAATACCCCTTTAATATACAAATTAAGCCTTTGGTGCAATGATGGTGTTACCATTCCTCTTGTACCTCCCAAGCTCTGCACACCTCTGTGCCTAGCCCATCCCTGGCTGCTTTCATTGACAGGACCAGGCAGTGGTAAAGCAGCGAGGGAGGGTCTGGCCACAGAAAGGAGTGGAGCTTGGGTGCAGAACCACAGCTATGTGTGGGGCAGTTGGATAGGGAGGTTGCTGCTGACAGATTCCCTTTAATGCCATTAGCGGAACTGAATGAGAACAGCGTAGGAGAGAAACTTCACTGAGAATGCTAAAACAGTGCAAAATATTTAAATATTTGGTTACATACAGTATACACACACACAAATTGTGGTAATGTGTACAGTATAAGTGCTGGAAGGCATGTATATCCCACCCAGATACCTCAGCTGGGTGAGATAAATTCAGAAAGCTGCAGTGATTTCAGTGAAGTGTAGTTTGTTGAGACAGTTTTGTCTAGATGTTGTTCTGGGCTGGATTTCATTTGGACTGGTGGATAGGTTTTGGAAGTGGGATCTGCCAGTCCACACCCTTCCAGTACAGGTATTGCGGTTAGATGAGGAGATTGCATGTGAGGCCTACTAGTGTAATCACGAAGGAATAAAACGATCCTTTGTGTATGAGAGTGGAGCGAGAAAGAGAAAGGCTGAGGAAGCCTAAGAGACTTGGAGAAAGAGGCCTGCAGAGGCTCTGTGTGGTCTCAGCCAGGAGGGCTGAGGGGCCACAAGGCTTTGAATAGCCTGAAGTTTGGGGGCCCAGCGACTCCTACGGATAGAGGGTTGCACGGTCTCCCTCCAAAAGTACTGGTGAGGTCACAGCCAGGAGGCTGCTGGACCGTACGGCTGAGAAAGCCGGATCGAATACCATGTGTGAACGGCGCTCTACAGGTGAGATAGAGACAACACATGTATTAGGTAGAACCCAGATGGGCAGGTGTTTATTTGAATGTTTTTCATGTGTTGGTGCTTAAGAGCGAAAATAAAGCACCATTTGGACATTAAAACCCTGTGTGTCGGAAGATTTGTGATTGCGACTCTCTGAGAGAGCGATCCCTTACAACATACATTCACACACACTTATATATCGGGAAAGGTACTATTTAACAGAAAAAGAGTCTTGTAAATAGTCTTCTTACCAACATGCTAACTAAGTATTGCTAAGGAGAGTTGGTTTTCAGTGTTGAATATGACTATGTGGAACATACAGGATCCTTAGCCTGGTACTTAGCGCCCTACCCCAGCCTCTGGCTTCTATATGTGTCCCCTCTGCTCATGCTGATCGCTGGCAGCTCTTTATATTTCTCTCTTCCCTGCACTTCTCCGTTAGTTACCAAGTACAGGGAAGAGTTTACTAGAGCTGTATACTGTAGATACTGTCAGTCCTGTTCTTTATCTTCTCTGTGCTCAGTATCTAACAAGGAAGAGACAGAACCAGGCTGCCAGTACTTAGCGATACCAGTAAATGTACTTTGCTCCTGTATATCTACTGTCAGGCCGCTACCTCAGCAAGTGAGGCCTCTAAGTCTCTGTCCCAAGTGACTGCTGATCCAAGACGGTCAAGAGACACCAGCGCAAGGCACTCAGCGATCAGGCAAAACCATACCCAGGAAAGGAAGTTTGTTCAATCCGATAAATAAGCCAAGGGTCAGGGTGAAATCCGGTGAACAGGTAGAGGTTGGGCATGGATCAGAACATATACATAGCACCTTCACAAGGAACTATTAATCTAGAACACACCATTGCTCAGGCACCATTCCAAGCCTTTTGAATAACTTGGAACAGGAAGCCATGGGCTGAGGATGATTAGGACGTGCACGCTGGACCTTCAAGTCAGAGGAAGTGCACGCACCTAGGGCAGGGAGGAAGGAGCAAGCTGGGAGCAGACCTCTCCCGGTGTGGAGTGCAAGAGAGGAGCGCTACTACAACTACAATGGCTGGGCCAGATGAGCAGACGGAGAGGGACACTGGCTTCTCTGGACCATCGGAGACCTGGAGCAGGATGGGGGTGTGGCTTTGCCCACGGGGAGCAGTGAGATATACTGGCGGCCCATGCCAACCGATAAATTTTCATATATTAGGCTCATATAGATAATAAACATAATAATTGATTATAGAATTGAGGACAAACGGCGTATGTTAGAAAAACTTGAGGCAAGCTGATCAGAAAATAGGGTTTAGGAGGGATGATAAACGTAGCCAAGACAGCATACATATGTTCTGAAGACGTCCAAAACTTCACTTACACTGGTGGGGAATAATACAAAACGCAATATTCAGCATCAAATTGACAACAAATCCTTTGTTATGTACATTGGGTAATGTAGATTGATGTATAACATTATCTGCTAATGAAAGGGTTATTGGAGGCAATGATACCTGTAAAATGGATCTCAATAGAAACCAGTGGTGAAAGAATCGGAAATTCTGGTACAGCAGACGCTCCAATGTTAAATAAGATTAGCAATAATGAATGGAGGGTGGAATAACAAGAGTTAAAAAGTACGTGTACACAGGGTACGGACTCCACAGTACTGCTCCTGCCTGTGCCCGCTTAGCTACAGGCTGGTATAACACCTCTGTGCAGGGTCGCCTGCCCCAGTATGCTAAGCAGAGCTATTAGTTGACAGAAGGCGGCACAGGCAGGAGTTCTGCCCCTCTAAAGCCTGGCATAGCATGAGTGCAGGGTTTCCAGTACTGATGTGCTATGCAGAGCTTATAGCTGAGCGGGCTTACAGCACAGGGATAATAAACACAGTGATGTCACAGCACAGAGATAATAAACACAGTGATGTCACAGCACAGGGATAATAAACACAGTGATGTCACAGCACAGGGATAATAAACACAGTGATGTCACAGCACAGGGATAATAAACACAGTGATGTCACAGCACAGGGATAATAAACACAGTGATGTCACAGCACAGGGATAATAAACACAGTGATGTCACAGCACAGGGATAATAAACACAGTGATGTCACAGCACAGGGATAATAAACACAGTGATGTCACAGCACAGGGATAATAAACACAGTGATGTCACCGTACAGGGATAATAAACACAGTGATGTCACCGTACAGGGATAATAAACACAGTGATGTCACAGCACAGGGATAATAAACACAGTGATGTCACAGCACAGAGATAATAAACACAGTGATGTCACAGCACAGAGATAATAAACACAGTGATGTCACAGCACAGAGATAATAAACACAGTGATGTCACAGCACAGAGATAATAAACACAGTGATGTCACAGCACAGAGATAACACAGTGATGTCACAGCACAGAGATAATAAACACAGTGATGTCACAGCACAGAGATAATAAACACAGTGATGTCACAGCACAGAGATAATAAACACAGTGATGTCACAGCACAGAGATAATAAACACAGTGATGTCACAGCACAGAGATAATAAACACAGTGATGTCACAGCACAGGGATATGAGAACAGAATGGAATGCATTTTGGATAACTCCGTTCATTTCAGTTATGTTTTGTCCCTATTGACAATAAATGGTGACAAAACGGAAGCATTTTTTCCGGTATTGAGATCTATGACGGATCTCAATACCGGAAAATATTAACGCTAGTGTGAAAGTAGCCTAATACACACAGTGATGTCATAGTACAGGGCTCTGTGGATGCGGCATTACTGGATGTTCCATAATAGTTGATGTGACTGGAGGGCATTGCGGTAACATTTGGCAACGCTGCATCCAGAGAGTGCGGGACCAGCCTGCTGGAACACAGAGCGGTAGTGTGAAACAGGCCTCACATTTTCCATGGTACCATACAGACCTATTACTCTGGTAGCTATGCCCATGTGCACAATAACGCCTTCCCTTTACGGTCTGTATTCATGTAACCTGTTGTAGTTCCACCTCAGCCAGAGCGCCTACAGACTACTACCCTAACCACAATCGCTAACTTTACCGCGCTTTACACTAGATTGGGGAGGTTTATAGGTCACGTGACGAATGCGGCACCTGTGAGCGGACCTATAGTCATATAGGTGAAGCCGCTGCATTACAGAATCCTATACTCACTGCATTAGATACGTAGTTCGTATTGACCGCCTAAAGCCGACCCAGCTCTTCAGGAAGTACGTACCAAAATCCTGCAGTCACCGGCCTCTGGTTGGCTGTTCAGAAAGGCGGGTCTGAATCTCGCGTTATCCAATCAGTAGCGGGGAAAGCCGAGAGCGGGGCGGGTTCTGGGCCGCTTCACCAATGAGCGCTTGGCTGGCAGCTCTGGTTGGCATTTGGGGCTGCAGGATCCACGTGACATTAGAGGTACAGTGCCCACGTTCTGTAGCTGTATGGTGGTGCTTCTTGCTAGTAGGTCATGTCAGATGTCCCGGGCTGTTCGCAGGGCACTCTATTGTTCTGTCTGCAGATTTGGGGATAATGAGGGTACATGCGGGTACATTTCTTATGTTAGTAATTCAAGGTCAAGTCAAGCCGATGAAAATGAGAAGGTTTAAAGGGACACACTATAGTTTTTTTTTGCTTGTATCTGTTCTTTTGGTCTGAATTATTAGCCATTTCAGGCTGAAGAGACAGTGGAGGACGTTTAGCAAAACTGGTGCAAAGGAAAACTGGTTTAGTTGCTATAGCAACCAGATTGGTCCTTTCATTTGCCAAAGGAGCTCTGAAAAATGCAACGTGGAATCTGATTGGTTGCTATGGGCAACAGCCAGTTTTCCTTTGCATACCTCTATATCACCGCTGCAAGCATGTACACAATGTTATATTGTAGCTGCATACCCCACATAACTGGTGCAGCCAGTCACTGCCCACAGAGGACTCTTGCCCTATATGGTGGCACTGGAAACGTTTTCATTTCATCACATTCAGACATCCGTAGTTCAAGGACTGTTATGCCATTTTGCGGAACGGGTGCAGACACATTCATTTAAAGGGGTTTTCCGGGATAGTACTACTGATGACCTTTCCCTTATCTCGGCATAGGTCATCAGTATCTGATCGGTGGGGGTCTGACACCCGGGACCCACACCGATCAGCTGTTTGAGAAGGCAGCAGCGCTCCCGTGAGCACCACTGCCTTCTGTTAGCCTTTCCTAGGCCAGTGACGTCATGTTCATCGGTCACTTGGCCTAGGAGAGGCTGAGCATGATACCAAGCACAGCCGCTGTACAATCCACGGTGCTGTGCTTGGTGAGTGGGGAGAAGGTACCTTCTCAAACAGCTGATCGGCAGGGGTCCCGGGTGTCGGACCCCCACTGATGAGGATAGGTCATCAGTAGTACAATCCCAGAAAACCCTTTTAAATGAGGCTGCGTGCTGTCTGCATCCATAGTTCCATTCCGCGGCCCCGCAAAAAAGACAGAGCATGTCAGAGCAGACAAGAATAGGCATTTCTTTCACAGGGCCGGCCATGTGCGGTCCGCAAAATGCGGCATGCAAACAGCCAGTATCTGTGTTTTGTGGATCTGCAATTTACGGACCGCAAAACACTTGTGAACATGTGAATGGACCCTTAGGGTGCATTCACACGACCGTAAGTGTTTTGCGGTCCGCAAATTGCGGATCCGCAAAACACGGATAGCGGCCGTGTGCGTTCCGCAATTTGCGGACCGCACATGGCTAGCGCTATATATATATTGCGGACAAGAATAGGACATGCTCTATATTTGTTGCGGCGCAGCGGAACGGAACAACAGATGCGGACAGCACACGGTGTGATGTCCGCATCTTTTGCGGCCCCATTGAAATGAATGGGTCCGCACCTGTTCCGCAAAATTGCGAAACGGATGCGGACCCAAAACTACGGTCGTGTGAATGCACCCTTAGTTGGACAGTCTCTATGGCTACACTGAAGACTTGGAGCACTGCATAAAACAGAGCTCTAATCCCTCTGGACATATATAGAATTAATCAGCACAGGGCCTAAAAAACTAAAACAAACAGTTTACATTTTAAAGGGGTTTTCCAAGACTGGGACCAATGATCAGGGGGTCGGGCGGGCGTAAACATTAAAAAAAAATTAAATGAATGAATGACTCGCCCATACCAGAAGTGTGAGGTGCCATCTGCATATGCATCACTACTTCCGGACAATCAGTGGCCTCAGTGGTGACTGGTGCAGGAACGGTATGTGAGCCACTGCTAAGGCCATTGATTGGCTAGCAGCTGTGATGTGCATGTAGATGGCACGTCATACTTCCAGTCCAGAGGGGACCAGAAGTGGCAGAGATTGGAGGTCAGCACTGGACCTGGATTGCTCTGAACAGGGGTTATCCAGTCCTAAAAAAAGCCCCCCATATGCCAGGCCCCCCACGCTGAATATACTTACCCGGGTCCCTGCTCCCTTGGCCGGTCCTGGTCCCCGCACCACGGCTTCTGCTGCTTGATGAAAACATCCAGTGTCGGGGGGAGGGGAGCAGCCAATAGCAGGCGGAGACAAGCCTCCCTAGCTTCGCGGGTGATGCTAGGGAGGCTTGTCCCCATCCCTGCCTGCCATTGGCTTTACCCCCCCTTCCCCCCCGACACCAGATGTTTTCATCCGTGCTCGGGGAGAAGCAGCAGCAGCGGTGCGGGGACCCGGGTAAGTATATTCTGCGTGGGGGGCCTGGCATATGGGGGGGGGGGCTTTTTTAGGACTGGATAACCCCTTTAAGTTAAGAGAACATGTACAAACTGACATTTTTTGTGGGGAATCCCACATTTCTTTACATTATGAGACATCATTATATCAATGTAGATAATGTACAGACATTCATATACTTTTTTCTAGATCAGTAATGGAACGACCAGTGTAAGCAGCACTCTACGCAGACATGTGGTCTTTCAGAAGATGCTTGAATACATTCTCTCAAGAGTAAGTGTGCAAGTGTATTAAAGAGGTTCTCTATGAATGATTAAAATGTTCTCCGCTCCCCAGCAACCTGTTCAAGAATGTGACTAGGATTGGTTTCCCACTTGAAGAGCTGCTTGGGGGTGTGAGGGGGGTGGGCTTGGCTTCACTTTACAATCCTGAGATTTGCTGTCAGACTGCTCAGCCTATCTCCTGCACGATTGCTCCATCACTATCTATTGTAGAGCAAGAACTGTACGGTAGGTAGTACTGATTCGATCCTGTATGCAATATTTACATGCAATACAGACTCCTCTTTTTCTCACAGACTCAGTGGGGGAGAGTTATCATAGCCTGATGGGGTATGTCATGCTACAATAACCAGTCGCGCTGCCGGGTGCTTTGCCTTATTAATAAGGGGGCATACACCTCATCATAAAGTAGGTGCATCATCCCACATTCTGTACTCTTCAGCTGAAATCTACGCCAGTCAGTGTTCTTCTGCGCTAGAAAACATATGGAGTATCAGCACTTGCGCAAAAAATTTTTTGCCAAGTGGAATTGAAAAGTCACAAACATGAACTTTGCAACTTTTTATTGCCATAAATGTGGAGTATCCTAAAGATAAATTTGGCCCAGTCTACCAATCACCTTTGATAACTAGTTTCTATTTCGTGTCCCTGTTGTTCTTAAACTGACAGAGATACTGTATCAAAAAGGGCACCCCTGTCTTATATAGGGGCACTTTTCTTCCCTTTGTGTTTCCCCATCTAATATGACGGGTTAGGGTTAATTTTAGGAAACAAAAAACCAATAGTGTTGATGCAGTACAGTTGTCCGCAGTGCGGCCTAAATTGTCAGCCGCCACTGCATAATGCCCCGGTTTTGAGGCACTGAATAGTAGTGGCTTTCTATTGGTGTACATTATTACTGACTTATAGTAAGGTCTATCATGGTCCATCTCACACATTGATAGAATAGTATATGCCACCAATGTCAGATTGCAATGGGTCCCAGAAGTGGGACCTGTAACTATCTGAAGAACAGGACACCCAAAGAAAAAGAGAGCGCACAGCTATGGGAGTTCCAAACAGAGCCAAGTGACTGCTCTTGGCTATTTCCAGAACTCTCATAGAAGTGAATGGAGAGTTCACTGTACAAATGTCTCCATTCACATTTATTGGAGTTCTTGAAATAGATGAACTGACACTCCGCTATTTTCAGCACTCCCATGGAAGTGAACAGGACGGATTGGCAAGGTACCTTACTCGGAATTTTCCGAATGGGCCAACTGCCTGTTAACATTATGACAGTGTATGAGGATGCCCCTGTATATTTAAAATGTTTCCTGTCTCTACCTTTTAACTGTTACCAGAGGGATTCGAACTAACAACCTCCAGGGTTCACTGCTATTGTAGAAAATAATTTCTATAACTAAAACCTTCATTAGAATTCCTGTGTAGTGCTCTACACCAGAACATTTACACATATATATATTATTCGCCAAAATGTAATGGAGCAAAATAATTAACAATAAACACATTTTAGCTCTCTACTTTATATGTACACCATGTTCCAAATTATTATGCAAATTGGATTTAAGTGTCATAAAGATTACATTTTTTTGTTTTTCAATGAAACTTATTGATGGTATTGTGTCTCAGGGCTCTTTAGATCACTGAAAACCTTCCGGACCCAATCTAATTTTGCAAGTTTCACTTTATGTAGTAATGCTTTTATTTAATCAAGCAATTCTGAGATTTCCTTTTGTGACATGCCATACTTCATGTTAGTGGTAAATTAGCATTACAGTCGTGGACAAAAGTTTTGAGACTGACACAAATTTCACAAAGTTTGCTGCTGCAGTTTTTATGGTAGAAATTTGCATTAATGCTAAACTCTAATTTATTAAAAAATCCAAAATATAAATGGAAAATTTATTTTGAATTTCTCTGCTTTTAAGACTCATAGTGATACTTCATAAAGTAGTTATTAATTAACATTTACCATATGTCTACTTTATGCTGGCATCATTTTGCCATTTTATTCTTTTAGCGATGGTCTTGTTTGAGGAATTTATTTTTGCAGAATGAAGTGACGTTTTCATTGGTACTATTCTGGGGTACATAGGACTTTTTGATCACTTGATATTAGAGTTTTTGCGAAAGGAAGGAGGCTTTTTTTACACTTGAAACTATTTTTTAATGATTTATTTTTGTCTCACTAGGTTGCACCCATCGGCACCTGGAGCATAACCCAGAGAGCTGATGGGGTGAGAGAGGGAGTCCCATCCCTTTGAAAAAACTCTTAGATGTGGCATTCAGCATTAACTGCAGCATCTAAGGGGTTAATCCAATGCCAGCAGTTACTGCAGGCGCCCAGCTATCAGTAACGGCAGTGCAGCTCAGGCCCTTAACTCTCTTCCAGGTGTGCCGTACATGTATGGCGAAGGTCTGGAAGGGGTTAACCTGATACAGTAGTCATCCCACATAAACCAAGAAAGGGGCTCCTATCCTAACCTGAAATTAAACATATATACATCAATAACTATATAACGCTATAACTGTTGTATTTATTGTTTTTAGTTGGAGATATGAGATCTCACTTTCTGACATTACAGTCGTTGACAGAAGTTTTGAGACTGACACAAATTTCACTAAGTTTGCTGCTGCAGTTTTTATGGTGGAAATTTTCATTAATGCTAGATTGCTATGAAGAGTGAACAGTTAAAGGGTTATTCTCATTTTAGACAATGGGGGCATATCGCTAGGATATGCCCCCATTGTCTTATAGGTGCGGGTCCCACCGCTGGGACCCGCACCTATTTCCAGAACGGAGCCCCCGAAGTGAATGAGGGCGCACTGCGCATGCGCAGCCGCCCTCCATTCATTTCTATAGGGCCGCCGAAAATAGCCGAGCGCTGGCTCGGCTACTTCCGTCGGCTCCATAGAAATGAATGGGAGCGCAACGCGCATGCACGGCCCGACTCCCATTCATTTCTATGAGTGGCATCTATCCTAGCGATATGCCCCCATTGTCTAAAATGAGAATACCCCTTTAAGGGTACTTTCACATTAGCGTTTTCTTTATTCCGGTATTGAGTTCCGTCATAGGGGCTCAATACCGGAATAAAACGCTTCCGTTTTGTCCCCATTCATTGTGAATGGGGACAAAACTGAACTGAAGTGAACGGAATGCTCCTGAAAGCATTCCGTTCAGTTCACCTGCGTCTCCAGACATGCTGTGGTTTGCTCTCCGGTCTGGGGATCTGGAAGAAGACGGATCCGGCATGACCCCCAATGCAAGTCAATGGGGACGGATCCGTTTGGTGTGACACAATAGTAAACGGATCCGTCTTCCATTGACTTTCAATGGAGTTCATGACGGATCCGTCACCTTGCACTTTTCCCTCTCAGTGCCTCATCTCCCTCCTCCCTCCAGCAGGGGGCTCTGTGGGGAATCTGCCCATTGTGCGCACCGTCCTCCTCCTCCTGTAGTGTCCGTCTCATCTGGAGCTGCTGGGACAGGTCTGGAGCTGCTGGGACAGGTCTGGAGCTGCTGGGACAGGTCTGGAGCTGCTGGGACAGGTAATCCTGGCTTTACCCTGCACATGCCCCTTTGTAGTAACCCCCCTCCTCCTCAAGACAGTGTCTGACACGTGTGGGGAGTGCAGTTCCGGCCCCACACGTGTACCTGCGGCAGCACGAATCTAGAGGGGCTGTTCACCTGCCGGATCCGTGCTGCCGCTAATCTGAAACTAGCCTAATTGCAATTCCTTGCCATGAAAATAAACTTAATCACAAAAACCCAATTACATTCAGCCCTGCCATAAAATGACCTGCTAACTTCATTTCAGTGATTTTCTTGTTAGCTCAGGAGGGTTAATAAGGACAAGGCAGCTGATATCATTTCGTCATTCTGATTGAATTAGAAAAGCAGACTGGTTGCTTTAAAAGGGTGCGTGATGCTTGAAATCATTGTCTTCTTCTCTTAACCTTCATTACCTTTGAGGAATCATGTGCAGTTATCATTGCTTTTGCATCAAAAGGATATTTTACTGGCAAGGGCATTGATGCTTGTAAGACTGCGCCTAAATCAACCATTCATTGGATCATCAAGAACTTCAAGGAGACAGGTTCAATTGCTTTGAAGAAGGCTTCAGGTCACCCCAGAAAGTCCAGCAAGTGCCAGGACTTTCTCCTAAAGAGAATTCAGCTATGGGAGAGGGTCACCACCAGTGCAGAGCTTGCTAACGAATGGCAGCAGGCAGGTGTAACTGCACCCACAGTGAGGCAAAGGTCTGGTGTCAAAAAGGGCCACAAAGCCATTTCTCCAAGAAAACATCAAGGAGATACTAAAATTATGCAGGAAGTACAGGGATTGGACTGCAGCGGTCTGGCATAAAGTTATATTCTCTGATGAAGCCCACCTCAGACTGTAGAAAAATGACTGTCCAGAGAAGAAAAGATGAGCACTACCATAAGACCCATGTCATGCCAACAGTAAAGCATCCTGAGACCATTCATGCGTGGAGTTGCTTCTTATGCAGGGGGGTGGGCTCCCTCACAATGTTGCCTAAGAAGTATTTCCCTAAACTTGTTGTATCTGTCAATAAAAGTGAAAATACTTGTGACGTGCTTATAATTGTACTTCAGTATACCGTGGAAACATCTTACAAGAATACAAAGGAAACAATAAAGCAGCAAGCCTAAATTTGTTTCAGTCCCATATGAAAACCAAAGTTTGGGTCAGTCTCAAAACTTTTAGCCATGACTGTACATGATTTTGGGAAGGTGACAGGGCGCACTGGAAGCTGTGTAACGAAAGATTTGGGGCAGACTCCTGTGGTGAGTTGGGAAAATTACAGTACATGTACACAATTTTTGCATTGATTTAATGACTTAGGCCCCTTTCACACGGGCGAGATTTCCGCACGGGTGCAATGCGTGATGTGAACGCATTGCACCCGCACTGAATCCTGACCCATTCATTTCAATGGGGCTTTTCACATGGGCGATGTTTTTCACGCATCAGTTCGCCGTTGCGTGAAAATCGCAGCATGTTCTATATTCTGCGTTTTTCACGCAGCCCTGGCTCCATTGAAGTGAATGGGTCTGCGTGAACAACGCATTGCATCCGCACACAAGTGCGAATGCAATGCGTGATTCACTGATGGGTGCTAAGAGATGTTGTTTGTAAACATTAAATTTTTTATCAAAACACTTCGCACCCGCGCAGAAAACCTGAACGAACGTACGCAATCGCAGTCAAAACTGACTGCAATTGCGTGCGGATTGGTGCGGATGCGTACGGATTTTCCGGAACGCATCCGGACTGAATCCATGACGCCCGTGTGAAAGAGGCCTTATATTTATGTATTTATTTTTGAGGCTGCTTTGATTTTTCAATTAAAACCCATTATGCTGTTATAGGTGCTCATTAAAGCAAACTTTTAGGTGATTTTTGCTGCCCAATGTGAGATCAGGACATTATAGAGGCTATATGACGACCTTCTGTGTACTTACACTGATGCAGAGAGTGCTGTCAATCATCCAGTGTGGGAAGGGAAATTAGGACTCTTGATGCGTCTCCTGGGAGTCATTTCAGGGTTTAGGCCCCATTCACACGTCCTGATTTTTCATCCGCGTCCGTTCCGCAATTTCGGACGTTTTTTGCGGATAGTATGCGGATCCATTCATTTTAATGGGTCCCGAAAAATGCGGACATTGCACCACCGTATGTTGTCCGCATCCGTTTCTCTGTTCCGTTCCGTTTTGCGGATCCGCAAACAGAAATCCTCCTGTCCTACTTTTCCTTTGATTTTGCGGTCCGTAGCCCAATGAAAGTCTATGGATCCCCAAAAATGTGGATGACATGCGGAAAGGCATCCGCATGTCATCCGCATTTGCGGATTCCGTTCCAGGAGGGTAGAAAAAAAAAAATTGATTCCTCCTATGGATCCGCAAAATACGGATGACATACTGATACATCTTTTCCGTTTTTTGCGGAAAAATGGAACAGATGTGCTTGAAAAATTGAGTTTTTTGCAGAACAACGGATCCGCAAAAAACTGACCGTTTTCCAGGATGTGCACAAATACGGACGTGTGAATGTAGCCTAAGGCATCTTTTTTTTTTTTTTCTACCCTCCTGGAATGGAATCCGCAAATGCGGATGACATGCGGATGCCTTTCCGCATGTCTTCCGCATTTTTGGAGGTTCCATAGACTTGTATTGAGCTACGGACCGCAAAATCGGGATAGAAGTAGGACGGAAGGATTTCTTTATGTGGACAGTCGGAACAGACACACTGAGGCGGACAACACACGGTGTACTGTCCACATTTTTTCGGGTCCCATTGAAATGAATGGATCCGCATCCTATCCGTATAATTGTCCGAAATTACAGATGCGGAAAGGATGCGGATACAAAATACGGACGTGTGAATGGAGCCTAACTGCTTTTTTTCTCAAAGCACACTTCTGATTATATAAACCTATATATCGTAGGGCTCAGATTCTTTCCCGGTATTATATACTATTCTTAGATTTATCAGAAGTGACCCTGCAGTTTAAACCTTTGCTTTGTTTTGGGCCCACTCCTAGTTTCGACTTACAAATACCGATGCAAAATCTGCAAGTGTAAATAGGGCCCTTTGACCACAAATACCAGGACTAAACCACTGATGCAGTATTAGAGAACACAGCATCTGGCTGTTCCTATGATAGCATATCAGGATTCTAATATATGTATTTATGTTTTTTGATCATGGATATATACATGTATTCATGAATGAGCAAGACCCTACAATTTTACTGTTTAATATGGAAACATCTGTAATTCTGATGTATGAGAACATACGGTTTATGCAAGCACTATACACCCTTTACACACCCATTTCAGAGATTCCGAAGAATAACTGTAGATGTCCGCCAGCTCAGGGAAATATAGGTCTCTGGCACTAATCCCTTTAATGTTCTGTGCTAGGATGTAAAGCCATGATTATGAAAAAATGATGCCTTGGTAGAACGTTAAGGAAATATCTCTTTCAAGGCATTAAGGCCATAGATAAGCATTTGACTGTGTAAATTCCCCCAGCAGTAGATTAAACGGTTTTGAGCTAAAGCTCCGAAGGGGAATGCAAGTAAATTTTCATCCAGGCAGACTTAAAACTTTGGTAGGATGGCTCTACAGATGCAGATTTTTATTGATGCATTTTATTTTATTTTAAAAATATTAAAACAGTCAACCATGTAGCACACATGCTACATACTGTAGTTGTCATTTTCAAGAAGATGAAATATAAGAACCACAAAACAAGTAAGTATATGAAATAAACATGAAATGATCATATAGGCCCATGTATCAACTAGGCAATATCATTCAGTCAAACACAGAGCTACCACATAGTGAGATGTAAAATAGCATTGCAGGTCAATGCCAATAAAGTAAGCCTTAAACAAGCAAGCAGACAGACCAGCAGACAAATAAACCAACATAAAGACTAACAAAGAGACAGACAAACCCATAAAGAAAAAAAGCAATGTAGAGAAAAGCTGAAAATGAGGGCAAAGTAGTAGATACATAAAGTAACCTAAGATAAGTGTAACCACCCCCCAAAAAAAGAAGTTTCCAATTAAGTCCAATTGGCTGAAATCCAGTTATTCAAGTCCCCAGAATCTCTAAAGGAATCCAGTGGAGCCAAGTACAGGTACATTTATCATGCAGCCATCACAAATATAAATTGCTTGGTTTGCATGGCAGCGTTTAAGCAGTCCAACAACTCACTTGAGGAGAATTGGTTCCCTGTTTTCCAGTGATGTACACACAGAAAATGTCTACTTTGACCCTACCTGTAGCCAGACAACGAAGAATAAGATAAAAGTGCCAATACCGTGACTTGAATGATCATGGTCAAACAGACCAGATTATACAGAGAAAATACTTTCTCCCAAAATACCTGGATTCCAGGCAAGACCACCAAATATGCTTCTTTGTGTCCAAATGTTGCTCTCACCACCAGCAGGTGGAAATAACCAAGAGATATATCAATTGTAGTTTAGTCAAGTACCCGTGTCAGTGCGGCAACATCTTATAATTCTTTATTGTGAGTGACTACATATCAAGGATCTAGGCATGAGCTGTAAAATTCTAGACCAACTGTCCCCCAACAAAGCATTATCAACGGCTCTCTTCCATTTTGCAAAAGAAGGGACAATTCCCTCAGACAAGTATCCCAAAGAAATTTATACATTAGAGAGACAGCATGACCATGGTCAGAAGAAGTTGTACAAGTTTTCTCAAAATCAGTTAGGGAGTGTTTTATGTTGCAGGTGGGAGAAAGGCCCCTTCATAGAAAGCCCAATCCACAGATCCCAGGACAACACCCTCTACTAAATCTGAGAAGTAATGAAGCCCCAATCAGAAGGAAAAGTGGTGCACTTGAGGAAATGAACCTACTGGAACCCCCAGGGATCCACTCCCAAAGGAAAATTGGATTCTCTATCAAACAAGTTAGGGGTCTCAGCTTCAAAGAAACAGCTAAAGTGTTCAGGTTTCTATCTCAAAATGCCAGAGGACTGCGTGTGAGACTTGGAATATCTTTAATCACCCGTCAGTAAGAAGGATTAGTCCAAAGTAGAGAAATCGAAAGTCTGGGTGAAAAATGTATGAGCAGTTCAACTCACTGCTTCTCCTTGGTATTCTGGAAATGGTCCAGAACACAGACTTTATGAACAAAATTAGGGACCCCCAGCCCCACGATTCCTTAGACTTAAACGATAATCTTAGGGGAAACTGTTCCTTCTTATTACCCCAAATTAATTTACAGATCATAGATCTCAGTTTACAGAGAAATGGGGCTGCACAAACATAGTAACATAGGGGGTCATTTATCATTCTGAAATACGCCTATGAGCATGTAGTTGGAAGGGTAACCCCCTATTGGTACTTAAAGTGGTTGTCTTACTTCAGCAAATGGTGTTTATTATGTAGAAGAAGTTAATAGAAGGCACTTACTAATGTATTGTTATTATCCATATTGCTTCCTTTGCTAACTTGATTCATTTTTCTATCACATTATACACTGCTTTTTATAACCACCCTGTAATCCATCAGTGGTGGTCATGCTTGCGCACTATAGGAAAAAGTGCTGACCTCTCTGGTGGCCAGGACCATCGGAGCACACGTAGGCTAATGGTTTTTCCTATAGTGAGCAAGCACGACCACTGCTGCTGGATTGCAGAGTAGTCGTAGCCATGGAAACGAGCAGTGTATAATGTGATGGGAAAAAATGAATCCAGCGAACAAAGGAATCAATATGGACAATAACAATACATTAGTAAGTGCCTTGTATCAACTTCCTCTACATAGTAAATGCGAGATAACCCCTTTAATGTCAAATTCTTGTAGACCTTCCATCTGGGTTCTAAAGGCTCTCTGCAGTAGAAGGGTGTGCACTGAAAGATCTGGAAGCATGGAAACAGTAGGGTCCTCATACTCCCCTGGACAGTGTTGGCAACCTGTGCCAATGGTGGCCTCCTTTTGCTTATAGAAATGAAATCTACCTGTTATATCTCATGGATAAACATTTTGTGGAGGCTTGGGGCCCAAGGCCCTATGAATCCAATTCAATCGGACTTTGTTTTTGAGCAGGCCATAAGGTTGAGAAAATTGCCTGGGCTGCTGTGTTAAGATCAGAAAGTGCCTTTTATGCTCTCGGCATTTCAGGTCCTTTTCTCACTGTACTTTGTTCACTATACACCTAGCCAACGGCCACTATCAAAATACCTCATGCTCACTCGCATGCATTTCCCATACATAATGGTACGCGTCAGGGATGTCCGCTTTCCCGCCTTCTCTTCGTGCTTTGCATTGAACCCCTCGCTGCACCTATTAGGTCTCATCCTGACATTCATGGAGTTACAGTCAACAACGTGGAATTTAAAATTTCTTTATTTGCAGATGACATTCTTCTCACCTTGACGGATTTGCATGTCGCTCTTCCTAACCTTTTTAGGCTCCTAGATACTTATGATAAGCTGTTGGGCTATAAAGTGAATACCACGAAAACTGCGGCTTTGCCTCTTAACCTCTCTCCTGACAGATTAGCCATACTTCAAGCCAATTTTCACTTCAGATGGAGTGTTCAGACCTTATGTTATCTAGGAGTACAATTAACCCCAACATACTCTTCTCTGTATACCCAAAACATCCGCACTCTCTTCGGAGACATTAGAGCTCTTTTAACTAAGTGGATGTCATTACCTATATCACTATTTGGGCGAATAGCAATGGTTAAAATGTCTATTTTACCTAAACTATTATATTTGTTTGAAACCCTTCCTGTCCCTGTACCAGGAAAGGATTTGCAAGCCCTTCAATCTGCTATGTTAAAGTTTATATGGAATGGGAAACGGCATAGACTAGCTTGTCGTACGCTTACTACACAAAGGGGGATTGGCAGTCCCAGATATAACTAGGTATTATTGGGCTACACTCCTTAGAAGACTCCCAGCATGGTCTACCTTGTATTCGTATTCCAGATGGATGGAGATAGAAAAACTATGGATAACGCTTGTACATCCCAACTCCCTTTTATGGGCTCTTGCACCTCCTGCTCTGATACAGCAGTTGTTGGGACCAATGTCCTTTACTTATGACATATGGCGGAAGTGTAGACAGCGGTTTTCTTTAGTCTCTGACAAATCTTCCATGACCTCCTTTTTGTTTACTCCTTTGTTTCCAATGGGTATGTGTGCTTCTTTTCTTAGGCCTTGGTTCTCTAAACAGTTGTTTCGCTTTGCAGACCTAGTAGACTATAGAACCTTGCGACTGTTGCCATTTGAAAGTCTTCAATCCGCATTCCAATTACCAGAATCTTCTAGATACCACTACTTGCAAATACAGCACCGACATTATTTGAGAAACTGTGCAAGCTTTCGGAATTGACCAAGAGACTTATTTCTGAGATTTATGTTATACTTTCTTCCCTCCCTTCCTCAACGTCCATTAGGCTACTTTCACACTAGCGTTTTTAAATTCCGGTATTGAGTTCCGTCATAGGGGCTCAATACCGGAAAAAAACGCTTCAGTTTTGTCCCTATTCATTGTCAATGGTGACAAAACTGAACTGAAGACAGCGGAATGCTCCTGAAAGCATTCCGTTCCGTCTTCAGACCGGAGAACAAACCGCAGCATGCTGTGGTTTTCTCTCCGGTCCAGGCATCCGCACCAAGACGGATCCGGAATGACCCCCAATGCAAGTCAATGGGGACGGATCCGTCTGGTGTGACCACTATGGTAAACGGATCCGCCCTCTATTGACTTTCAATGGAGTTCAGGACGGATCCGTCACCTACACATTCAGACATACACACAAACACATACACACAAACACATACATACTCCAGGCAGACAGGCCGCACGTCTTCATGCCCAGGAGGCGCGCCACTATGACGATTCCCTACAGCGCCCAGCAGAGCTGTGCGCCTCCTGGGCGTGAAGACGTGCGGCCTGCCTGCCTGGAGTATGTAAGTATGTATGTGTTTGTGTGTATGTGTGTGTATGTCTGTATATGGTACTGTGTGACATGTGTGGGGCCGGAACCGCGTTGTCCCTGCGGCAGTCCAGATCCGACGGCACCCTTCACCTGCCGGATCCGGACTGCCGCTAGTGTGAAAGAGGCCTTAGACATTCATACATGTCTAAATGGTAAACGATCTTAGATTGCATTATTTCTCTCAAAGAATGGGGACTGATTTGGAAGAGAGCTGCTTTGACCTCTACTTGTATTACCCACAGGCAGAACTGTTATAAAATACTGATGTTCTGGTACCACACCCCACAATTGTTGACGCATCTCAACCCCAGTATCTCAGATAGATGTTGGAGATGTGGAATAGGTGTGGGATCTCACATACATATCTTTTGGGAATGTCCCCTACTAAACTCATTCTGGAAATCAACCCAATCTGTCCTCCACCAGTTACTAGGCATTAGGTTCCCTTTGGATCCTTTCTTCTATTTACTGAATATGCCTTCCACATCTTTGAAAAAATATTCCCTGCTTTTAACATTGCATATATTGACGGCTGCAAGGCGCCTTGTCGACAGATTTTAGAAGAGGACAGATCCGCCAACTCAGCTTGACCTTATAGCTAGTGTTAGGGAAGTTAGAAGAATGGAACATCTTACAGCCATCGTGGCTAATCAGATTGATAGATTTGACCACATTTGGCATGTTTGGGATGAGTACTCTGGTACATTCCTCTAGAGACTATTCTTATTCCCCTTCCTGAATATTTTCCCCTCATGTGTCGAGTCCTGTCTTAGTCTTTTTACTTATTGTATGTCCTTTTCTACCCCTTCGGGTTTTTTTCTTTTTTTTTTTTACTCTCTCTTATGGTTGACTAATAGTGATGAGCGAACCTGCTCGTAACGAGCGGTTCAATGCTCGGATCCCCTGCGCTCCCCCTGCCCGCAGCCATCCGGATCCGTCCTCACCCGACTGTAAGTCAATGGGGACGGATCCGTTTGGTGTCACACACTGGTATGTGACTAGTGTGTGACACCAAACGGATCCGTCCCCATTGACTTACAGTCGGGTGAGGACGGATCCGGATGGCTGCAGGCAGGGGAGCGCAGGGGATCCGAGCATTGAACCGCTCGTTACGAGCAGGTTCGCTCATCACTATTGACTAACTATAGCTGTTCTATATATTACTGACCTTTTCCTATTGTATTGGTCAGCAAATTTGACATCTTATCTTGTTTTGCTGTAAGTTTTTTACGGATCTTTATATAACCTTATATATGTGTTACGATGAAACTACCATTTATGTTTTGGTGAATACTGTTCTTACTTAGCACATTGTTGCTTTCTTTAGTACTTTCTGTGCAAAAAAAAAAATGACAACACTACTGTATTGTGTGTCACAGATAATGCTTTAATAAAAAGACAATTGAAAGGCCACGGAAGTGAACATTATTCCTGTGCTTTCTTATGAGCCACCATTTGGGATTCTTGTCCATAGCATCAAAATAGTCACTGACCTCTATCTTTAGTGTCTGGAGCTTCTACTTGTAAGGGCCCATTCACACGACTGTATGGTCGCCGTGTCTGTGTTTGTGGTCTGCAAAATACGGGCACCGGCCATGTGAACTCTGCATCACAAACACATTCTGCAATCTCCAAACACAGCATTTTATACCTTTTGAATTTATACTTTTGAATTTAGTCTAAAAAACTGTACCAAGTATTGCATGCATTAATCTATCCTTTCCATACAACATTCTCAGATTTAATGAGCAGTTATTATATTTAAAGGGGTTTTCTTTGATTAAAATGCTTATATTAGGCCATCAATATCAGGTTGGTGGCGTCTTACTACCACGCTGATTAGCTGTGCAACCATTACTCTTGGGCAAGCACTGTGACTTCTACATAGTTTCCATTGTTCCATAACAACTACATTCACTTCATTGACAACGCTGCAGTAACCAGCAAAGTGGCTACTAAATGTATGCCATGGATGTGTATAGAGAAATATAAACTATAATTGCTGTTGTGGGTGAATGAGCGAAGTTGCAGCCGCCGCATTGAATATGCCTGTATTTGCAGAGTTATGTATTTGTGGAAGTGTAATGCAGTGTGTAGAACTGTAATTCTATATGTGAAATGGGGAAAAATGTTCATGTTCTAGAAATTCTAATAGGGTAAGGCCAAATAGGGCGACACTGATCTGTCCAAGATGCAGTCAAAACTACAGTGTCAAGGTAAGCAGATAAGAGTAGCTAAGAGTAGATAGATGCACTTATGCCCTTGATGCACTTAAACCTGTATTTGCATATTTGGAAAAACACTTATGTCACCTAAAAGCAGTGGTAGACCGGGGGAAGAAAGGTATGGTTTTAATCAACTGAATCAGCCCTATGAAGCATTATGAATGGTTTAATAAGCTTGATCCTGCTGACAGATGTCCTTTAGACCAGGGATGCCCAACGGTGGTCCTCCAGCTGTTGTAAAGCTACAACTCCCAGAATGCCTGGACATCCTACAACTATTAGGACACGCTGGGAATTGTAGTTGCAACAGCTGGAGGGCCACAGGTTGAACATCCCTGCTTTAAATCAAGAGAAGCTATTTATTCATTATTTTCACAAGTGTTTTACTTATAGTAAAAGAGAATTATTAATAAAAAATAGCAGTTTTTAAAATCTTATTATAGCTATGATTTTGTCTAGTTCCTGTTTCTGCCAGTTTAATTTATCTTTAGCCAGAATGCCAATATCACATAGAATCAGATTATGGCTCTTAATTACCACATCCCAGTCATTATTTTTTAATAATATTAATGAATGAAATATGATAAGTCATGAATATGTGAGATTTTTACTTTCAAGCAAAAGGTATTAACCCTTTCAGTACCGGAGGTTTTTTCGGTCATGCATTTTCGTTTTGCGCTCCCTGCCTTCAAACAGCCATAACTCTTTTATTTTTCTGTTCACATAGCTGTATGAGGGCTTGTTTTTTGCGGGACAAGTTGTACTTTCCAATGCCACCATTTAATATTGCTTATGGTGTAGTGGGAAGCGGTAAAAAAATTCCAAATCAGGTGAAATTGCAAAAAAAACGCTATTCCGCTACAGTTCTACGGGTTTCTTATTTACAGCGTTCGATGTGCATTAAAACTGACCCGTTACTTTCATTCTACTGGTCAGTACGAATCCGTCAATACCTAATATGTATAGTTTTTCCTGCGTTTTGATAGTGAAAAAATAATTAGAAAGTTGCCCTTTTTTTTTTTTTTTTTCCTTGTCATATCTTGACCCCTATAACTTTTTGGTATTTATTTTATTGATACCATTCTGGGGTGTGTATGACTTTTTGATCACTTTTTATTTAATTTTTTTTAGAAAAAAAAAGCGACAAAAAACGGCAAATCGCCATTTGGACGCTTTTTTCCGCCACACAATTCGCCGTATTGGATTTTTTTTTTTATATTTTAAAAGTACGGGCGTTTTCGGTCACGGTGATTCCCAAGATGTCTATATTTAGTGTTATTTAGGTATTTATTTTTTACTTATACGGAAAGGGGGGTGATTTGAACTTTTACATCTTTTTTATTTTTTATATATTTTTTAACATTTTTTTTTTAATTTTTGTTTTACTATTTGAAAGCTCATATATGGGCTTATATATTGTGGCTTTTTTTTTTTTCTTTATGAGCAATCAGGGATTTTATAGAATCAGAAATCGATGAATTGCTCATTTCTTATCCTGGCCTGCCATCTAGTGGCCAGAATAAGAATTGCACTTTGAAAACTGTAATCCTCACCAGCGAGGATTACAGTTTTCATACGGTGTACAGACACCCCGATTGGCCACACGGGGTGTCTGTACACCACCCGGAAGCGAACGCGCGTGATCACGGCATCTAATCGCCCAGGAAGACGCCGCCGATCGGGTAAGTAGCGGCAAGTCTCTGCTGTTAGAAACAGCAGAGACTTGCCGGCCATGACGCCCGCCGCACCCGCGAGCGGGCGCCATGTGCCCGCATCGTCCCAGCGCCGTACATGTACGGCGCTGGTACTGTAAGGGTTAAAGGGGTTGTCCGAGTTATGAAAAAAAAAATATAGCACTGTAAATCTGATGGGCAGCAATATATAACGAAGTTAAGCAAGTTTTAGGCAAAAATATCCATATTTCCTCATTTCCCTGGTTCTTTTCTGGTCTTTGTTTACATGCAATAACAACAATCTCAGCCCCTCCCCATTCTCCCCCCCTCTCTGCAAATGGAATGAATACAAGTGCTGAGTGACATGTCTGCCTGCTGGAATACTCAGCAGCATGTTGTATGTGTAGAACTACAAGTCCCAGCTGTACATGATACACACAGGAAATTCTCCCTACCTGTTCTTGTACAATACAATTCCTCTATAGCTCCTTGCCCAGCATTTGTCTCCTCTCACTGCTGCAGCTACTGTTTGTTCTAAAGCCTTGAGCCCTCAGTGTGTTCTGGCTGAAGGGGTTAATGTTTTATCTGAAGGAAACCAGGGAGAGCAGATAGCAGCCCGGCAAAGGAAGGGGGCGTGGCCAGTGACATCTCGTGTACAGACTCTTATCTGAACTAGGCTGGCCAGATGTCCGGTTTTAGGCCGGACAGTCCGGTTTTTAGACTTCTGGTCCGCCATCCGGCGCAAGGCTAAGACGGACGGCCAGGAGTCCTCCTTTTTTGCGGTTATCGGCAGGTATGGCTCAGGAATGGTCACTTTAAGTATCCCCACCAATCAGGACTGTGTCAACACATCCAAATAAAACTTACACAGCGCGCTGAGCCTGCCGCTGTGACGTCACATGTCCAGCGCTGCCTGTGTCTTGCCGGTCAATTCTGGTTTGTGCAGGCAGGTGCGCAAACAGACTCAGAGGAGCGCGGAGTCCCGTGGATGCCAGACAGCGGTAAGGTGCCTTTGCCAATTGCCACTAAAGTGCCCGGCCCCAGCAGCCCCAGAAGCAGACTGTGTAGTGAAAACCACTGTGGGCCGGCCTCACCTGCTACCTGTCACCTTGCTGGCTTGCTCTGTCTCTCCATCGTTCGTCTGCCAGCGAGCCAGCCAGGCCCAGCAGTAGCCAGCCCAGCAGCCTGCTGGCAGCAGGCAACAGCCCTCGCTCGTCCACCACCGACTCAACCAGCCTGTCCAGCAGGCCACCTGGCCAGTAGGCAGCCCAAATTGAGCCCAGTTGCCACTCCAGCCACAGGCAGCCTCAGTTGCTTTTTCAATTCATCCAGCCAGCCCACTAAGCCCAGTGCCCACCCAGCCCAGGTACTAGTTTCTGGCCTTCTGTATATTATATATGATTGGTATAAGTTATTTATTATACATCTTCTGGTGAATAATATTATATACCACAAGATGTATAACTTATACCAGCTGTACACATATAATTATATACAGGAGATGCCCAGGTTATACCAGCATGCTCCATATCACTATATACAAGAAGATGTATAACTTATACCAGCTGTACATATATAATTATATACAGGACATACCCAGGTTATACCAGCATGCTCCATATCACTATAGTATATACAAGAAGATGCATCTTCTTGGACCATACTGGTATAACCTGGGTATCTCCTGTATATAATTATATATGTACAGCTGGTGTAAGTTATACATCTTCTTGTATATAGTGATATGGAGAATGCTGATATAACCTGGGTATCTCCTGTATATAATTATATATGTACAGCTGGTGTAAGTTATACATCTTCTTGTATATAGTGATATGTACAACTGGTATAACCTGGGTATCTCCTGTATATAATTATATATGTACAGCTGGTATCAGTTATACATCTTCTTGTATATAGTGATATGGAGCATGCTGGTATAACCTGGGTATGTCCTGTATATAATTATATATGTACAGCTGGTATAAGTTATACATCTTCTTGCATATAGTGATATGGAGCATGCTCGTATAACCTGGGTATCTCCTGTATATAATTATATATGTACAGCTGGTATAAGTTATACATCTTCTTGTATATAGTGATATGGAGCATGCTGGTATAACCTGGGTATCTCCTGTATATAATTATATATGTACAGCTGGTATAAGTTATACATCTTCTTGTATACAGTGATATGGACCATGCTGGTATAACCTGGGCATCTCCTGTATATAATTATATATGTACAGCTGGTATAAGTTATACATCTTCTTGTATATAGTGATATGGAGCATGCTGGTATAACCTGGGTATCTCCTGTATATAATTATATATGTACAGCTGGTGTAAGTTATACATCTTCTTGTATATAGTGATATGTACAGCTGCTATAACCTGGGTATCTCCTGTATATAATTATATATGTACAGCTGGTATAAGTTATACATCTTCTTGTATATAGTGATATGGACCATGCTGATATAACCTGGGTATCTCCTGTATATAATTATATATGTACAGCTGGTGTAAGTTATACATCTTCTTGTATATAGTGATATGGACCATGCTGATATAACCTGGGTATCTCCTGTATATAATTATATATGTACAGCTGGTATAAGTTATACATCTTCTTGTATATAGTGATATGGACCATGCTGATATAACCTGGGTATCTCCTGTATATAATTATATATGTACAGCTGGTATAAGTTATACATCTTCTTGTATATAGTGATATGGAGCATGCTGATATAACCTGGGCATGTAGTATGTAATACTATTGTGCACTACAGTCCCCGGTACGATGTCCTCCTTTTCGGGGTGTGATGTCCTCCTTTTTGGGGCTCCGCAAGTGGCCACCCTAATCTGAACTCTGAGGCTTGCGAACTAAACATCACAGAGCAGAGAGCTAAGGTGACATCACAGGTCATGTGACCCTGAGTCAACTCTGAGAAACCAGCAGCTTTGGAAACACAAAGTATATGGGAAAGTTGTTATACCTGACAAGTTAGTAACATATAAAGAACAAAAAAATAACTCGGACAACCCCTTTAATAAATTAAGTTGCACAATGACAACAAAAAGTGTCAAAAAGGGCACTAAACAGATGTTTCTTTTGCTTTTTACTGATGTTTTTGAGTATTGCATTCTGATAGCTGTGTAGTTCAGAGGCAGAGATAAGGTATATACATGAAATGTACCTGCATGCATAAATGGGTTAGTATATACCTTTCATATACAGCTTTTTGGAATATGCTGCTACATGTACTATACGTAAAGGTTAAAATTCAGGAAATTTTATTAACCCCTTGGCGCATTTGGACGTAACTGTACGTCCAAAGTGCAAGTAAGTTGCTGCATTTGGACGCACAGTTACGTCCAAACTGCTTACCGGGACTGTGACACTATAAAGTGTCACAGCCCCGGAGTCTCCGCTCTCCCGGAGAGCAGAGACGTCGGGGAAGCCGGCAAGGGACCAATCAGAGTGGTCCCTTGCCAGCAAGCGCTCCGATTGGTTAGTCTCTGCAGACTAACCAATCGGAGCGCTTCAGTATTAAAATGCCGGTTTCAGGCTGCGATCTCCACTCTGGAGAGAGATCGCAGCCTGAAACCAGGTAAGTCCTCTGTGCCCCCACATAGCCCCCTTCTTGTAGTGCCCCCCCTTGTAGTGCCCCCTCCTTGTAGTGCCTCCTTGTGCCCCCTCCTGCTGCGCTGTTTCCATTGATGGCAGCGGCTCAGGATCGGAGCCGCTGCCATCAGCAGAGAGTGTGAGCTGTAATTACAGCTCACACTCTGCTGCTAACAGCTGAAATCGGTGCTGGCACCGATTTCAGCTGTTTAACCCATAGATGCTGCGGTCAGTAGCCGCCCGCAGCATCCATGGGGTTAAGAGGGAGGGAGCTCCCTCTCTATACCATCGGGCCGCCGCTGCTGCAATGGCAACGGCCCGATGGTTACCATGGCAACCAGACGCTTTACAAAAAGCGTCCTGGTTGTCATGTAGCTAAGGCTGATTAGACCCTCAGGGTCTGATCAGCCTTAGTGTAGCACTGATACAGTGCATTGCAATAGATGGCTATTGCAATGCACTGTATAGCCATCAAGCCCACTGGATCTTCAAGATCCAAATGGGTCTTGATAAAGTTTAAAAAAAATGTAAAAAGTAAAAAAGAAAAGTGTGAAAAGAAAGTAAAAAAAAGTGTAAAAAAGTAAAAAAAATAAAGTTTAAAAAAAGTTAAAAAAGCGCCCTTTTTCCCCAAATAAAGTAAAAAAAAAGAAAAAGTACACATATTAGGTATCGCCGCGTCCGTATCGACGGGCTCTATAAAAGCGTCACATGGTCCACCCCGCCAGCTGTACGCAAAAATTTTTTTAAAAAAAAAACTATACCAAAACAGCCATTTTCTGTCACCTTGCCACACAAAAAGTGTATTAGCAGGCGATCAAAAAGGCGTATTTACCCCAAAATGGTACCAATCAAACCGTCATCTCGTCCCGCAAAAAATGAGCCCCTACCTGAGACAATCGCCCAAAAAATAAAAAAACTACAGCTCTCTGACTATGGAGATACTAAAACATGATTTTTTTTGTTTCAAAAATGATATTATTGTGTAAAACTTAAAGGGAACCTGTCATCTCCGAAACACCCCCTGAACTAGAGCAAGCAGTGTATAGTGTAAGTGATGCTGAATCCGAATATGTAATTTTTATCTTCATACTCACTTCCATTCCGACGCTGTGCTCCCACAAACCTGCAGTAAAATGCACTCACTGGACTCTTCTTTGAGTCCTCTCCATTATGTGAGTGAGCACTGGAGTCCACTGAGTGCATTTTACTGCAGGTTTGTGGGAGCACAGTGTCTGAATGGAAGTGAGTATGAAGATAAAACTTACATATTCGGATTCAGCATCACTTACACTATACACCGCTTACTCTAGTTCAGGGGGTGTTTTGGAGATGACAGGTTCCCTTTAAATAAATAAAAATAAGTATACATGTTAGGTATCGACACGTCCGTAACAACCTGCTCTACAAAAATATCACATGATCTCTCCCCTCAGGTGAACACCGTAAAAAATAAAAAATAAAAACTGTCTAAAAAAAGCCATTTTTTTATCACATTTCATCACAAAAAATTTAATACCAAGCGATCAAAAAAGTGTATGCCCCCAAAAATAGTACCAATCTAACCGTCATCTCGTCCCGCAAAAAATGAGCCCCTACCTGAGACAATCGCCCAAAAAATAAAAAAACTACAGCTCTCTGACTATGGAGATACTAAAACATGATTTTTTTGTTTCAAAAATGATATTATTGTGTAAAACTTAAATAAATAAAAATAAGTATACATGTTAGGTATCGACACGTCCGTAACAACCTGCTCTACAAAAATATCACATGATCTCTCCCCTTAGGTGAACACCGTAAAAAATAAAAAATAAAAACTGTCTAAAAAAAGCCATTTTTTGTCACATTTCTTCACAAAAAATGTAATACCAAGCGATCAAAAAAGCATATGCCCCAAAAAATAGTACTAATCTAACCGTCATCTCGTCCTGCAAAAAATGAGCCCCTACCTGAGACAATCGTCCAAAAAATAAAAAAACTACAGCTCTCTGACTATGGAGACATTAAAACATGATTTTTTTTTGTGCTTCAAAAATATTGTGTAAAACTTAAATAAATAAAAAAAAGTATACATAATTGATATTGCCGCGTCCGTAACGACCTGCTCTATAAAAATATCACACGATATAACCTGTCAGATGAATGTTGTAAATAACAAAAAATAAAAACTATGCCAAAACTGCTAGTTTTTGTTACCTTGCCTCACAAAAAGTGTAATATAAAGGTACCAAAAATCGCATGTACCCTAGAATAGTACTAACAAAACTGCCAACTTATCCCGTAGTTTCCAAAATGGGGTCAGTTTTTTGGAGTTTCCTACTCTAGGGGTGCATCAAATCTGACATGGAAACTTAAACTTTTTCCAGTGAAATCTGCCCTGGCGTTCCTTTCCTTCTGCGCCGTGCCGTGTGCCTGTACAGCAGTTTACGATGACAAATGGGGCATTTCTGTAAACTACAGAATCAGGGTAATAATTATTGAGTTTTGTTTGGCAGTTAACCCTTGCTTTATTCTCGGACTAAAATGATTTAAATGGAAAATCTGCCAAAAAAGTGAAATTTGGAAATTTTGGCTACATTTTTCTTTAATTCTTGTGGAACACCTAAAGGGTTAATAACGTTTGTAAAATCAGTTTTGAATACCTTGAGGGGTGTAGTTTCTAAAATGGGGTCATTTTTGGGTGGTTTCTATGATGAAAGTCTCACAAAGTGACTTCAGACCTGAACTGGTCCTTAAAAAGTGGGTTTTGGAAATTTTGTGAAAAATGTCAAGATTTGCTTCTAAATTTCTAAGCCTTCTAACGTCCCAAAAAAATAAAATGTAATTTTCAAAATGATCCAAACCTGAAGAAGACACATAGGGAATGTAAAGTAATAACTATTTTTGGAAGTATTACTATGTATTTTAAAAGTAGAGAAATTGACATTTGGAAATTTGGAAATTTTTCTAAATTTTTGGTAAATTTGGTATTTTTTTATAAATAAGAATGAAATATTTTGACTCAAATTTACCACTGTCATGAAGTACAATATGTGACGAGAAAACAATCTCAGAATGGCCCGGATAAGTAAAAGCGTTCTAAAGTTATCACCACATAAAGTGAGACATGTCAGATTTGAAAAATGGGGCTCCGGCATTTGGTCCAAACTGGCTGTCGGTTGAAGGGGTTAATCAATAGGTTTCTTTACTTTGTAGGTCACTGAAAAGGTGGATGCATCAATGTGTAAGAGATACCATTTTTGCCCTATCATCTGGCCATGGCAAATGTGGAGTGGCAGTGATTAGAACCAGTGGCCCTGCCAGTCAAAAGGCACTGCATCTTCTAACCAAGTGGCAGTCATTGCCTCCTCCACGACAAGTAAAACTTGCATCAATTTTGTGTCCAATATCTGGAGAGCTATTGGACAGAGGACTGGTAGTATGGTTTGCAGGTAACATTTCAGTTACAGTTTTTAATACAAAAAAAGCTGTTATGAGATAATAATGTTTTCAACTGTTTGGACAGCTTCTTCTTTTTAGAAGGGTCCCCCAAATGATGAGCTGTGTATGGCAGTGGGTGTGGAACCAACAGATTTGGCCTAAGCGTGTTATCCTGGCAGTTCCCTCATATTCACCCTTTACCCCCTATACAAGGATCTAAACTATGCTGCAGGGAAGCCCCCAGGCCACTACCTGCTGGAGTATTCCCTGTGTGGTTGACAGTTGACCCATGGGGTCAAGGGACACTGGTGCAGAGAACCGAGGGGTCAGGCAAAACCATAGTGAGGGACAAGTCGAGGTCAGGACAGGCATCATACAGACAGTCTGATGGACAGTCTGAAGTCAGAGCAGACAGCATAGGGTCAGTAGGGTAATCAGGCTCAGGTCAGTTAGACAGATTTAGAGTCAGGAAAAGGCCAGAAGTTGGTACATGGCCAGAAAAACAGCACACCTTCACAGGAACTAACAAGCTAGAATAACCTATTGCTCAGTCACCTTTAGTACAGAGGAAAGTGCCTCAAGTAGCCCAGAGTTGCCAGCCATTGTCTGGTAAGATTAGAGTGCGCGCTAGATCTTTAAGAGCCAAGGAATTCACATGCGCACCCTACGGGCACACTGGAAAGCCCTAGCTGGCAAGCGTAGAGTGCAGCCAGGATCAGAAGACAGAGCAGTAGCCAGACAGCACAGGATGAGTGAAGCGATAAAGGTTTGTCTGCAGTTAAATAGCTAGAAACCAGAAGCTACTATCTTTGTGACCATAATAGATTTGTATATTGAGTTAATTTTGACCCACTATTATTTTGTATTCAATTCCACCAACTCAGGTGCACAGCTGTGGGGAGCCCTTGTGCACCCACATATGCTAAATGCTAATTTGCTCCTGGGTTGACAGGAGTGCACGCTGTTTTTCACAGATGGCAATCTTATGTGGACACAACATATTATACTCTGGACCAGGTACATTGACGATATCCTGGCCTGGAGCAGGTCCTAGAAGTTCATTAACCACCTTAGAACCAATAACCTAGGTTAACCAGTTCCCTCATGAGATCAATCAGACATTGATCACATTCCTGAATGTACTCTCTTCTGGAAGGCCACAGCTTTAGTAGCTTATTACGATTAGACCGCTTTTACCAAACTCCCCTAAAAAAAGATTTGTGGAGTCTGACAGCCACAGGAACCCTTATCAATCAGCTGTTGGTGGCAACTGCCGGCACCGAGTCTAATATAGAGAACTGGGAGCAAGCAGACACCTCAGTACACCTCAGTAATTGCATATTTGGCCATTTAATTGAAAGGGAGCTCAGCAGCTGTAACCCAGCACAACGAGTAGATCTTGCTTTCAGCCCCATTCTCTGGCATCTGTCGTGAACAGCTACTCGGTGGGGCTGCCAGCGGCTGGATCCCCACAGATCTGATACTGATTACCTATCCTGAGGATATCATCATCAGTATCTGGAGCCATGAAAACCCTTTTAATATTATATATGCAAACAAAGCCATTCACATTCTTCTCATATTATATTTTCAGGACGTTCTAGGCAAGTTCTAAACTAGGCAGGACAGTTAGATAGAAGGAAGGATTCTGGTAGACTGATCAACTGACTAATTTCTTTGTTTTAGGTCCACATAGCTTCACAGGAGAAGACTGCTGTGAATACCATGTTCATGGTGGACCAGCTGTGGTCAGTGGTGTACTTCAGGCTTTGGGTATGTCTTGCAGATTTTGAAATTTAAGCAGAACTGTAGAAGTGTGACCAACAGGCAGAAAGACATCAGTCTATTCTAGATCAATTCATCTCATCAGCAGGGCTTCTTTACCTGTGGGGGGCTGTCCCTATATGTAAAAGAATCCATCTGCCGCAAGATTGACAAGGTTGGATATTTAGCCTGGCCTTTCCTGCCTGCTCAGATGCTGCTCATATTAGCAGCATCTGGGGAGCATATCCTGCGGCAGGTGGGCGCTTCTTCACCTGCGGGGACAGCACCCCATAAGTGAAGGAGCCCTGCTGATGAGATGAATCAATTTGGTCATCTTAAGTCTATTCTTAAACCTGCTGGAGTAAGTGGCTAATATTCTTTCTATGATGTTAGGCTATCATGATTGTGTTCAACTGTGTTTATGGTCTTTGTTTAACATATACACAAGGAAGTATATACCATATTTTACGGACTATAAAACACACCTGACTATAGGACACAACCAGGTAAAAATATTTCATACAAGTTCAGCATAAATAACATGTTACCTTTATTTCATTGGTTAGTATGATTATGGCAATACCAATTTGATTGCAGAATTAAACACTAATCTTTTCCATTAGTCAGAAAAATATTAGATAGTCCTCTATAGTATTCATTGTTATCACTAGGACTGTAGCATGTAGCATCTTGTCTATACATTTCTGGAAAAGACGCTCATGTCACGGCATGTATGTTCTGATTGATGGGGAGGGGGGTTGATAACATTCACAGAAGTCTATGTTATCCCTCCTCCTGAGTTCATGTGCAGTTACACAGTTATGCCTCTCCTCCTTTCTCTACAGCCTGGCAGAATGTCCCCACTACCACCTTTACTCTCCATGCTGGCTGACATCAGAGCTGGCTGAAGAGGGGGCTACTTTGCTCTATCTCAGGCTGTATACCTATATATCTAGTGAGCCATGTTGGTTTAAAGAAAATCTGTCACCACATAACTCAGTAGTAAAACAAGTGAAGTGTGAAATGTGTTATGGTCGCCTGACGTTTTTGTTTCCATCCAGATCGGTGCCTGCTTTCCAGGGAAATCCTAGATTTTGTGATTTGCAGATGAGCTGTTTGATGTAATAAGGGCATCTCTATTGCACTAAAAGCTCCGCTCCTTATCTTTGTCATGTCCCCCCCCCAGCTTTGAGTGACAGGTCTAGGCAGTGGTGATGTAATCCTTGCATTGGCAGTTGGTTTACACACAGTACAACCCTGATGCTTGACAGCAGTTAAGACAAATTCAGCCCTGGCAAGCATCAGGGCTGTACTGGGGTGTACTGAAGCGAAGGCACGTGCTAGAGAACACAGGGCCAGGCATGAACATATTGACGCAGCCTGGCCCTCTCATTTCACTTGGTTTATTATTGAGGTATGTGGTGACAAATTCCCTTTAAAACCGAACTTTCAAGCAACACCTTAGAATCAGGTTTGGAGTGAGATCTGCAGGTAATACTACCTGCAAATCTCTCTCCCCATCTGGTTAATAAAGGTTCTATCTCTGGCTGTATCATGGCTAGTCTCATATTCGTAGAGTTAATAGGGTTATGCCATAAACTACTTTATATCATATTTTCATAAATTGCCCTAGCACACATTCTTCCTTGGATTGTTCTTTTTTTTTTTTTTTGTTTGTTTGTTTGTTTTTTTAATCTACCTCATTTTCAGTTTTCTCCTATCCCCCATGTTTGAATCATATTTCCTGGTTTATCATGTGACTGCTGTCCCATCCTGCATTAAGTCAATGACATGTTTATGGACTTCAGCAGAACATGTGACACTAACCACTCCCCTTGTTCTTATCAAAGTGACTTCCTATGTCCTACATTACAAGGCTCATGCAGGGTGTAACCAACCGCAACTAAAAATTGAAACTGATTTGCCACTTTTGATAAATGGTGGTATCTATCAAATGAAAAAGCTCACTCTCTCTTTTTCTACTTGTAGGATCTTTGCAAATGCTCCGTCCAGCAGAACCAGGTGAATTCACCAAAAGAGCTTTTCAAAATGGAAAACTGGAACTGACTGAGGTTGAGGGTCTTGGGGATCTCATTCATGCAGAGACTGAGGTTCAGAGAAGGCAGGCCTTGCGTCAGATGTCTGGAGAGCTTGGACAACTATACCAGAGATGGAGTCAACAATTAATCAGGGTTAGATAAAAAAAAAATAACAGGAACTGTGTAACCATGTATGTTTGTGTGTTTACATGTATTTCATATTGCAAGAGACTTGTCCATCAAGCACGAGTCAAGAGAAGCCAGAGGGGAGCTGCCCACTGGACACTTCTCCCCATGCCTGGCCCTTCTAAAACTATGTTTTCTATGAAACGCCACAGTTTCAGAATAAAACACCATCTTTGTATTTACAGAACTCAACACTATTTCATGATGTTTGCGGTTAGGGCAGCACTAAACTGATGACAGGTTCTGTTAAGTATAATCGGCCCACTATAATATCAGTTAGGTAATGGTATGTCATTTGTTAAATGTGTTCAATATTCATTAAATTCTGAAAAACAACAGTTTTTTTTTATCTTCTATGTTCAGATATAATAACACAAAGACAAAGACCCAAAGCCTAATCTCCATCATAAAGACCTTGTTGGAAAGGAGATCAGCAGATACAACAAAATACAACAGTCCAGATTTTTCATGGGACTGTCTCCCAAACTTGACCATGAAAGGGCTACCTCTTATACTAATACATCAAAAGAGATAGTTTTGTGTAGCTTCTTGGCAGAATAGGATGGGGCTTAAATGTCCTACAATTTGAGATTCAAATGTTGGTCGTAGTGACAGTTTCTGCACCTTACCTGTTTTAATAGTGGTAGGCATAAGTAAATATCTGGAGAAATCCATTTATTTGGTGAATAAGGGGAGAATTTATCAGGATTAGTGTGTCATGCATTAGTCTTGATTTAGTTTGCGCTGGAGTGAGATGCGCCTAATTTATTAAGAGGTGGAGGCCTGTTAGTAAATAAGGGGCACCTCTGGCCCTCCATGCACCAGAAAGTCTTCTTCATCTTCTCGCATAAATGAAACAAAATTTACTGGACTTCAGAAGGCCATGCCCTCTCCTGCTACCCTACACACTTTTTAAAAGAGTGGTGAGCACAGCATAAAGCGCAAAAAGTCTCAGATTTATGGTGTGTACAAAATTTGCAACTTTTTAATGGCACAAAAGTGTCGAAATCATTTCATAAATTCTCCTAAATGGTTCTATAAGGTCACTGCACATGAAATCAGAAACAGACTGTTTAAATTGTGCCATTTGAACCTCTCTTAAAGAGGTTCTCTAGTTTCATAATGATTTTTTTTTTTTATCTGAAAGCTTGCCCCAAACTCTGCATTTTTTCCCTATATACCTGTTTCCTTCCCCTTTTCTTAGCCTTATTGCATCATGGCAGGATATCTAGAATCAGAACTTAGTGTAACTGTCATGTATTTTTTTTTTATTTGCTAGTTTATTAGAGCTAGGCATGTATACCTGAGTTAGTCTGTCAATTATTGTCAAAAATATCTGTAATTACCTTATAATGACAGCTTTCATTAATGTCTCCTGTCCTGTCATGGCTCATCTGTCTCGATTTCAATGTAAACAGAAAACAGAGGGGGGCGGTACTTCACATTCCATGCCTACATTAAGCTTCAGGTTGAGGAAGCGTGTCTCTCAGTAATCCAATCTGATTGGCTGGCAGAGAGCTGCTGGCTACAGCAAGTGTGTATGTGAAGTGAGGGAAGGCAGTTTTCACCTCAGAGAACTGGCAGAAGAGCCATCTTGAGAAGATTTTCATATTGTAGGGGTTAAAACAGTTGTAACTAAGGGAAAAACCTCAAGAAAAACTGGAATGTGAAGAAACTAAAGATTGCTTTATGCATAATGCTGCAAATTTAGCAGTAACATATGCTAAATTAGATTTTTTTTCATGAAAACATGACAGTTACACTTTAAAGGAATGGTCTAGTTTCAGGAGGAAACCGGACATCACACGCGATCCACCTGCTGTAAAAATCCTGCTTTGCTCTGTTTTTTTTCGGTAGGTCTCTGTTTACCAAGCTGCAGCAATGGTGGCATATTGACAACATGTGACCTCTATCCAATTACTGGCCTCTTCAGTGCGCCGCTGAAGCCAGAGATTGGCTGCAGCAGTCACATGATGTCAACAATATGTCACCGCTGCAGCCAAGTGAACAGAGTCCTGTCTGGAGAACCAGGGTGGCAGCATCGGGGCTTTTACGTAGGTGACAATCTATTCTTTATTGTAGGTGGATCACGTGTGTAAGCAAGATGTTTTTAACGTTTTTGTATGTCCTGAGATGAAATAACGACTTTTTGTAATTTTGATGACTGCTGAACATTCCACACTACTGTTAGATCACATGTGTTGTTCGGTTTAAACCTGAAACCGGATAAGCCCTTTAATGTTTGGATCAGTTGCTGCTGAGTTTTCCAACCAAACCCAGCATGCTTTGCTCTGTAATGTTTCACAGCATTTGCTCCGCCTGCCACACTGTTGTCTCTGCAGTAGTCATGACCTCTTCATGTTATCTAGGTGAAGCAAACGTTACAGAGCAAGGCATTCTGGGTTTGATTAGAAAATCCAGCAGGAAGCGAAGGAAAACAGGAAGTCCTTCATGTAAACACCTGCCCAGATGAGCTGATGCAGAAAACAGGGGGAGGAAAGCCCTAACATGAAAAACAGACATATGGGGCAAGATTTAAACAAAATTCATTATACAACTGGAGAACCTCTTTAAGGCTTTGGACCTGTAAATTCAAGTGATAATATCTCAGTCTGACTTTCACATTTTAATGAACACTAAAGGATTTTTTTCTGTAAAACATTGTTTTAACTAAAACAATGCTTATATCAACTTGGCACATTCCTTCAGAGTTTGTACTGCTCATTTGTCATGTATTTCTACTGTTATTTATTCTATTATTATTTTATTGTAACTCATTTTAATGGCAATGTTTTACTAAAGGTTATCAACATGTGTGGCATTTCTGAATCTGTATAGTTAGAAGTGCAGATGTCAGCACTAAGCATACAGTATGTAGTATACGATTTGCTGGACTGAACCTTTTGTACTTTGTGTCTTACCAGGCTCTTGCTCATATTGAGGCTTTCATAGATTTTAGTGAGGATGATAACGTGGAGGAAGGTGTTCTAGTAGCAGGTAAGAGTTCCCATTAACCATCTTCATATGACTACACAAAATCAGATTTAATCCTATGTAATAGTTTGCGACAAAACTTTGGCCAACATTTGTGCTTATTACACCATGCCCCTTTCATGCTAAGCCACACCCCTTATCAATCTACAATGTGTCTAAACACAATAATAAATTGGGCCACAATTCTAGCGCATTTTTCTTGGTAAATCTTCCCCACTGAGTTTAGGTACATTGATACAGTCGTGTGTACCATGTGCCTTAGGCACCCACTTCAGGATTCTCAGCCTGAATTTCAGCCCCCTCTTGCCATAAGCCATTTTCCCTTTTGGATGGATATCTGAAACAGACTGGTTACTAGCCATTGCCTGCCTGATACTTGTACAGGTTAACCTCAATGTAAGCTTTTACGGCATACCCATAGGATATGCCATAAATGCCTAATAACTGCGCGGCTGAGTATAGCATTCATTGAAGGGGTGGCCATGCTCTGCTTGCCATCATTCCAACAATCTCAGAGGTGGAACCTACAGCATTTATGACATACCCTGCCTGAAGTATCTGTTATAGTAATAACAATTTAAAGTGCTATAGACCTAGAATCCAGAATGTCTTGAAAAGTTCTGTTAGTTAGCCCAAAGATTCACTGTTAAATCAATCTTACCGCACCCAAGCCATGACAATATTTTGAGCCAAAATACCGTTTATACATCATGAAGTACAGTTGTTTCATGGTGCAGGTAAGGCATACCAAGCCGCAGTTAAAGAAGAACTCCCCCTAAATTTTTTATTCTCTGACCTGTTAGAAAGGTGCATGATATAATCTGTAGTGAATGTCATTTTCTTATCAGAGGCTGAAATTGAGAGTTTCCACTCTCTTCTTATTGTAGCTGGGTCATGTGACCAACTCCCTGACCTCCAACTGACCCAGGACAGAAAGGCAGTAACTGCTCTGTTCATTCCTATGAAACTAAAAGTGAGGCTCCCATAGGAATGCATAGAAAATTAGACTTCCTGTCCACACATAAGGTGCTGTGTGAGTTGGTGGGTCTAATTCCTAGTCACATGACACAGATAAGAAACTTCAGGATGATATAACTCAAAATTTCAGCTTCTGGTAAGAAAATGACATTCACTACAGATTACATCATGTACATTTCTAGCAGGACATAGAATAAAAATTTTTGCAGAAGTTCTTCTTTAATGGGGTTGGCGATGATGAGATCCTAGTCATTTAGCCCTTCAGATGCTGAAGTCAATAGTGATCTTGGCATCTGTGGGGATAGGCAGAGGGTGGGGGCTCCAGGGTAAAATCTCAGGTCTCCGATCAGTGGCCACCCTGTGGCTTTGAGAAGGTTTCCAGGACTGTCATGTCTAACTGCCTGTGAAGCTGTCTGTGAAGTGTCTGAGGTGCATCTTCGCAGATAGTTTGTTAGAATCTCATAGTTTCTGACAGTGTTCTATTGCAGCCCATAAGACAAGCAATCAGAAGATTGCATATTCAAGTCCCCATGTGTCGTGATATCTGGGTTCAACCCACCTGCTGATTGATATATTTCTCCATATGCACAGTGAAGGGACAAGAGACGGCATTAAAGAGCTTTTCTGGGTTAATTATATTGATGATCTATCCTCAAGATAGGTCATCAATATAAAATCAGTGGGGGTACGACACCCAGCACCCCTACCATTAACTGTTCCCTGCAGCGTCCCATACAGGAACTAGCACTGTTCTGTGTTTTTGACCCCCACCTGGCTTTGGCTCACAATAACTGATGGAAATAACTGATCAAATAACTGAAGTGTGAACAAGGCCTAAGAGTTGAATTACAGTAACCCAGCATGGCAACTACACTATGAAAGGAGCTCTTCTTCCGACTACATTCAAAGTGGTAGTTTCGGCACTGCAAGCTTCAGGGAACAGCTGACCGGTGGGGTAGCTCATGAATATCATTAAGACCACAGATATAGTGAAATTACTGAGAATTTGCAGTCTATATACACGTGGATAGGGTTTTCATACCACATCCACACTAAATGTAAAAATCCCATGTTAACATAAGTGGCGTAAAAAAGACAGCTTCATGTGGATTTGGTGTACAACATTGCCTGTAGTGTAAGAGAAACAAAGTGGTCACTCGGTTTTGCTAATGGAATTAACAAAACAGATTTGTCAAAACTGGTGTAAAGGAAACCTTGTTTAGTTGCCCATAGTAACCAATCAGATTCCACCTTTTATGTTCCAAAGGAGCTCTGAAAAATGAAAAGTGGAATCTGATTGGTTACCATGGGCAACTAAACTGAGCCGGTTTTCCGTCACTACAGTTGCATATAATGAAAATGATTAGACTAAAGTGCACAAATGCCCCGGCACAGTTTCTGAATAATAATAATCCATCCGGGCATTTGCCCTTTTTCTGGAATGGCAGTTGATGAAGTGGTTGAAAAGCTCCGGAAAGAACTGGAGGAGCATCTTGAAGACAACCGTCGAGGAGAGAGACTAAGAGATGGCGTACAAGTTGTCCTCACAGGAGCTACCAATGCAGGAAAAAGCAGCCTACTCAATGTAATAAGTAAGTCCTGTATATAGTATAGTCTGACCTTCTCCGTGGTCTTCCTATGTAGAATTTCTGTTTTGGCTTGAACGGGTGCATGAAAAGCTTAGCTGTGTTATGCTGGCCATACGTTTTAGACCATTCTCTTTAACATAGCAGTGACGGAGCATCTTTTCTTAGAACTCTGCATTAGGCCTCATGCACACGAACGTGTGCCGGCCGTGCCTGTGCTGCGGACCGCAAACTGCACTTACCGTGAGGCCACCGCATGTGGATCGCGGACCAAGGGTCTGCACCGCAAAAAAGTAGTGCTTGCGCTACTTTTTTGCGGTGCGGAGGCACGGCCAGAAACACCACGGTAGCACACCGTTGTGCTTCCGTGGTGTTCCGATCCGTGCCTCCGCTCCGCATCTGCCAGATCACGGACCCATTGAAGTAAATGGGTCCGCGATCCGTAATGCGGCCTGCACACGGCCGGTGCCCGTTTATTGCGGACCCACCATATGCGGCCCGCAGCACGGACACGGCCGGCACACGTTCGTGTGCATGAGGCCTTATGCTGTTCCTCTGATATTCCCCTTGGAAATGTATAAATAAATTGACAGCAGGTTATTACCACTGTTTAGTGAAAGGGATGTATTGCTACAAGCTCTAACAATGTACCGGAGGTTTTCAAGCTTATAAAATATATAAGACCAGAAGTAATTATTATTTTTATTTTCATTTCAGCTCTCAGCATTTGTCATTTCTGTTCTTTTCACTGCACAGCTTTCCTTTATGAACATTTCAAGGCCATAGCTGCATGCATGAACTGTGTGGCTGTAATAATATATCTTATCTGTATGTACTATTCAATATAGACTTGTAGTTCTACAAAATATACATTGGCAGCAGTTCTGTGGCCATAATGTTTCCTTACACTGAACATTAAAGTATATGGCTTTCGGAAGCAGAAAGCAGCACACGGACTGACCTATTACCAGTTAGGTTTTTTTCTCATCATCACATTCCACGAGTCATAGCTTTTTTAATTTCATTTTTTCTTTTTCCATCATGGTATTTCAAGAACTATAACTTATTAACTTATATTAACTCTTTGTAGGAGAAATGGAAAAAAATAGCAATTCTATGGGTTTTTTTAAGTTTTAGTTTTATATAACATTATTATTGTATATTTTTGTTTAAACATCTGTTGGTTTTGTGTTGCCATGTTATAAGAGCTATAACTGTATCATTTTTCCTTCAAAGGAGTTGTGTGCAGGCTTGTTTTTGTGAAATTATCTGTAACTTTCATTTGGTATCAATCTGTGTTATATACTATATATTTATTCAGTTTTTTTTGGAGGAGAGATGAACAAAAAGTAGCAATTCTGGATTTTTTTTCCAGGGCGGCCTTGCAGTTTTTATTAGTATTAGATTAGGGTCCTTTTTGATCACTTTTTCTTTTGTTTTTCAAGAGGCAGGATGAACAAAAAATCCATCAGTTTTGGCATTTTCTTTAAAACTGCGTTCACCATGTGGCTTTTTCCATAATAGATAAAAAAAAATGCAGTATACTCAACTATCTCAGTCCCATAATGAGTTAACGGATTTGCAGCTCTTATGATTAGGCACCCACTCTTATGACCACCGCGTCATTAATTTGGGGGACTGCACAGCTTTCCTTTATGAACATGCTAAGGCCATAACTGCATGAACTGTGTGGCTGTAATAAAATATCTCTTATGTATGTACTGTTCAATATATGCAGACGTGGTTAATTGACCATAAAGGCATACAGAGGTGATCAGTCTCCGGCTATTTCACAGGCTCACCGGGGACCTGTCGAGTGTAATTCTACACTTGTCCACAAGGTGGCATTGCTGATTACAGAAAGATACATTCAGAAGGGTACGACTATTTAAAAGCCAGATGTTAACACCATTGCTTCTTTCTCTACAAAATCTTTTTAGGCTACGTTCACATCTATTCAGGAGGTTCCACTAGGAGCACCCATCACAGATTCTGTAAAAAATGCAGGACAAAATAGCGCAGCAAAATGTCGAGCCCCACTATAGTCAATGGAGTTCATCCGTTAGTTACTGCCACATGGCGGATCTGGTGCTGCTATTATGTTCTGTGTTTCTGTTACGTGATAGGAACAGAAAAACAAAGTACAGCGCAGGTGTGAACTTAGCTTTAACCTTGTATATTGATTGCATGTAACATATATTGTTTTTATTTTGCCTTGCGTTGGTGTTATATTAGTTTTTGATACTAGTAATCATCTCACTGACATTTTCCTGCCAGGTATGCAAGCTAGGTTGTGATTTCCAGAATTTTGTAAGTGATGACCTATCCCCTGAATTGGTCATCAGTATATGAAAGGTGGGGGTCAGACACAAAGAACCCCTGCTGATCAGCTGTTTTGAGAAGGCATCGGCGCTTTTGTGAGCATGTTGGCCTTCTTGGAGCTCACCAAGCACAGTGCTGTACATTGTATAGCAGATGTGCTTGGTATCACGCTCAGCACCTTTCAGTTCTATGGGGTTGATCTGCACCTAGGCCACGTGACACACAAATGTGTCATCACTTGGCTTAGGGAAAGGGGTGAGAAGGCTGTAGCGCTCACAGGAGTGCTGCTGCCTTCTAAAACAGCTGATCGGCAGGCTTCCTGTGTGTTGGACCTCCACTGATCAGATATAGAGGATAAGTCATCAGTTCTAAAGTCTCAGAAACCCCCTTTAAGTCCTTTGGGTCTAGAACTGTTAGGACCTACCTCTATCTGCCCCACTTGGTTATATAATATATATTCAGATTCCTACGTCCTTTTGAGTTTCTCAAACTCAGCAGATAAAGGAGGGACTTTTACAGACAATAGTTTTTAGTGCAAGGATCTGCAGTATGTTATTTTCTGGTTGTCACTGCATGTTGGGAGTTGTAGTTCTACAAAATATACATTGGCAGCAGTTCTGTGGCCATAATGTTTTCTTACTGTGAATGATAAAGTACATGGCTTTCAGAAGCAGGAGGCAGCACACGGTTTCAGTGTTTGTAGCTAAGAACAGGAAACTGAGGTTATAGCTTTTTGATTAGATGTCTGTGTTGGTTTTGTGTCACTTTATTATGAGACCTATAACTTTATCATTTTTACTTCAAAAGAGTTTTGTGCAGGTTTGTTTTTGTAGAATAAGCTGTAACTTTCATTTATACCAGTCTGTGGTATAGATGACATTTTGATAACTATTTATTCAGGTTTTTTTGGAGGAGGGGCGAACAAAAACGTGCAATTCTGGATTTGTTATTTGTATTTTTTTAGTTGATTATTGGGCAGTGTATTATTCTGTGAGACAATAATATGACTATGGCGATAACTCATTTATAAAATGAGGGTGTTGTTTTTTGTTTTTTTTTAACAGGACAAACGGCAGTATTTATTAGTATTAGATTGGGGTACTTTTTGATTACTTTTTCTTCTGTTTTTCGAGAGGCAGGATGAACAAAAAAAACCCATCAGTTTTAGCATTAAAAAACAAACAAAAAAACTGCGTTCACAATGTGGCTTTAAGGGGTTCTGCAGTTGTTTTAAACTGATGATCTATCCTCTGGATAGATCATCAGCATCTGATCGGCAGGGGTCTGATACCCGGGATCCCCGACGATCACCTGTTTGAGAAGGCAGCTCCAGGAGTGCCGTGGCTCTCTCTGTGTTTTCCTCAGGCCCAGTGACGACACAACTAGTATCACTGGCCTGGGCATGGCTAAGCTCCATTCAAGTGAACAGAGCTTAGCCCCACCCAGGCCAGTGATAATAGTCGTGACGTTACTGGGCCTGAGGAAAACACAGAAAAGGACGTGGTGCTTCAGGCTCAAACAGGTGATCTGCGAGGGTACCTGGTGTCGGACCCCTGCCGATCAGATGCTGAGGATAGATCATCAGTTTAAAACAACTGAAGAACCCCTTTAAATAACATGATAGCTTTTTCTTGTTTTCCCCCCATAATAAATAAAAAAAATGCACTATACTTATCTTCTATCTAGAGATGAGCGAACGTGCTTGTAACGAGCACTGTAGCGCTCGGCTCCCCTGCGCTCGCATGGGCGCAGGCATCCGGATCCGTCCTCCTCACCCGACAGAAGCGGCTGCCTGCGCCCATGCGAGTGCAGGGGATCCGAGCGCTACAGTGCTCGTTACGAGCACGTTCGCTCATCTCTACTTCTATCCTGTGAATAGGAGAAAAGTTTACAACCTTGGACAACCCTTTAAAGGAGTTCTCCAGCATTTGTTTTTACTGATGATCTATCCTCCAGACCAGGGATCAGCAACCTTCAGCACTCCAGCTGTGATGAAACTACGACTCCCAGCATGCACACTTGATTGACTGTTCTCAGAACTCCCATAGAAGTGAATGGAGCATGCTGGATGTTGTAGTTTCACAACAGCTGGAGTGCCAGAGGTTGCTGACCCCTGCTCTAGATTATCAATAAAAAAAAACACAACAAAACTGCAGAACCCCTTTGAGATTAGTAGCTCAGTTTTTTTACTACTCATTTTTTTGGGTAATTAAGATCATTCATATGTGAGGCCCTTTATTGTTTTTGACATTTACCATTCCACTCCTTGTTCTTTAAATTGTGCCTGTAGATATATCACTAATACTCTGGACTAAAGAATTGGGTATCGTGCATGCGACTGTGCAATCCACATGCCATATATTTTTTTGCAGACCCATTCATTGCAATGGTTCTGTGGCCTGTTTTTTCTAGACATATTCTACCTTTTTGCAGAACGAACATACGGATGTGGAAAACACTCAGACCTCAAAAATGTGGGCACGAGGCCTTAGCTAGATGAAGTCTATTGCTGCAAACTGTATTGCTCACAACAGAGTGGTGCCAGTTATTCTACACAGCAGTGCCCTTATCAGTGTGATCACCACATTACATTCCACGCAAACCCATGTATATTACATGTTTAAATGCCTCTTGTTAGACAATTAGCTTTTGGTAATAAGAGAATTTTACAAATAAAAGCTAAACTACACCCAGGCTAAATTTCCTCATGAAAGGTTAAACAGTCACAAGCAGCGTCAGTTACAGTCTGGGTTCTGTTTCCTTCCCTTAAAGTGTATCCCTTTGTGTATGTATTCAGCATTTAAGGATGTGACCCTTTTAGAACTATTGAGAAGAAGTAATACATTCAGCCTCCCCTCCTATATTTTTTTTTACAGGTGAAAAGGTTAAGTGTCAGAAAGGTGATGGGAAATATGAGTGCAAGCTACAAGATTTGCAATGCTTGGAATTTATTTGTTGGCGATGACAGGTCCCATATATCAGTTATATTCTGAAGTCTTTTAAACCAGAATTGATGGTTTAAAAGTTCCAGTGTTTTTTTTATATGCGAATACGAATTTTATAATTAAAAATGAATTCACAATCTGGAACTTTTGAGGGTTCAAGGATAGTTTGGATAGTGGAAATTTAGTCTGTGTTCGCTTAAAGGGGTTATAGTTATTATTTTTCATTTTATTAATTTATACATAGTGCCAACATATTTTGCAGTGCTGTACAGACCTCATCGCTCACCTGTTGCTATTAGAGCTTAGAATCTAAATTCCAAATGAATTTATCAGTATGTTTTTGGTGTGTGGGATGAAACTGAAGCACCTGGAAGAAACCCTAGCAAACAAGAAGAAAACATAAAAGTTCCAAGAAGACAACAATTTATTGCAATTGCTTGGTCCTGAGAGTTAGAATTTTTATATCTTTCTATATTTTTAAAAACTTATTTTTTTCACTTTTTTAACATTTACTTTAAGTTCCTCTAGATGACTTAAATGTGTGATTGTCTCATTTCTTTTCCCATAGACTGCAATGATTTAATATTGCAACCTACGGCAGATTCACTGTGTTCTGATCACGCTTGATTGGAGCTTAGCTAAGACAGGCCTTGGAGCCTTCAGAAGGCCCAAGGCTGCTATAGCAACTAAAATGCTTCCTAAATCTCAATTGACTACAGCATCTGAGGGGTAAATGTCTGTGTCTGTAGTATAAAACAGCATGCACACGGCTCCTGAGTGGGCACCCTCTTTAAAGCCCCGAATTGTGAGGTACTGTGTTTACACACACAACATTTTGACAAATTTATGGTTAAAAAAATTATAGAAAAAATTTGTACAAAGAAATTAGAATAAATTTTATTATAGACAATGAAGATTTATATAGACAATAAATCTGTGTAAAGAGTGTGTGTGTGTGTGTATATATATATATATATATATATATATATATATATATACAGTGCCTTGCGAAAGTATTCGGCCCCCTGGAACTTTTCAGCCTTTTGCCACATTTCAGGCTTCAAACAAAAAGATATAACATTTTACATTTTTGGTGAAGAATCAACAAGGGGGTCACAATTGTGAAGTGGAACGAAATTTATTGGATCATTTAAACTTTTTTTGTAATAATAAAACTGAAAAGTGGGGCGTGCAAAATTATTCAGCCCCCTTGCATTAATACTTTGTTGCGCCACCTTTTGCTGCAATTACTGCTGCAAGTCGCTTGGGGTATGTCTCTATCAGTTTTGCACATCTAGAGACTGAAATTCTTGCCCATTCTTCCTTGCAAAACAGCTCGAGCTCTTTGAGGTTGGATGGAGAGCGTTTGTGAACAGCAGTTTTCAGCTCTTTCCACATATTCTCAATTGGATTCAGGTCTGGACTTTGACCATTTTAAGACCTGGATACGTTTATTTTTGAACCATTCCATTACTGAGTTTTTCGCCAAAGGTCCGTTTGGTTCTTACTCTCGTATTGATTACTTCCTAGTAGACAATCTTCTCTTATCTTCATGCATCCAAACCTCAATTGGTCTTATTACATGGTCCGTCCATGCGCCCATCGATTTGACAATAGATGATTGGAACACCACATTCCTCCTGGCGCCTCAGTCCCTTCTTGCTCAAATCCCCAGAGGTGGTTAATAAGATTACAAACGCTTTGCAAGAATACTTTTCAACTAATGATAACAAAGAGGTATCAGATGAAACCCTCTGGGATGTGCATAAGGCTTTTGTTAGGGGATTGTTTCTTCAAACGGCTTCATTGCTTAAACGTAAAAGGAAAGCGGAGGTGACGGCGGTGATGAAGAGCATCAGGGATTTGGAGGCTGCTAACAAATTGCACCCAACCCCACTTTTAGCGTCCCAACTTCTTCAAAATAGGAATAAACTCCGTATGCTACTACTCCATACTTATGAACACAACCTGAAACGCTGCAAGGCCAAATATTATGCTTTGGGAGATAGAGCAAGTGCTTTACTGGCACATAGGGTTAAACAACTAACTGCTAAGTCTAAGATTGCGTATCTGGAAGGGGGCTATTGATCCCAGGGCTATTGCTGATGCTTTTGCTACCTATTATTCCAAATTATATAATTTCAAAAATGATCCCGCAACAGTCCAACCTACAAAAGATTCTATAAATTCCTTTTTAGACAAGATACACCTCCCTAAACTCACAGAAGAACAATTATCTTTTAATGCTCCATTCTCTCAATTAGAAATTACCCAAATCATTAAATCCTCTCCCCCTCATAAAGCTCCAGGCCCAGATGGTCTTCCCAGTGACTATTACAAACTATTTTTCACTCAATTGACTCCGTATCTGTTACGTCTCTTTCAATTTTGGCAAATCTCAGGAACTATAGCCCCGGATCATCTATCCGCAACGATCATCACTCTACCCAAACCGGGCAAGCCCCCTATCAAATCTGAAAATTTCAGGCCAATTGCTCTCCTTAACTGTGATCTTAAATTGTATGCCAAAATGATTGCTTGCCGTTTACAGATGGTAGTACCTGACTTAGTACACGCAGATCAGGTGGGCTTCGTAGCAGGCAGACAGACAAGAGATGGAATGAGACGTATGATTAATCTACTGCAAATTATGCAACTCTCTAGGTCACCTGGTGCATTCCTGTCTCTGGATGCTGAAAAAGCCTTTGTCAGGGTGCACTGGGGGTATTTGGAGGCAGTCCTCATCAAATTTGTAATAACTGGCCCCATATTGCAGTCTATCTTGGCCTCATACTCTAAACCCTCAGCTAGGGTATTGGTTTCCGGATTCTTGTCCTCCCCCTTCCAGATTAGCAATGGGACTCGACAAGGTTGTCCCCTCTCTCCTGTTATCTTTGCCTTAGTGATGGAACCGTTAGCTGAAGCTGTCCAATCCCATCCCAATATTACAGGGATACCAGTAGGTGAAAAGACTCACAGCATCGGCTTATATGCAGATGACGTGATTGTCACGTGTTTGAAGCCAGACACTTCTTTTCCTGCTCTCATGGACGTTCTTGACCAATATTCTAAAGTGTCATATTACAAACTAAACTCCTCCAAATCCCTGGTGCTCCCAACCTTATTGGATCCGTCTGCTAGTCAACGCTTATCAACAAACTTCCCATTTGTATGGCCTCCCTCTGGGATCCCCTACTTAGGAATTTCCTTGTGTTTTCCGGTCGCAGCAGTGGCATCTCGAAATATCCAGCTCTTGCTCACTTCTATCAAACCCGAACTTACCAGACTTTCCCCTGTGGAACTCTCCTGGATAGCTCATATACATATTTGTAAAATGATCTTTCTGCCAAAGATCTTATATGTTTTACTCTGTATCCCACTTCCAATTAGTAGGGCTCTCCTTAAGGAGCTGCAAAACCTCCTTCTATAGTTTATATGGGGAAATAAACGACCAAGAGTGGTCCATAAGTTATTATACTGCTCACTTGCGGAAGGAGGGATGGGAGTGCCTAATTTAGTGGCATATTATAAAGCAGCTGCATTGGATTCCCTGAGAGAATGGCTCCGCCCAGCTCCGACACATACTTGGGTTCAGATTGAAACTGCTCTGACTAAGGAACCCTCTTTAAAAGTCTTAGCGGAAGCTATGTACCTTTACCCTCTTCAGGTATCAAGCCCATTGACTACAATTTCGCACTCCCTTAACATTTGGAAAAGTTTATTGTCCTCCTCCACACAACTATGTATCCCATTCAAGCATCTATCTCTTAGATGCTTGGAACCACATATTCCAGGCCTAATTCTGATGGGGTGGGAAACTAAGGGTATTCAATATGTACATTCCTTATATGAGGGTGATCTCCTTAGATTCTTTGAACAACTTAGCACTACTTACGACCTCCCTAAAACCTGGTTTTACCAGTATCTTCAAATTAGGCATTTCCTATCTAACAATTCTATTAAAGATACAGCTAGTCAAGATGATAGGTTATTTAGAGCATTTTATACTATGGACCGCACTTTCCAAGGCCTCTCACCACTCTATCGCTCTATTAACCGGCCAACAGGTAGTGACAAACTCCCCTTTATGCTTAAGTGGGAACAAGATCTTCAGACTAGATATAGACATAGAACAATGGCAACAGGCATTTAAATGGTCTGCATGTTCCTGTAAATGTGTTAATCATATTGAACAAATTAAAAAAGTGCAGTTACGATGGTATCTCGCCTGGTTACTCTAATTCTTGTTGTAAGCAATGTTGTGGAATTGGCACCCTGATCCACACTTGGTGGTTGTGTCTTAAAATAGTCCCATTTTGGAAAGATGTCTTTCGTTTGATAACCCGTATTACTCAGAGTCAGGTGACCCAAACCGTGCCCTGGCCTTGCTACTTATAGGAATGTCAGACATTTTACCCCACTATAGATGGCTAGTGGCACATATACTCACTGCAGCTAGAATGAGCAAAGCCTCGAAATGGAAATCCACAGATATACCTGTAATGGGTGATGTTACGTCCCGGGTAGACTTATATAAACAATACAAAACTACTCTAGTGTATTCAGCTAAGCATAGCTCTGCTTTATCATTGAAGTGGCTACCCTGGTCAACTTATAGAAACACCCCCTGTCCAAACCCTTCCATCTCCTAATGCCCGTCCACTCCTGATGTTCATGGCTATAGCTGTACCAAGTGATCATGCTCTATATTTTACTCCGTTTTTGATTATATATGGACATTGTGATCTGCCTTATTGTGAATAACAGTGACTTGTGTGTCAACCTGGGCTGTATGATGCCTTATTACACTTATATGTGTATGTAAATGTTTGTTTTTTTGGGGAAAAAAACTTGAAAATCAATAAAAATTGGATGTTTAAAAAAAAAAAATCAAGAGATGTATGGTAAATTTTAAAACACTCTTTCATACAAATTCACATTCATACAAAAGCACACTCTTTTTTAAGTCCTTCATTTCTTGACAGTTTGGGGAAATGTTTCTCTGGTACAATGCTTGTGGCCTCACTTCTAGAAGTTCTGGGACCGCCCTTTCTGGTCCCCAATGATCACGCTCTTGATAACCACCTTTTGAAATTCCAGGAACTTTCCCTCTGGTGGCACATTGATGTGGCATGATTGCATTATACAATGCCATCTGTATGATGTGAATGGCCAAATTCTTATACCACAAACTCTGCATGGCACTGTAGGGCTTTAGAACTTAATCTGACAAGTCCACCCCTCCCATGTACTCATATGCCAGGATACAATCTGGTTTGGGGGTTTCTGTACTGGGACAGGGAGGCTCCTATTGCCATGTATTGTTGTCAATATAAGGATGTCAGTGTTGTTGTCAATATAAGAACTTATACTTGACACACAGCACACTCTTGCTGCACTGTGCCCTGCCCCCCCCCCTTCTTTTTTTGTGTTTGCCCAAGCAGTGACCTAGGGAGGCTTCAATGATATTTTTTTTTTCTTTTTATTGTGCTGCATGCCACTGCACTTCTGGAATCAAGAGGTTGGCAAGTAAAACAAGAGTCTCACCATCAGACAACTCCATGTCAGAGGCATCAAATGAATATGCCTCTTCAGTTCTATATGTTTTTTGGTGCATTTTTATTGTTTTGTTGTGCTTAGACACATGTAAAATGTCAAGCTCTGTATAGACACAAAGATTTGCAAACCAGGTACAGATGCAAAAAATCGGTGAGCTGCCTACAAGCACAACATTTGACGAGTTGTATACAGGCAAAAAAAATAGTCACAAAATTGGATAACTTTGTAAAGACACAAAAATCGGGCTCAGTGATCAAAAAATAAAAGCCAGGGAGATAAGGGCTTAAATACTTTTTGTCTCTTTTTTGGAAATACATGAGGCTTTATTTTTCTGCCGTTTTTATTTTTGGTTTTTATCTTTTTTACCTGGTAAAATGTATAAAGTAAAGGGAAAATACATTCTGATTTTTTTAATAGTACAAAGTGCAAAAAATATCATATATATAATTATATATATATATATATATATATATATATATATGTATATAATTTTTTTTTACACTTTCGGCACCCTGTCATACAAGATGTTTGGAGGTTTTACCATTACATTTTTTAATTATTTTTTTATTACATTTTTTGCAGATTTTTCTCTTGTAACTGGGGCTGGCATGTTGGGTCCAGTTACAGGTGGAATACTGTAACGTAAAGTAAATTAAAAGATTTGTGACTGAATAAACTTACACATTGTAATTGAATAAATATATTTACTAAGTGTGATTAAATATGCGATAACACTAACAAATCACATACAGAATAATAAAAAGTAAATAAACATCACTAGGCTAAATATGTGATAGGGATCCGGTCGATCATGCTATAACCCATGGCTGTCTACCCTGTTATAACACATGACCGACACCCCAGGGTGTAGAAGAGAGATAGGGCAAATCAATACTTACATCCTAGTTCCTGGTGGAATCTTAATTAATTATTTTTCCCATCAGCCCCTGCCCCATAGTGCATCACGAATGTCACTGAGATCACTCAGGAATGTGTTCTTATCAGCACAATGGAGGATGGCTACTATATCTATTCCACTACGTTACCAGGAAAACGTGTAAACTATTACATAGAGTATTAAACAGAATTAAAGGGGACAGAACCAATCAGTATTTAAAAATACCCTTAGGCTTCATTCACACGACCGTATTTTGTTTCCGTGTCCGTTCCGTTGTTTTTGCGGACCGTATGCGGAACCATTCATTTCAATGGGTCTGCAAAAAAAACGGAAGGTACTCCGTGTGCATTCCGTTTCCGTATGTCCGTATTTCCATTCCGCAAAAAAGATAGAACATGTCCTATTCTTGTCCGTTTTGCTGACAAGGATAGGCATTGTTACAATGGATCCGCAAAAAAAACGGAAACACGGATGCCATATGGAACGTCATCCGTTTTTTTTGCTGATCCGCAATTTGCGGACCGCAAAACACATACGGTCGTGTGAATGAAGCCTTACACTACAAATACAGTCTCCTGACATGCACTGCAGAGCTGATCTACTAAGACCCAGCAGCTTCTGCATTTACTCAGGACGAGGTGATCAGATGATTGTTGGGACTGGAGCAGAAAACATCATTGCTGCCACCAGAACAGGTTAAAGACTATGGACACCTTTGAATGTTTTTGTTCACTATTGTACCTTACTTATTTTAGGCCACTAAACATTTTCAACCATTTGACTTCTACAACCTGCATCTTTTCACATACAGTGCTGGCTCCTCTTTCTCTTTCGCAGTGAACTCCATCAGAATAGCTGTCTGATGGTTTAGTCTGTCGTCCTTATCTCTATATTCCTATGTCATGATAGGTGAATGCCTGTTTGATAAGAATTCAGCTTAAATGAGTGTTTATGAACTCAGGAGTGCAGAGATAAGGGCTAGAGACCAGGTCATCCTACATCTCCTTTGACAAATTTCTCTTTAAAGAGGGCAAAGCAGCCTGTAATTGGTGTAAAATGGTACAGACTGTAGAGGACAAATAGACTAATTCTGCTGACATCCTGGAGGGTACATATTTGTATTCTTTTTTACTTCTCCGCTTGTGAGAGGTTCTCACCTTTAGTGGGTAATTACTCTGTATACCTACAGCTACGTGAAACAAGTTATAGCACATTTCCCTGTGGAGCTTTATGATCATAAGATTGATTTACTATATAAAAGGACGCATTCTGAATTGTCTTCCATGAGTACTATTTATAAGGTCATTTTGTTCTTGTATCGATTGTTCCTATACACTGGAGCTGTTCGGTGGATGAGGAAGCTTACCAACTTTCTCTTAAAGATATTTTAGAAGCCACTCTGGCCAGCTCTATTCTGGTTAGTTCATATCAGGACATTGCTCTTATGATTTTTTTATCCGGCGTACATCACTCCCCATATGCAATTCAAGATGTCCCATTCTGAGGTTATTCATGCACAGAATGTCACCAAGTTGATCATAATTTTTGGAATTGCCCTCAGGTGCAAGTTTTATGGTTTTCTGTAAATGATCTCCACAGAAGTTTTATGTTGTCTGATTTGACTCTGGAGTGGGACATATTTAACCCCTTGCAGCAAATGGACGTAACTGTATGTCCATTTTTGCAATGTACAGTATTCCTGTAAATGGTACAGATATGTCGCCTGGATGGAGCCAGCCCAGGAGCTGTGCTTGTGCCATCCGCAGCAGGACCTGGTTGTAATACATAGCCAGGCTTCTGCTGCAAAGGTCATGATTGGAGCTAACGGCAGTCCTGGCCATTGAACCTCTTACATAGTGCAGTCAGTAGCTCCTGCTACAACAGCCGAGATTGGAGTCAACGACTATCCTAGTCATTTCACCCCTTAGGGAGGCAAAGAGGTTTACACGGGGATCTGGTTCCACCGTGATACAATTGCAGGGTCCTGATGGCAGACATGGCAACCACAGGCCTAACAACGGCCTCCTGGGTTGCCATGTTCTGAAGCCTATTAGGACCCTGCCAGAGACAGTGTATCACTGACAGGGAAAATGCATTACCATACAGAAGTATGGTAATGTATTTTACCAGCGATCAGATGAATGACAGTTCAGGTCCCCTAGTACAACTTGAATTTTTTTAAAACTCTAAATGACCTGATCTATTAAAAGATCGCATAGTGCAATAAACTATTATGGAATTATTGTTTTTAGTCACCTCATCCCACAAAAACTGGTATAAAAAGCGATCAAAAAGTCATATTTGCCCCAATATGGTACTCTACAAAAAAAATCCCCCACACAGCTGCCTCAATGGAAAAATAAAAAAGTTATGGACTTTAGAATATTGTGATACAAAATGCAAATGATTTTTAATTTTAAAAAAAGGAATTTTATTATGCAAAAGTAGTAAAACATAAAAAAAACTATATAAATTTGAGATTGTTGTAATCATATCAAACCACAGAATAAAGTTAGCATGTTATTTACCCAGCATGGTGAACCCATAAAAATTAAAAAACTTTTGACAGAATTTCCATAATTTGGCCATTATTGCACTTTCCCCAAAAAATAAAATAATAAAAAGTAAAACAAGTTTACAGTAAGTTTAAAAAGTAAAATGAGTGTATACAGCAGGGGTGCACAACCTGCGGCCCCGTCCTGCTGGGCAGAAACACAAATGATCCTGCGATCAGCTGTGTTTCTGCCCCGAGCGCCGCACAGGGATGGAGGACAGCTCCTGCTCTTGCACTGTAGCAAGAGCAGGGAAAGGGCCCAGCTATTAGTGTGAGCGGGGAAGCCGAGGGGAAGGCAGAAGTGCTTTATCAGCGCTTCTGCCTTCTCCTATGAGTGCTGTGCAGCGTGGAGCCATCACGTGATCGCCGGGTGTCTCGGGGGCAGAGGAGCGCAGAGCTGCAGGGTCAGTAGATCCTGGTCAGCTCTGTCCTGGTGCAAAGCCCCCCCCCCAGCAGGCAGGTTTCCCTGTAACTGGGGCTCCTTTGAATGCTCCAGTTACAGTGGAAATACTACAAAAAAGTCTCCTATTGTCTCCCAAAGGTCTTTCAGTGACAGTCTTGGGGACAAAAAGTATGTGGTAAAAATACATTAAAAAAAGTTTAATTTTTTTTTTTAATTTTGAAAACTAAATAAAAAAAAAAAAAAATACAAAGAGAAATAAAATATACGTCAAAAAATAGAAAATTATAAAAAAAAAAAATACAATAAAAAGGAAAAAGTCCCACACTGTCCCGCAACTTAATTTTTATGACCCCTTGGGGGAAATATTATGTGGCAAAAATATATTTTAAAAAAATTAGAAAAATTAAAAAAAAAATAAAATACAAATAAAATAAAATAAAAAGGACATTAAAAAATAAAAAATAAAATACAAATAAAATAAAAAATAAAAATGAATAGTGTCCTCCAATAGTATTTTTATGACCTCTTGTGGGACATATTATGTGGCAAAATATATTTTTTATTATACGTAATAAACTAATTATAAAAAATACAATAAAATATTAATAAAGTACAAATAACAGCAAAAAAAGAAAAAAGAAAAAGTGCAAAATTTAAAAAAGTGACATTGTCCTCCAAGGTCTTGTTATGACCTTTTGGGGGGCATGTTATGTAGCAGAAATATAAAAAAATTAAGTTAAAAAAGAAAAAGGAAAAAAGAAAATACATAAAAAAACAGCTATAGCTATAGTAACTTTTTAATGAAGTTTTGTACAGTTTTCCCCAAATAAAACTACTAAAAAATAAATTATAAGGCCCAAAAAATTTGTTGCAAAAATCTGGTAAAAATGATTTTTAACAAGTTCCTGCAGCATAGCCCCGAAATAGAAGTTTCATAATTACCTGCTCCCCACCGCTTTGGTCCTCTTCGATGCCTCCATCTTCTGGTCCATGCACTGTTTACACCTGGCAGTGCATGGCCATAGTTACTTGCATGGCTCCAGTCAATGACTGGCTTCAGAAGTGACATGCTGCTTGTGGCCACATCACTGCTGAAGCCATACATTGGCTGGAGTGGTGTATGACCATGTCCATGGACTGCCAGGTGTAAACAGCAGGCTCAGTGCGAAGAACTGGAGCGGTCGGGACCAGGTACGTACAACTCTTCGGTTTTAGGGTCTGTGCTGCAGCACGATGTCTTATATCTGGCCAGTATAATCAGCAGCTGATCAGTCGATAAACAAGGAATTGCTCGTTTGGCGGCAGATTTGCATATTTTATCAGGATGAAAGATGTACGATTGTCTGCAGCACATCTCCCTTTGTAATCAGGGATGGGCTACCAATAATTAATATAACTAAATGAAGGCAGAATGACTGTGGTAGCGATCATTCCTCCCCAATCACTTTGTACTGGCCTGTGTAATAGGCCGATGAGCACAGATCGACTTTTTATTTGCGGCCCCTTGAAATCGAGCGATGTGACTGTGCGGCCCCCAGACCAAAAAAGGTTGTGCACCCCTGGTATACAGCAAAACAAAAAACAAATTATTTTCTTAAAAATCATGTTATTTACCCCTCATGGTGAACATAATGAAAGTAAAATGCTATTATTTGGCCACTTTGCCTCACAAAATATGGAATAAAAAGTGATCAAAAAGCCATAAATACCCCAAAATGGTGAACACAGCAGCCCATCCCGCAAAAAAATAAGCTGTCTTGAAGAAAAAATAAAATGTTTTGATGTTAGAATATGTCAATGGAAAATACTACTTTTTTTGATAAAAAAGTGATTTTCTGATGCGAAAGTAGTAAAACATGAAAATACTATATACATTTGGTAAAGCTATCATGCCATTTATGCTATAATTAAAAAAATACTGACAGTATATATATTTATATGTATAAATTTAACGACATAATCATATTAACACAGAGACTAAAGTTATCAGGCCATTTATACCCCACAGTGAACCCTATGAAAATAAAAAACACTGAAACAATTGCAATTTTTGCCTCCCAAAAAATGAAATAAAAAGCAATCTAAAAGCGATATGTTCCCCAAAGTGGTACCAATAAATCTATAGCTTGCCCTGCAATAGATGAGCCCACACACAGCTCAGACAACAAAAGCATTATATGACCACATATGGGTAGGGATGAGCGAACTTGTGTTTTCAAGCTTGGAGTACAAGGTTCGGGTTCAGGTTATCTAAGAATTCTGTTAAGGATTCCACTATAACTTATGGTCTTTGGTAGCGGAATCCATAACGGAATTCTTAGATAACCCGAACCTTGTGCACACCAACTTGAAAACACAAGTTCGCTCATCCCTACATATGGGATATTTCCATGTTCTGGAGAAATTGTATGTGGGGTGCTTTTTTTAAGTGTGGTGGTGTATGCTCCAAAAGAGGGTCTTTTAGGAGGTATTTTTTATATTTTGTCACTTCAGGGCCTCTGCATATCTGAGATGGTGACTAAAAAACAACCTAAAAAAAGTATTCAAAGCTCACTATAGTGTTTAATTTAAAATTATTTTTGTTAATTTCAAATTAGTTTTTGACATGAAACATGCATCTTGGCCTGTCAGTTAAGGGGAATCTTTCTTCAGTTTTATGCTGACGATAGCGTAAACTGGTGACAGACATCCTGAGTAAAACACTGAGTCACGTACTTGAATTGACCCGGTCACCTTGGTAACATTAGTACCAATAATCCACACAGTAAACATGAGCTCAGCTCCCAATATGAATGAGATTTATGCACTCTCCACCGCTGATTGGCATCTTTCTTCCTATACTCAGTATTCAGAGAAAGCTGTCAATTGTTCATGATGGGGGGATGGAAAGCTGAGAGCCCTTGAATATGAGCACTCCTGGAGCTGTTCAATACAGGTTTTTAGCTGCATCTCTCAAGTAAGTGACCCAGTGTTGGGGTGGACTGGCCATAGACCCTACAGGGAAATTTCCCGGTGGGTCAATGCCCAGGGGACCACCTTGAGCACTCCTCACAGCTGCTGGCTGGGTACATAACGATTAATTAATACTTGGAGCATCAGGTACTTATGTCCCTGGCCAGAATCCACGGGTGCCCTCCTGAATTCAGCTGTATCATCCTCCTCAGGGCAGTGATGCAGTTGAATACCGCGGCGCAGGCAGCAGTAATTTGTTCTGCACTGTGGCATATGGTTCAGCCGGGGCGGTATTTTGTGCTGCACTAAGGTATTGCTGTCCCTGCCTACGTGTGGCTTCTATTGGCCCTGCCTTCTGTCAAACTGGATCTGCCTACAACATGGGGCCACATTTATTTATTTTTTCCGGGGCCGCTTTTAAGTTTCTAGCCCGCCCCTGCCCAGTTTATTGCTCTGTCACCAGTTTATGCTGCCCTCCGACACGACGACATAAAACTGGGACAAATTCCATTTAACGGCCTGTATATTGCATAACTCTTGAAATGGAGTACAATCTCCGAGACCTTTTAGGATGCTGATCATTTGTTAAAGTAAGTAATAAAGCAGTGATGATGCCCTTTATGCCAGTCTTTTCCATCATTTTATATTTAAAGAGTAACTACACTTTACATGAACTTTTTATATGTCATAGTGACATATCTGAGGTTTTGATTGGTGAGGATCCGAACGCTGACACCTCCTTCGATCTCTAAAACCAAGAAATAGAAGCAGTCATTGAGCACTGTCTCTCCTCACTGCTGAAGACTGAAGTGAAGATAGGTTCTATAGACATGAACATATTTATTTGTTCGTGTCCGTTCAATTGTTTTGCGGCCCGTATGCGGAACCATTCATTTCAAGGGTCATGGCTCTGTGTGCATTCCGTATCCGTATGTCCGCAAGTCCATTCCGCAAAAGACTAGAACATGTCCAATTCTTGTCAGTTTTCCAGACAAGAACTGGCATTGTTACAATGGATCTCCAAAAAGTGGATGTAACATGGACCTAACACGGATGTCATCCTTTTTTTTTTTTTTTTTTGCAGATCACAAAATGCATACGGTCGTGTGCATGAGCCCTAAAACAACTTTATTCTTCAGTTAAACATCAACACATACAATCATTTTATTGGGCAAGTGACAATCGTTTTTCAATATCTTGTATTAATTAATTCATTAATTAATTAATCTTTTCTTAGAACTCTGCCCTTTACTATGAATGAGTGTTTTTCCACTTGTCAAAGGAGCTTGTCCCTAAGCACTCTAATATTGTCCACTCATCTGACAGTTTCAGAATGTGTAGGGATACACCTTGTTGACATGGGTAATGGTAATAACCAATTGTTTTTTCATACATTTTCAGGAGGAATCACAGAGGAATGGCAAAATTCAAAGGCATGTTATTTCACGGTGTATGCAAGCATTTGCTAAAATTGACTTGTCAAAAGAGCTGAAAGGTTCTCTTTAAAGGGGTTGGCCCATTTCGTACTTTGGTGCAATATCTCTAGGATATGCCACCAATGTCTCTAGAACAAGGCCCTCAAAGTGAACCAGGGTGCACTGTGCTCTCAATTGACTTCTATATAAAATAAAAAGTGACAGAAGGCAGCGCCTATGAGTAGTACCGTAGCGTATAAAGTATAGATTGTACGATATTCAGCTTACCGTAAATAGTTGTGAAAAAGTCACAACTGCTTGTAGAGGCCTGCCTGGTATAACCCGACCAGGATAAACGGGATCCCCGAGCTGCTGCCAGTGCTCCTCTCCGCGCCGACGCTGCGGTCATCGGAGTATGTATGAAGAAGGAGGTTGAAAAAGAGTGGAACACTTCGTAACGGCGCTGCAATCAGGGTGTCGTACTTCAGTTGCGGAATAAGAAGAACTTTATTGCAAGTCTACGCGTTTCAGGGGCACACAGCCCCCTTCATCAGGATTGAGATGTTTTGTCTCTGAGAATCAGGAGGAGTGGTCCTCGTTTTTGTCTCTGGCAGAGTTTGCCATAAATAATCGCAGACAGGACTCCACTTGTAAGTCACCGTTTTTTTGGTGCATATGGCTTTCGCCCACAGATTGTCACATTTTCTGGTTCTGATTCTTCTGGTATTCCTTCCTGATGTCTGTATTCAGCCCTTAGCAACCATATTTCTCTGTGCCTCCATTTCAGCATCTCGGAGGCACAGAGAAATATGGTGGGAAATGGAGGCACAGAGAAATATGGTTGCTAAGGGCTGAATACAGACATCAGGAAGGAATACCAGAAGAATCAGAACCAAAAAATATGACAAACTGTGGGCGAAAGCCATATGCACCAAAAAAACGGTGACTTACAAGTGGAGTCCTGTCTGCGATTATTTATGGCAAACTCTGCCAGAGACAAAAACGAGGACCACTCCTCCTGATTCTCAGAGACAAAACATCTCAATCCTGATGAAGGGGGCTGTTTGCCCCTGAAACGCGTAGACTTGCAATAAAGTTCTTCTTATTCCGCAACTGAAGTACGACACCCTGATTGCAGCGCTGTTACGAAGTGTTCCACTCTTTTTCAACCTCCTTCCTCAATTGACTTCTATGAGAGCACAGGCATTTTGGCACTCCCATAGAGGTGAATGGAGAGGTGGCTGTGCTTGTGTGGTGTGCTCTCCATTCACTTCTATTTGGCTTTCAGAAATAGCAGAGCACGCTCTTACATGCAGGAGGTGAGACCCGCACCTATGTGACATTGGTGGCATATCCTAGCGACCAAACCCTTCACATTACTGTTTCATAAGTAAGTATTCATAGCTTTATCGTGTGGTTTTTACATTTTTAATCTAGGCCAGAAACCAACTGCCATAGTTTCCTCCATCCCTGGCACCACTCGAGATGTGGTTGAGGCAACCCTAAATATTGGAGGATATCCTATTATCCTGAGTGACACTGCAGGCCTGAGGGATTCTGAGGATCCTATAGAGAAAGAAGGTGTAAGACGGGCCAAGGCAAGGTGCTTAATCATCCAATTTCCTGTTTTATGTAAAATGCCCATCTGGTATTGTCATCCTTCCCAAAGAGAAACACCATCTGTATGCACGTTCATCTCATCTCTGCTTTGCCTGTGTGGAGCCCATTGTAATAAATGTGTAGTGTAAATCTGCTGCTATTTGCCTATGGGGAGACCCTCATGGCTCCTGTCTCGTTAAAGGGGTTGTCCCAGAATCAATACTTATCACCTATCTACAGGCTAGGTAATAAGTGTCTGATTGCTGGGACCCGCACTTTAACATGTCCCCCATTTGAAAGGAACAGCGTTGGTTCAAGTGAGCCACAGCTCCATTCAGTCTATGACATTCGTGCTCGACCGCTGCTCCTTCTGATCCCCGTTCTCATGATTGGTTGGGGTCCCAGTGATCAGACACTTCTCATCCATCTGACAGCTGATGTTCCATAGAGAATTAAAAAATGATAAGTCTTTTTTTTACGTGAATAATTTCCATTCACTTTGGCCCTTTCTACTATTCTGATCCTTCCTGATAGGAGGAGAGGATGCACGTCTCAAAGGCAAACAACGAGATCGAACTGTACTTCACCCTTTGCTTTCTGCCAAAAAAGCCATTTACTGAGAAGAAATAGGTTCCTGCAAACTGCCTGGCAGAGACAATGATCCTGCGCTGAGTCACACAGATGCATCCTTTGCGCACATTGTTATTATGGGATTTCAGACAATTTATTTTTCTGTTACAAATTGAAGAGATGTTGCTGGCTTGGCATTTATGTCTGAGCAGGGGAAAACTAACTACTTGATATATAATAGCAGTACGTCATGGGCGTTCTTGAGACCACTAATAGCCCTTGTGTGGTTATTTGAGGTTACAGAGTTCCTACTAATTGTGTGAGAACTGCTCTCTTAGAACACCGCTAGTTCCAAAAGATTTTGGGAAAAGTCACACTTATCAGGAAACCTTTTATGATCATAATCAAGAGGAAGTTAAAGGGGTTGTGCAGTGTCAGGATATTGATGAACTACAGTATCTTTAAGATAGGTCATCAGTATCAGATTGGCGCGGAACCGACTCCTGGCACCCCTGCTGATCAGCAGTTTAAAGATATAGCAGTGCACACCCTATCCCTTATCTCAGTGGTGCAGTGTAAATACAACTGCTTGTACCATTAACTTGACTCCCACCACCGCCGCTGTTCAGCTGGTAGAAGAAGTAGTGGCGTGCTGCATCCTCTTTATAGTTTACCTGCACACCCTATCCCTTATCACAGTAGTGCAGTGTAAATACAACCGCTTATACCAGTGGTTCTCAACTCCAGTCCTCGGGACCCACCTGCCAGTCAGGTTTTCAGGATTTCCTTAGTTTAGACCAGCTGATATAATTAGCGTCCATCCATCAGGACTTACCACAGGTATTCATTCTGTGGGATATTCCTAAATCCTGACTGGCAGGTGGGTCCCGAGGACTGGAGTTGAGAACCACTGGCCTATACCATTCAATTGATCACCTGTTTGAAGAAGTATTGGAGCTCTTGCGAGCAATGCGTCCTCTTCATAGTTTACCTGCAAGCCATCTACCTTATTGTGGTAGTGCAGTGTAGTTACAACTGCTTGTCCCATTCTCTTGAAAGAAGACAACAATCAGGTAAATTTTGAAGAGGACACAGCCCTCACCCAAGTGCTGCACCTCTTCACCCAGTTGATCGGTGGGGATGCTGAGAGTCCCTGTCTATGTGATATTGATGACCTATTCTGAAGATATGTCCTCCATATCCTGACACTTTAACCCCTTTAATCTGTATACCCTTTCCTAGGGAGCATTGCCTGTAAGACTGCCCACACTGCAAGAAGAAACAACATCCCCAACCCTGAGTGACAGTGCTGGGCTTTATATAAATAAACACTTAAAGCCTATGTACACCTTTGTGCCAATTTGTTTTTATTATTATTGCATTGTACTCATATTAAGCTAAAATAATTTTTCAATCTTTATTAAAAATATGGAGTCATTTTTTTCTGTACAGAGCTGACATGCTCTAGAAGCACCCTATGGATTTTCTGTCTTTTCAGTCAGACCAGTAGCAGACATACTCCTTATCTCTGCTTTCTGACCTCATAAACACTTATTATAGCTCAGTTCTTATCCTACTGATAAGAATGTGTCTTAAGTAAGTGTTGATGACCTCTTAGTAGTTTAGAGATAAGGTTTATTTGATGACTGGTACAAAGTGAAAGTACCAGTCACACAGTTAGAAAAACAGTTAACCCTTTGTGACAGAATAGCTCAATATTTTTAATAAAGGTCAATTGGGAAAAAATGATTTTTAGCCAAAAATGAGTAATATGCAATCATCGGAAAAAAATGCCTCAGAAGGTGTACATAACCTTTAAAGATAGTCTTTCACCACCACTGAAGCCCCAAAAGCTACTGTAATTCTTGGCTAGGTAAAAAGATGCTAGTTGCAAATCTAAATTTTATCTTTTTACTGGCATTACCCACCATAATTCAGGAAACAGGTCATGTCCTAAATGGTAATGAGGCACTTAAAAGGTCCTGCTGTATGATTTCTCTGAGCTTAGGAGTCCTTGATATACATTAGCGTAGAGCTAATGCACCATTTCTGGTCTAACTATGGGGTTATGTAAGCGAGTAGAAAGATATGAATGACATATCTGAATCTGTGCCTTCTCAACTTTCTGTGATGACAGATTCCTATTCCAGACGTTCTCCCCATTTTAAAACGTTCTAGCCCAAGCAATGTTTTTCTCCAAACAATTAACTTTGCTACTGGTAAAGATATTGATAGCGACCACACCTATGGCAGGATTTTTATGTAAAGCTTTATGTAATGCTTTCTTTTATTTTGCAGGGTGGGGGAAGCAGACATAGTTGTGGCAGTAATAGATGTCAGCAGTGGTTTACTGTCTAAGGAAACACTGCTTGCCCACCTGAAGAACCTTTGCTCCAGCGTGCAAGGAGATGGCCCCAGGAGTGTTATTGTGGCACTGAACAAAGTAGACCTGCTGAGCCAAGAGAGTATTGTTACCGTAGAGAAGCTATGCCAGGAATGTGAACTACTGCCAGTATGTCTTCTGTCTTGCCACACAGGAGCGGGAATCAGCAACTTCTTAAGAATTCTCAGAGACCACTTGGAAGCCATGTGAGATGCAAATTTGAATGTTTTTAGTGGTGCATTTTATTTTACCTGGATGTGTAAATTCATTCTGTGTTATAAATCATACCAGTATCATGAGGAGGCAAATAACAATGCCTGTAGTATGACACAGCTTATTTTTCAGGATTGCTGAACCTAAACTGCTGACACATTACTTCAGGGACAGCACATTAACAGTGGACCTCCTGTCTCCTCAACCTTGTTTGATAATACACTTTATAGCATGAATGTCTGGGACCAGCTCCTATCTCTAAAGTGGGACACCTGAAGTGAATGCCCGGCCACCCTCCCTTCATTTCTCTGGAGTTACGAAATTAGCTGAGTGCTGGCTCATCCATTTTCCAGCAGTATTGAGGTGAATGGAGTATTTGTCATGCATGAGTAGTGCGCTCTCCATTCATTTCTATGGGACTTCCAAAAATAGTCGAGTTTGCTTGCTCGTTTGTTTTTGGAACTCCCATGGCAGTGAATGGAGAGCACGCTGTGCATGCGCCGTGCGCTCTCCTTCACTTTCAGGAGCCCATTCTGGAGAACCCGCAACTGCCCTTGTTTCACTTAAGGTGTCATCTGACATTGGTGGCATATCCTAGCAATATGCAAAACAATGTCTGAGATGATAAAACCCCTTTTAAGCACTCTCTTATTGCAAAAAGTAACTTTGTAATTCTAGACAGTGCCCCTATAGTCACTGATTTGTAATTTACCAATCCCCACTCCCATGTCATCTCTTCCTGCCTGGGGCCTGTGTGGCATCCATAGAGAACCACTGATTTCACCTTCAGTGCAGTACTCCGAACAGTAGGGTAGGCCAGATATTAGTTTGCAGTTTCCATACTACCACAGGCCGCTTTCATATATGGGCGTATTGAACTCCGTCAGTATTCTGGCTCTGGATTATGAACGGATTCCTGATGATGATATTGTCATCAATATTGCTTCAGGATTTCATCAGGATTTACATGTGTATTCTTTCCTCCCTGCATTTTTAACTCTCCCATAGACTGTAATGTGCATATTTTTTCCAACAAAACTCACACATGCTGCAGATTTCAAATACTGCTGAAAATTATACGCCCATGTTAATAGCTCTATTCATTAGCATTAGGAGCGGATTCCGGTACATAAAATCTGGGCTCGTCTGAAAGAGGCCATACACCTAAGCAGTACCTATAAAATAATCACACCTCCATGACCCACCACTTTTCTACTCCACCCACTGGAGAAGTCAGCCACTGAAATGTAGTTGTCTTCTCTACAGTAAGACCAGCACTGGAGAACTGCAGAAGCAAGTTCTTAATGTGAGAATGAATGTACTGCTGAAACTACCGAGCACTGTGAGAAAGCGGTGCTAGGGGCCATGTAACTTCATACAATGTGCCATTCAGCTTCATAGAGAAATTCAGCATACCAGTGATGGTGCTGATCATCAATGAATGATGATGTTCTCTTTTAAGAGGAAATATCCTTTCATTTTGCCTAATCCATTTTGTATTTCTTTTCAGTTGTGGCGATCCTCTTCAGGGAGGCCCTACAATTACTCAGACTCGCCACAGGCATCATCTAACAGCATGTCTAGATGCCCTAGGGCGCTACAATGTGCACAGACAGCAAGACTTGGTTCTGTCTGCAGAAGAGCTGCGTATTGCCCACAGACAGCTTGGCGCTATCACAGGGAGGGTGAGCGCCGAGGAGATTCTGGATATTATATTTAGTGATTTCTGCATTGGAAAGTGAGTCTGTCCTTTAATATATTGTGCTGTTTTAGGCACACTGCATCATAACGTCTGAGACATTCAGTATGAATTAAAAAAATCTGGATCTTTTATCCTTTCCTTGATTTGTATTTCTTGTCGCATATGCTCTGAATGTGTTCTAAAATGAACAGGACCGTTCTGCAATACAGGGGTATTTCCATCTCTACCATTCATGGCTGAGATAGGACTACTCGCCCATGTGGCCACCAGAGGTGGGCTGTGCTACGTTGTTTCTGTAGTTCCCATTCACTTCTACAGGAGTTACAGAAGCAATATAGAACAGCTCTCTTGGTTGTTTCATCACCTCTGGCCTTCCCTTATTTGGGTGACTGAGATGGGTATACACCTTTAACAAAAAAGGTATGGTACTGTAGAATGAACCCTACCTTTAATATTCATGTACCAGTAACAATGTAAGGGTCCATTCACACGTTCGTATGAATGGTTCTGCATCCGTTCCGCAATTTTGTGTAACGGGTGCGGACCCATTCATTTTCAATGGGGCCACAAAAGATGCGAACGGCACACAGTGTGCTGTCCGCATTCGCACTTCCGTTCTGCGGCCCTGCAAAAAAATAGAACATGTCCTATTCTTGTCCACAGCCACGAGATAAGACATTTCTATAGTGCCGGAACATGGCCGGTGTCCGTGTTTTGCGGATCCACAAAACACATGCGGACGTGTGAATGTACCCTAACACTGTAAAACATTAAAGGGTTTCTCCACGTTAAATTTGTTGAAGAGCTATCCTCAGGATAGGTCATCAATATCAGATTGGCGGGGGTCCGACACCCGGCACCCACGCCGATCAGCTGTTTGAAGAGCTGTTACGGCCAGCATGTAAACAGTGAAAAGGGAGGCAGCACTGGTACTGCGCGCGCCTCCTCTTCAAACAGCTGATCGGCTGGGGGTGCCGGGGTGCCAATTTAACTTGGACAACCCCTTTAAAAAGAGGATAAGATGATTCTCCTCATTCCTGGCTGGACAGCTTGATATAACTAATCCAGTCCTATGTGCCGTCTCGTGTTACACATTTGATCGACTTGGTGCCACAACTATAACCGCAGATATTCACCACTACCCTGACCACATGCATGCCAACATATGTAACAATGAATAATTCAGTCACACGTTAAAAAGGACATGACAGTTCTTTGGACATTTCTGTTTTAAGAAGTACCTCCCTATGAAATGACAATTCTGGAGCATCTTTTTTCATAACTCTGTTTTGTGCCATTCCTTCCTCTGTTATTCCTCCTGAATATATGTGAATGAACTGGGTGTTACCCTTTCCTATGTTAAAGGGTTGTGTACCTAGATAGTTTCGTGCTATCAGCACTGATTGGAGTGTGTAGGGAACCCCCCCCCGCAATGGTAACAAACCCAGTTGTCAACATATTCCTAAATTTCCAGTGGAATAACGGAGAACTGGTAGAATGCAGAATTCTAAGAATAGATACTCCAGAATTGCTATTTCATGGGAGATTTATGGGAAGTATTTACTAAAATAAACATGTCAGGGGAAGTGATAGGTCCTCCTTAATTAACCTGCGTGATTTGGGTTGTGCTGCGGGAAAAACTGACTTCTAGTGAAATCATATTAGAGGGAACTTCTAAAGGGGAATTTTTTTTTTAGAATTTTTTTTAGAATTTCTGGTCATTTTTCATTTCTGCAGTACTATGCCATTGAAAATGAAGTACAGGAGTACAGAATATTGTCCTTCTGTGGCAGTCAGCACAAATGATAAGATCTCTTATATAGATAGGTAATCCATTGTCAGTTTACAACTAAATATGGCGCCAGTCATGTGACCCTCACATCTGTCATGTTACCCCAGCCATTTCAGTGTGTGTGTTCTACGTGTACTGTTTGTAATTTTTTAAGGTTAACTTCATTAACAACATGACAATATTACCTAGAGACAGGCAGCCGTTTTACAAATCACCTAGAGAAAGGCAGCCATTTTACAAATCCCTTAGAGGTAGGCTATGTTAATACATACACAGTGAAGTTATTGTAAAGACCACAATAATAATCCTTATTCCACCACTTGTCCTACTTAGTTATCACATAGATGTGTCACATATGATGACACTGCACATGCATGTCATGTAACATACAATAATTGCTTAGAAGATTTCGTTTAGAAGATTTGCCTATTTGTATTTCCATTGTCCCACACACATCAGTCAGGCCGTTGCCCCTAGTTACGACCACCGCGGCCATGTAGTAGTGGTGGCCGGCTTGCTCTTGTTCAAACCCGCTCTGAGGTAACTGCTGTATTGTGAACGTACATTGCATGAGCATGCGGAGACACATCTTAGGGTTGTAGCATTTTTGTCTGCGTTTCCAAAACGCAGAGAAACTGATCCTGTTCCAAGATCAATTCATCTCTATGGAGCAGGATCCGTTTCTAAAGTCTGCATTTTGGACGGATCCTGACCATTGCGTTTTGGACTGGTAGCGTCCAAAACACAGATGTGAAAGTAACCTAAGATGTGTCTTCTCATGCTCATGCAATGTACGTTCACAATACAGCAGTTACCTCAGAGCGGGGTTGAAAAGGAGCAAGCCGGCCACCACTACTACATGGCCGCGGTGGTCGTAACTAGGGGCAACGGCCTGACTGATGTGTGTGGGACAATGGAAATACAAATAGGCAAATCTTCTAAACGATACATTTTATATAAATACATTCTATTAGTAATAATATTGGTATGGCTATATCTAATTATATAAACTACATTTGTGAGATGGGAATACCCCTTTAAGGATAAGACACAGGGGCGTAGCTATAGGGGGTGCAGAGGTAGCAGTCGCTACCGGGCCCAGGAGCCTGAGGGGGCCCAAAGACCCTTGTGCCGCATAAGAAGACACTGCTATTATAGAAAGTGCATGCAGGTCCAGTTGCACCTCTGTTTGGAAGGAAGGGGTCAGGTCAAGAATTTGGTATTGGGGGGAAGGGGGGAGATGCCGTTTCAATTTTTGCCTCAGGCAGCACGAAGGCTATGTGCTGTCCTTGTCACAAAGCACTGAGGGAAGGGGGCCCAAGCTGAACTCTTGCACCAGGGCCCAGGAGCCTTTAGCTACACCCATGATAAGACAAATGTATTTATTTTTTTTTTTTTCCCACTAACATCCAGCTCCCGGCAATAACCATTTAGTGCTTGAGAGCTCAGAAGGTGCATTAAAGGGGTTGTCCGAGTTATTTTTTTGTTCTTTGTATGTTTCTAACTTGTCAGGTATAACAACTTTCCCATATACTTTGTGTTTCTAAAGCTGCTGGTTTTTCAGAGTTGACTCAGGGTCACATGACCTGTGATGTCACCTTATCTCCCTGGTCTATGATGTTTCGTGTACAAGCCTCAGAGTTCAGATAACACTCTGTACACAAGACGTCACTGGCCACGCCCCCTTTCTTTGACGGGCTCCTGCTATCCTTCTCTCTCCCTGGATTCCTTCAGATAAAACATTAACCCCTTCAGCCAGAACACACTGAGGGCTCAAGGCTTTATAACAAATAGTAGCTGCAGCAGTGAGAGGAGACAAATGCTGGGCAAGGAGCTATAGAGGAATTGTACAAGAACAGGTAGGGAGAATTTCCTGTGTGTATCAGCAGTGTCATTGTACAGCTGGGACTTGTAGTCCTACACAAACAACATGCTGCTGAGTATCCCAGCAGGCAGACATGTACTCACAGCACTTATATTCACTGCCTTTGCAGAGAAGGGGGAGGGGGGAGGGGCGTGAGATTGTTATTACTGCATGTAAACAAAGGCCAGAAGAGAACCAGGGAAATGAGGAAATAGAGATTTTTTTTGCCTAAAACTTGCTGAACTTAGTTATATATTGCTACCCATCAGATTTACAGTGCTATATTTTTTTTCCATAACTTGGACAACCCCTTTAATCTTTATGCAATAAATCTGTACAGTGAACTTAACATAATTAACTCCTAGAGCTGATAAGACAAATGTATCAAACAACGTGTGACATTTGATAAATGTGGCATAAAGTTCACCAACACAGATTCCAGCAAAACTGACTTCAAGAATGCACTCATCCATCAGCTATACCATCCTACTGTGCATATAGAAAAGGAAGGTATGTAAGCAGAATCTAATTGTATGGTTTCTTATTATATAAAACAAATTAAAGAGATGAAAACTGTACTTCATTAAGACTGGCATATCGAATACTAGTCTTTTGTACATGCTTTCCATTTACTTCTGTGGGAGAGTGTTCTAGTCATGCTCTCTGAGCTTTGCAGAGGTCATTGTGCAGGAAAGGGAGCTATTAACATGGCCACCCCTCAGTCAGGTACAGAAATTAGAATAAAAAATCTACAATAAGAAAAGAAAATCAGAATATGCGTCAATATCTGGTATAATTAGTAAAACAAAAGGGACATATTTCCTCTAATGAAATATTAGTAGACAAAAAAAGGATTTATTTTGCAAATACTGTAGTTATATAATTTTTTTTTTATCAGGACATTTTTATTTGATTGTTTTATTTTTTCTGAATGCAGGAAACACTTATTTGTGTAGATTGTGCACTAGATCACTTTTAGCAACAATCTGCTTAACCGGGTCTGCTGTCAGGTGAAAGCCCATACGGGTAAGGCCAAAAGTGCGAAGTACAGATTTTCTGAAACTGATCTGCTGGTATTCTGCAGCATCAAAGTCTACACTAAATGGTGCAGTTTTTTTATTTGTGAAGATATGCTGTAAGTTTGTAAAGTATTTCATCTTCTACATGGAAAAGTGAAGAGATAGAACAAAACACTAGGGGGTCATTTATTATACTTAGGTGTATTTCAGGCACAGATGGCGGCACAGCGGTTCTCCCCGCTCACGCCAGGTCTAAAATTGTGGGCGTGGCATGGGCAAGGAAGGGGATGGACCAGTATACCCGTCTCATTCATCATTTACTGTTTTAGGCATAGAAAATGGTGTAAATGTAAGACAGCTCAGAAGCTGTCTTACATTTAGAACTGGTACTGTGCCAGAGGCCGGTGCCTCTTTATAACTTCGGCGGATCCTCCACCGGTGTCTAACAAAGCGGTCTTAATAAATGTGCCCCGAGAAATTCTCTGAGTGTTGGTTTAAGATAAGACTTCATCAACCTTATTCTCTCAGATGCACAGTATATGACATATCAAACGATCATTGTCACATGATTTCCTCTAAATAGGTATAATAACCTGAGGTGCAACCAATTAAAAGTAGCTCCTTATGCCCTATGCTCCTGTTATGTAAGACTATGCAAATGCAGCAGAATTAACAGTCACACTTGGTGAGTTATCACCACTAGTTAACGCGATATGACTGTCACTGTTAACTCAGACAACAAACAAACTGTACCCATGTACAAATAAGTCCTCATGCACACGGCCACATCTCATCTGCATTTTTTGCATGGGGACCCATTAATTTCTATGCGGATGGCACACGGATGTGATCCATTTTACAGACCTGTTTTTGCACAAGAATAGCCAGTTCTGCTGATGGGACAGAGACATTACGGAATGCACACAACCAGTATCCGTATTTTGTGAATCCTTGGTTGTCGAGCTGCAAAATGCATATGGTCATGTGCATGAGACCTAACATGTATTAACAGTTTACGATTACCATGTAAAGTAACTATATAGCGCTAATTTTACTGTATTGTGCATAATCCCTGTATGAGAATGTAATTATAAACTGGGGGTCTTCCTTCTTGTCTGTGTATAAAGTTTCATTATGGACGTGTTAAAGTATTTGTTTGCCGCCTTGATGATGATATGAGCCCTTACAGGGACATGACTTCTGTCCAGTTGATGCGTGCTTTCGTTGGAACGTTCCTTTTTATAGAAGACAATAGCAGAATAAATATTTTTATTATCCATGCGAGCGGTTGTCCAAATTCAGCAGGCCCCAGGGAAAACAAAGGAAGTGCTACTTTACACAATGGGTGGTGGGTTTAAAAAATAGACTTCCTGCAAAGATGATACATTGGAAAGTGAACTAAGAGGCTGTCTGGGGTTAGCAGAAAGGAACTCTGTGGGATTTAATGAAAATCAGGACTAGTCTAATTATTCTGAATTTAATCTGCAGAGTACAAAGCCTTTATGTGCCATAGATTTTTTTACATTTGAGCTTCTCTAATACATATCAATAGAAATGAGCGAACTTTGGGAAAATTTTATTCTGCTGCTTCAATGAATTTTACAAAAAAAATTCACTTTGTGACAAATTATTGTCCCGTACTCATATGATCTTATGAGTGCAGGACAATAGCCCCGCGAGCGGCCCGACGTGCACAGCATCATTGTAATCTATGATGCTGTGCGCTCCTGTGTGCATGATCAATGCCGCTCCGGGACATATGGCCCGTATGTCTCGGAGGGCATACGGTCGTGTGCAAGGGCCCTAAAATTGATGGCTAAATGGGGTTGGTTACACCCCCAATGTACTACTTATACATTTGGCTCTTTGGGTGGTACCCGGCATAGAATCCTTTAAGCAGCAAGGTGTCTGGGTCTTTGATTCTTAGGTCAACCACATCCTCTGGCACATGGGGAGAACTTATTAACCAGTTTGAACCCCATGGACAAGTGAAGTGTAGTTTGGGAATTGTCCTAAATTGCAGCGACACAGTTCTGATGGTGGAGTAATGATTTTTTTTTGTTGTCTGCTACTAGATAGACTACTCCGTACCTGTTAGATACCTGGATATTGTTAACTGAATCGTTCATTTGTTCAGTTCTCCTATATATGCATTACACAGGACTAATCAAGGACTTGTTATTTTTAATACACAAATGTTAGTGCACTGATATATTCATTTATATCAGTAAAATGTATGATTTTCCAGTTGCTAGAGACCTCAAAATGTGCAGTATACCTCAACTTTATGACCCAAATGGCACAAAATAGCACGTACCTAGGAAGCAGGATAATATTTCTGTTGTACAATTTGCTATTTCTATCAGTCTCTTGCTCATAGACATTACTTAGTATTGGAATGCAGACGCTGGATGTGCTACATACATTCTGAGTCATCTCACACTAGCTTCGCTTATACCCAACAGACTCGTTTGGTTACCTTACTTTGTGGTTTCTTTATAAAATAAGTAACACCAGGAAATATTTGCATTTGTTATGTAAAAATCTTCTGCAGTAATAACTGTATTAGAAAATAATTTATAAGGCAATGTCTCCCCTCACCCGTGGTTTGGGTATATGTTTCCAATGATTTTGCCACATGTTAACTTCAAAGTGTTCTGTTGTTTTAGCAGGAAATGCGTTTTACTTCCACCTCCTCCCCCTGAAATAGTACATTTCCCACACCTAGTAAATGTTTAGTTGTTATGTCAAATGTTGGCTTTTCAAATATATAAAGTGTAGAGCTGCAAGTCATTGTGTAATTTGTGGTCTTAAAGGGTAATATTTCATCATCTATTCAGACATATATTTAACATCGCTAACGTCTGTAGATTTTCATCTATGGACGCTTTTACACAGTCAGTGATCAGTGATTTGCATCAGTGATTGGGAACCAAAACCAGAAATGGACGTTACACAGTGTAATGGAAAGATTTGCAGACCCTTGCAGACACTGCATGAAAGCAGCCTTAGGGCTCATGCACACAACCATGGTTTTGGTCCACATCAGCTTTATTTCAATGGGGACAAGTCCGATTCTAGTCCGTTTTGCGGACAAGGATAGGACATTAATGAAGGAATGGAAAAAATAAGGGCGGCAGGCTCTCAGCCAATATCCGTGTTTTGCGGATCTGCAAAAAAAAAACACTGTGTGCCATGTGCAGGAGCCCTAATTCTGTGGACTTTTTTCACACAGCTATTGATTAGAGTTGAGCGAACGTGCTCGTAACGAGCACTGTAGCGCTCGGATCCCCTGCGCTCGTATGGGCGCAGCCATCCGGATCCGTCCTCCTCACCCGACTGCAAGTCAGTGGGGACGGATCCGTTTGGTATGACACACTCGCTCAGCACGTTCGCTCAACTCTACTATTGATGCTTTTATGTTTCAAAAGATATTTATTAGGAATTTTGTGGAAGTACAATAACATAAATTACATCAAATGAAAAGAGGAGTAGGTGGAAAAGACTCCATCGCTAGTGATACATTTAGATTGTATGCATGCAAGTGACCAAAATTTAATCAGATTCTCATTTAGAACATTAAAATAGATAAAGGTAACCAGGACCGCATTTCTAATTAGGTACCCATGGGCACGTGACTAGGGTGCGGGCCACTAGAAGGTGGCACCAGGGAGGACTATTTTTGTTTTCCACTTCAGTAACCAGGTCATGCATGATGGGGAAGGGGGGGGGCTGTAGCTGTATGATCACATTATTACATGGATTGACTGACCTCATTATCACATTAGACTGGGTATATAATAGACATATGGATATAAATATATTCAAAGAGCTACAGTATGGGGGCATCTGATTGCAGGAAAGAGTATATAACACAGGCGGGGAACAACAGTAAAATGAGAAGAGATCATACACTGCATGTGTGAAATGTCACGATGGAATCTCAAATGAAATAAACCAAAAGGCCATCAATCAATTGCGAGGGGGCGGGAAAAGGGTGCAGTAAGTTTGACTTCAAGCGTAAAGGCTGCTGCCCCCTTGACTTCAAGAACCTCATTTGCATATGACATGCAGGGGAATAAAAGCTTTTTTACAGTGATCATGCACTCGTACATCTTACAAAAGAACTTCATTATAAACTTGATTTGAACAGCTTTAAGGTACTGCTGGCGGTTTATGGTCCATTTTGGTGCTGACAGGTTCCCTTTAACCACTATACAGGGATCTGGACAGCACTTGAGGGAAGCCACCAGGCTGCTACCTCTTGTCATAGGCTCTGTTCAGTAGCTGCTGATCCATAGGGGTAGAGAGACACTGAGGAGTCAATACAAGAAATATTCATTTTTTTAATTTACCAGTTTATTAGAGCTAGGCGTGCATATCTGAGATAGTCTGTCAATGATTGCCAAAAGATCTTTAATTACCCTATAATAACAGCTTTCCTTAGTATCCCCTGTCCCCTTCTACTGGTCCCTTAACCCTTTCACCCCCGGAGGTTTTTTCGGTTATGCATTTTCGTTTTGCGCTCCCTGCCTTCAAACAGCCATAACTGTTTTATTTTTCTGTTCACATAGCTGTATGAGGGCTTGTTTTTTGCGGGACAAGTTGCACTTTCCAACGCCACCATTAAATATTGCATATGGTGTAGTGGGAAGCAGGAAAACAATTCCAAATCGGGTGAAATTGCAAAAAAAACGCTATTCTGCTACAGTTCTACGGGTTTCTTATTTACAGCGTTCGATGTTCATTAAAACTGACCAGTTACTTTCATTGTACTGGTCAGTACGAATCCGGCGATACCTAATATGTATAGTTTTTCCAGCGTTTTGATAGTGATAAAATAATTAGAAAGTTGGCCTTTTTTTTTGTCATATCTTGACCCCTATAACTTTTTGGTATTTATGTGTACGGAGCTGTATGGGGGCTCATTTTTTGCGGGGCGATCTGAAGTTTTTATTGATACCATTCTGGGGTGTGTATGACTTTTTGATCACTTTTTATTTAATTTTTTTTAGGAAAAAAAAGCGACAAAAAACTGCGAATCGCCATTTGGACGCTTTTTTCCGACACACAATTCGCCGTATTGGAATTATTTTTTATATTTTAAAAGTACGGGCGTTTTCGGTCACTGTGATACCCATGATGTCTATATTTATTGTTATTTAGGTATTTATTTTTTAATTATACGGAAAGGGGGGTGATTTGAACTTTTATAAATTTTTTATATATTTTTTAAGTTTTTTTTTATTTTTTGTGATTATTTTAAAGCTCAAATATGAGCTAACATTGTGTTTTTTTTTTCTTTATGAGCAATCAGGGATTTACTAGATGGAGCTAAATCCAAAAATTGCTTATTTCTTATCCTGGCCTGCCATCTAGTGGCCAGAATAAGAATTGCAGTTTGAAAACTGTAATCCTCACCAGCGAGGATTACAGTTTCCATATGGTGTACAGACACCCCGATTGGCCACTCGGGGCGCCTGTACACCATCCGGAAGCGTACGCTTCTGGGTTCAGACGCATCCTGATGCCGTGATCACGGCATCAGAAGGCCCAGGAAGACGCCGCCGATGGCAGTAAGTAGCGGCAAGTTTCTGCTGTTAGAAACAGCAGAGACTTGGCGGACATGACGCCTGCCGCACGGGCGAGCGGGCGTCATGTCCCCGCACCGCACCAGCGCCATACATGTACGACGCTGGTCGGGAAAGGGTTAAAAGACTGTTGCTATGGCTTTTCTGTCTTCCCTTTAGTATAAACAGAAGACAGAGGGGCGGTCTTCCACACTGCATTCTTGCATTAGGCTTCAGAGTAAGGAGGCGTGTCTCTCAGTAATTCAATCTAATAGGCTGGCAGGGAGCTGCTGGATAAAGCAATTGGGTATGTGGAGTGAGGGAAGGCAGTTTTGGCCTGGCTGAGGAGCCATCGTGAGAAGATTCTCATAATGCAGGGTCCAAAACAGCTGTAACTAAAAAAACTCAAGGAAAACAGTGTTATGTGAAGAAACTAAAGATTGCTTTATGGATAATTGCTTTAAAGATTACTTTATGCATAATGCTGCAGCAGCAGTAACATATGGTAAAATAGTTTTTTTTTTTTTTTAATGAAAACATGACAGTTACACTTTAAATACCCTAAGGAGGTTAGCCATAGGCTGGACATATTAGAGAATTTGCTGGCCCTTTAAGAGCCTGATTCAAGGTGCAGAGCATGCTGCAAACCAGTGTGCAGTGGATGGAGCAGCAAGAAGATGACAGGCATAGAGCATAGGAACGGGTGCTCTGGTAAGTGCTCTGGTAGCCGTGTCTTCTGAGAACTGGGAGACAGTGGTGGCTACGGACTACCAGTGTCAGAGATGTGTACTCTGACAGTGTCATCAGGGCCGTATTTCCAACTAGGCACCGGGGGCACGGTGCCTAGGGCGGCGGGTTGCGGGGGGGGCGGCACCCGCCGGGTTAATCAATAATAATCTTGTAAAAAAAAAAAAAAAAAAAAATTGTAAAACCATCCTGTTTTTTTTTTTTTTTTTTTCCCTGGGGGGGGGGTGCTGTGGGAATACTAGCGAGCGCTTCCGTAATGGAAGCGCTCACTAGCCTGCAGGAGGAGGGGGAGTGAAGCGCTGGTAGCGCTGTACAGTACTTACCCCTCCTCCTGCTTGCCGGCGCTGCTGTGTCCTGACTGCCTGCAGCGTCAGGACGTACAGAGCGCCCTCTGACCTGACGCTGCAGGAGGTCAGGTGACTTCAGCGCGGGCCCCTGGAAGAGGAGAGAGCGGGGACACAGCCGGGACCAGAGGTAAGTTGTTTTTTTTTTTTCTTGTCTGATCTGAGGTCTGAAGTGGGGGCCACAAAGGGATTTGGACAGAGTGGGGCATCTGAAAAGTGGCAACTGAATGGGGGGATCTGAAATGGTGGGGACACAATGGGGGGGGGATCTGAAAAGTGGCAACAGAATAGGGGAATCTGAAATGGTGGGACAGAATGGGGGGGGGGGGGGTTCTGAAATGGTGGGACAGAATGGGGGGGGTTCTGAAATGGTGGGACAGAATGGGGGGGTTCTGAAATGGTGGGACAGAATGGGGGGGTTCTGAAATGGTGGGGACAGAATGGGGGGGTTCTGAAATGGTGGGGACAGAATGGGGGGGTTCTGAAATGGTGGGACAGAATGGGGGGGTTCTGAAATGGTGGGACAGAATGGGGGGGGGTTCTGAAATGGTGGGACAGAATGGGGGGGGTTCTGAAATGGTGGGACAGAATGGGGGGTCTGAAATGGTGGGACAGAAATGGGGGGTCTAAAATGGGGGCCAGAAAAGGTGTTCTGACATGGGGCAGAAGGTAGGGGGGGGGTCTGACATGGGCCCCAGAAGGAGAGTTCTATATGGGGGCCACAAGAGTATGATATGGGGCCAGAAGGGGGGGGGTATGATTGGGGATCTAATTAGGGGTCTTAAGGAGGTCTGATTAGGGGCCTGAAGGGTCTGACTGGGGGTCTAGAGGGGTCTGATTGAGGGTCTGGGGGTCTAATGAGGATCTGATAGGGGGTCTGGAGGTCTAATGGGGGGTCTGATTGAGTGTCTGGGGGTCTGATAGGGGGTCTGGAGGCCTAATGAGGGTCTGATAGGGGGTCTGGAGGCCTAATGAGGGTCTGATAGGGGGTCTGGAGGTCTAATGGGGGTCTGATAGGGGGTCTGGAGGTCTAATGAGGGTCTGATAGGGGGTCTGGAGGTCTAATGGGGGTCTGATAGGGGGTCTGGAGGTCTAATGGGGGTCTGATAGGGGGTCTGGGGGTCTAATGTGGATCTGATAGGGGGTCTGGGGGTCTAATGAGGGTCTGATAGGGGGTCTGGAGGCCTAATGAGGGTCTGATAGGGGGTCTGGAGGCCTAATGAGGGTCTGATAGGGGGTCTGGAGGTCTAATGGGGGTCTGATAGGGGGTCTGGGGGTCTAATGTGGATCTGATAGGGGGTCTGGGGGTCTAATGAGGGGCTGATTGGGGCTTTGGAGGTCTAATGAGGGTCAGATATGGGAGTTTGGAGGTCTAATGGGGGTCTGTAGATGGGGGGGGGTCTCATCTGGGGTTTGATATGGGGATCTGATCTGAAAGGTAAGGGGGGTACTGTTTTTCTGTGTGGTGCCAGTATTTTCAGGGGGGCTGTTTCTGTAGTATAGTATGGGGGGTGGGGAGGGTGAGATGTGGAGAAGGTGAGAGGATGATGGAAAAGTAGGAAAGTAAGATGTCTGTTTGTTGCACTCTTCAGAGACGAGGCACAGCTGAAAGAAGTCACCATGGTGGTCTGGTCTGACAGAAGAAGAGGAAAGAAAACGTCATCAGAGAAGAGAAGTCACTGGATGTAAGAGGTACATATGTGGCGCTGTATGACCCTGTATGCTCTGTAGTGCTGTATGAAATGTTTTCCAAGTCTGTCTTTGAAGGAGTTGTCTTTTTTTTTTTTTTTTTGTACAAGCGCTGCTTTCTCTGCTCTGTTTACTGCTCTTCACTGCAAATTCTATGGCAAGCAGGTGAACAGAGCAGAGAAAGCAGCTCTCATATGAGCTCTGCTCTCTCTTCAAACAGCTGATCGTCAGGGTGCCGGAGGACCCCAGCCAATCTGATATTGATGACCTATAGTGAGGATAGGTCATTAGTAGTAAAAAGAGGACAACCCCTTTAACAGTAGGACTAAAGGGAAGGGATTAGGTTGAGAATTTGGGGTGGGGGGGGGCGTTTTAATATTTACCTTGGGCATCAGAAAATCTAGGTGCACCAGCGGCAGGTGGGGGGGGGGTACAGACTGAGGGTAGTTGGGTGTATGGGGATGGTGGGGTAGTTGGGGCGGGGGTTAATTGGCTTGGCAGAGGACCATTTTCAGTATCCAGGGGGTTGGGGGGGAGGATAGGTCACTGTAATAAGTCCAGGAGGAGGCTACTATGGGGGGTGGGGGTAACGAGGCTACTATGGGGTTGGGGGGCTACTAAGGAGAGGCTACTATGCTACTGTGGGGGGAGGAGGCTACTATGGGATGGGGGGGGACTGAGGAGAGGCTACTATGCTACTATTTGGGGGCGTGGGGGAATGGGTCACGTTGGGGGGGGGGGGGCGTCATCACAGAGAGTGCCTAGGGCAGCATGAACCCTAAATACGCCCCTGAGTGTCATGTATAATTTATTAGTACAAACCAGAATTCATTGTTCCGTCAATGAGAGCAATCCATCCTGCCAATCCCATGCCAAAACTAAGCAATGGCCCTAGAGGTTCTGCAGTTTGAAGTTCTTTTTTTGGAAGGCAGTGAGGGATATTTATCAAGACTGGGTCATCCATATGCCAATCTTGATCTCCCTGCACTGGCGTGAGATGTGCCAAATTTATTAAGAGGCAAATGCCTCTTAATAAACCAGGCGCATCTCTACCCCGCTGTGTGCCAGATACTGAAGTCTACATCAGCTACAGACTGACGGAGACTTCAAGGGGTATTCTCATCTTAGACAATGGGGGCATATCGCTAGAATATGCCCCCATTGTCTTATCGGTGCGGGGAGCGCTGCGCCTGGAGGACCCCGGGTTTCCTAGCGATATGCCCCCATTGTCTAAAATGAGAATAACCCTTTCAGCTATAAATTCCACCACTTTCCACCCCTCCCACTAACCCACACCCAATCTTCTCAGCACTTCGGAAAAGCTCAAAAAGTAACAAATCATGGTGCACATATGGCCACAATAGTGACATAAAGAGCTTGATAAATGTCACCCATTGTGTTTAATAAAAAAGTGACGTATTTAAAGGGAATCTGTGACTGGGAAATACAATGTTAAACCATGCACAATGTCTTGTAGAACTAGCTCAGCTAATATGCTAAATCCAGAGAGACTATATTCAGGCAATGCATGTATCGCTTGTTGGTTTGCAAGGTGTGGTGATGTGTACAGTAGTGCTGGAAGGCGTGTATATCCCACCCGGATACCTCACCTGGGTGAGATAACTAAAATCCAGGAGGATGGCGCTGGCTTCAGCAAACGTACTTTCTGAAGCTATTTTTTCTTAAAGTTAAAAGGGCTGGAATTAATTTGGACTGGCGGATAGATTTGGCAGTGGGATCTGCCAGTCCACACCCTTCCAGGACACGTTTTGTCTTTCACTTGAGGTGATCGCAGGTGAGGCCAGCTGGGTTAATCAAGTGGGAATAAACCAACCTGCAGTGTATGAGTCTGGGGGAGAGAAACTGGAATCATCAGGAATTCAGGGGTCATAATGAGTGAACTGTAAATGGTTACCGATGTAGGGGGCACGAGTCCCTATAATATCCCTGATATCTTGCCAGGGAGGGATCTATAGTGCCCCTGCCTACCTATACAGAGCACTCGCCCCGAAAGGTGGCGACCCCGTCCGGATACCTGACCCTACTATCGGCCCTAGCCCTAAAACATAGATAATCTCGTGCCTACCCCCGACGTGGCACGTTTCTGTCAATCGAGACTTCCTCAGGGGAGTAAAATAGAAAGGCTTAAACACCTTAAACAAAAGGGCATAACAGGACAATTCCCAATCCTCCTGGTCAGTAAGGAACGGAGCAGCAAAGCGGAGTGTACCCCGGTCAGGGGACACTCATCCACAAACAAACAGGAGCACGCTGGTCAGCGTGCAACTGATAAGGAGCTTGTCAGCAAATAAAGCGCTCATCTGCTTTTCCTGCCCGCACTGCACTAGCCTGGCCTCGTACAGCGTTAGGACGTAGTGCACGGACGCTGACCAGACGCTGCATGAGAAGAGGAGCGCCGGAGCAGAGCCGCAGCACAGGAGAGGTAAGACAGTTGTTTTATTTTAATCTGATGGGGCAAAGTGGTCTGATCTGAGTTCTGATGGGGACACAGTGGGCTGATCTGAGGTCTGATGGAGGCACAGTGGGCTGATCTGAGGTCTGATGGGGGCACAATGGGCTAATCTGAGGTCTGATGGGGGCACAATGGGCTGATCTGAGGTCTGATGGGGCACAATGGGCTGATCTGAGGTTTGATGGGGGCAAACTGGTCTGATGGGGGCACAATGGGCTGATCTGAGGTCTGATGGGGGCAAAGTGGGCTGATATGAGGTCTGATGGGGGCACAGTGGGCTGATCTGAGGTCTGATGGGGGCACAGTGGGCTGATCTGAGGTCTAATGGGGGCACAGTGTATTGTATTTGTTCCTGTTTTGTTTTTTTACTTTAATATAAGATATGTGCAGTGTGCATAGGGATTTGTTCATAGTTTTTTTTTTTTTATAGTCCAACGGTCTGAGGGACAGTGAACTGGGGGGGCATTGCTGACATGGGGGGCATCTACTTGGGGCATTGCTGGCACATCATGGTGGTATTACTGGCACATTATGGGGAACACTATGGGGGCATTTATACTGGCATGTCATAGGGAACACTGTGGGGGCATCTTAAACTGGCACATTATGTGCACACTATGGTGTTGGAGGGGGGAAGAACACTATGGGGGCATATTATATAGGCACATTATGAGGACACTAAGAAAGGACATTTATACTGGCACATTCTGGGGGACACTATGGGGGAATCTTGTACTGGCACATTATGGGGGCACTGTCGGGAAGAGGAGAGGAGCACTATGTGGGCATTTACTAGGGCCATTATATAGGGGTATTTTATACTTGCACACATTATAGGGGCACTAAGGGGGATTTTTTTGGACTGGCACACATTATAAGGGACATTCTTTGTACTGGTGTTCATTTTAAGTATTGAAAGTGGCAGGATGATGGAAAAGTAGGAACCTAAGATGTCTTTTCGTCAAACTGCAGAGACGAGAGATTGGTGAAAAATCATCATGGCGCCTGGTCTGAAAGGAGAAGATGAGAAAAGAGAAGATCTACATCAGAGGAGAAGTCACTGGATGTAAGAGGTATGTGCGCTGTATGCTGGATAGCACTGAATATAATGTGTATGCAAATATGTCTGTAGTGCTACTGTAGGTTCAAATGTGTATAAAATGTATATGGAGCAGGTAAATCTACTGTAAGTGTAGCCTAGGTGTAATTTATATACTGTATATTGTGTATGTGATTGTAGTGTCTATATAGTCTGTTTATGTATGAGTACCTCCCAACCATCCCAAATCTGGCATAACTACTGTGTTGGGGGCACAATGCAGACTAGGCAGGGTTGGAACATGTATAGATAGACATTGGGTGGAGTTAGAGGTGTGGGTCAGCGCTTTCAAAAACTCGCAACGCTGGTAGTTTAGCTCCTTAGGCTTTTTTAAAGTTTGTTGGTATGTGTATATATGGTGTATTTATGTATGTGTACCATATATATATGAGACATGTATATGTAAACACGTGTCGTGACGCCGCGTGTCCGCCGTTTAGTAGGGAACCTGTCCTTAAAAATTTGAATCCCACCCCTGGGCAGGTGTTTGTTTTGTTATGTTTTGTGCTGGGCTGGTGCTGAGGACCCAAAATAAAACACTTTCGGACTATAAAACCCCCTGTTTGTTAGAAGATTTGTGATTGCTAAGCCCGAGAGAGCAAGCGATCCCTTACAAAGGTACTCCTCCAAAAAAATGTTGCATTTTTTTATATAAATCAGTTCAGTGAACCATAGTTCATATTCTACTTTATTCAATGACGGCTTGAAACTGTGCTTTTACTGTTAATTTTGCAGTCCTAACTCCATCACAAATACATCCTTTTTTTAATTGAAAGAATTAAATGGATTAATAACTGTTTTCTATCATTTTTGCATTCATAGGACTAGCCATTTCTGCCTTTTCTGGCCACTTCTTGTTATGAGAAAGTATTCAGTACAATACCTTTACTTAAAAAAAAAAGGAAACTGTGTGAAAATGTAAAGCAACTTTAACATATGTAAAGCAAGGAAGGGATTGTGGAAGGTGACGGGGAGATAAGGCAAGTAAAATAGGAAGCAGATAAAATTTAGGGCCTTTCTGTGATTTTGATGTTCCATTAATGTCTCACAGCATTTCCTCCCTACATTTAAAACCCAATGTCCTGTCACATGCCATTGCCAGGAGGATTTCCGTATTCTTAGTTAATGAGATAAAAAGGGAGTTATTTTCTGAAACCTCTGTATCTAAATTCAGCAAGAATTATATACAGCGGTATGCAAAAGTTTGGGCACACCTGGTTAAAATTACTGTTACTGTGAACAGTTAAGCAAGTTGAATATGAAATGATCTCTAAAAGGCATAAAGTTAAAAATGAAACATTCCCTTTGTATTTAAGAAAAATATTTCATTTTTATTTTCATCTTTTACATTTTTAAGATAAAGATTCAGAAGCAAATGTTTGGGCACTTGGCATGGTTAGTACCTAGTAGCAGCCGCTTTGGCAAGTATCAAAGCTTTTAAACGCTTTTTGTAGCCAGCCAAGAGTATTTCAATTCTTGTTTGATGGATTTACATCCATTCTGACTTGCAAAAGTCTTCCAGTTTTATAAGATTCCTGGTCCGTCTTGCATGCACTGCTCCTTTGAGGTTTAACCACAGATTTTCAATGATGTTAGGATCAGGGGACGGTGAGGACCATTCAGTTTGCGCCTTTCGAGGTAGTCTATTGTGGATTTTTAGGTGTGTTTAGAATGATCTCTTTGTAGAAGCCATCCTCTTTTCAACTTCAGCTTTTTTATAGTTGGTGTTTTATGTTTGCTTCCAGAATTTGCTGGAATTTCATTGAATCAATTCTTCCCTCTAACTGTGAAATGTTCCCTGTTCCATTGGCTGCAACCCCAAAGCCTGATTGATCCACCCCGTGCTTTGGAGAGTGAAATTCTGTGCCCTTTTTTCTCCAAACATACCTTTGCTTATCAGGCCAAAGAGTTCAATTTTAACCCCATCGATCCACAGGACTTCTCTCCAAAACACACCAGGCTTGTTTAGATCTTCTTTGGCAAAATTCTTCTAAATTTTTACTGTGAGGATGCAGGAGAGGTTTTTTTCTGATGACTCTTCCATGAAGACCATATTTGTGCAGGTGTTGCTGAATAGAAGAACAATGTACCACAATCCCAGAATCTGCTAAATTTTCCTGATGGTCTTTTTCAGTAAAGTGGGGGGTTCTAATTTGCCTTTCTAGCAATGCTATGAGCAGCTCTCTCTGAAAATTTTCTTTGTCTTCCAGAACTTCTCTTGACCTCCACTGTTCCTGTTAACTGCCATTTCTTAATTAAGTTTCAAAATGAGAAAAGGGCAACTTTCAAACACTTTGCTATCTTCTTATATACTTCTCCTGCTATGTGGGCCTGCAGCTGCTTAGAAGAAGGCTGCTGCTTTTTTGGGCCAAGGTTAGATGAGTCTGGTCATTTATAAAGCTTTGAAATTTGGATCATCTGGCCTTCCCTAACGATGATTGTGAACAACCCTAACAGGCTATTTAAGGTCTGAGACCTTAGTCAAAGTTATCTGAGCACTCAATCTCCTTGGGTTCCTTTTTTCGCTCTAAAATTGTACAAAACCGAAATAATACACTTATATTGCTTAAAATTTTAAAAGTGTGTTTCATCTTTGGAGATCATGTCATCTTTAAGTTGCTTAACTGTCCACAGTAACAGTAATTTCGACCAGGGGTGGCCAAACTTTTGCATGCTACTGTAATGATTGGGGTAACCTTTACATTTTAAGGATCCCTTTTACATGACAATATTTGGTCAGCATTTTGCATCAGTATTCATAAGCCAAAGCCAGTAGTTTTTGTAGTGGAGCCCAAATTGACAAAAAGGTCAACACAAATAGGCGGAGCCAGCAATATCATATTGTGGCACATTATACCACCCCAACAATACCACAGTGCATCACAAAATACTGCCCAGCAGCATAAAATACCTTCTGAAAAATTGCCCCTCTGTAGTGGCCAATGCCAGCTGCCACATTTTGTTTTCCTACTGTAGTTGCCTTATGATGGCAATGTCCAGTCCGCCCCTGCGTACCCTATAAATGTAAACAAGCACTGGCAGGAGTACCAGACCTACTGTGCAGAGATCAGTACCAGAGAACGAGATTCCATGGTCTATTCCATGATTCGATATTTTACACCATTCGGTGGCATGACTTTTTTAAAATTATCTCAGACAACTCATTTAACCCCTTCATGACGCAGCAGTTTTCTGGTTTGGATGTAATGGTTTATCTAGCAACATTCTAAAAGTGGGTTTCTGTAGTTGCTTCTATGCTTGCAATATTGCCTTTCTGTCTGCCTCTGTAATAAAGTGGAGCAGATACTTGGACAATTTCTAAATATTGCTCAAGTGCAGTTAACACCTTAAGGACCCAGCCATTTTTCACCATAAGGACCAGGCCATTTTTAGCAAATCTGACATGTCTCACTTTATGTGGTGATAACTTTAGAACGCTTTTACTTATCCAGGCCATTCTGAGATTGTTTTCTCGTCACCTATTGTACTTCATGACAGTGGTAAATTTGAGTCAAAATATTTCATTCTTATTTATAAAAAAAAATACCAAATTTACCAAAAATTTAGAAAGATTTGCAAATTTTCAAATGTCAATTTCTCTACTTTTAAAATACATAGTAATGCCTCCAAAAATAGTTATGACTTTACATTCCCCATGTGTCTACTTCAGGTTTGGATCACTTTGAAAATTACATTTTATTTTTTTGGGACGTTAGAAGGCTTAGAAATTTAGAAGCAAATCTTGAAATTTTTCACAAAATGTCCAAAACCCACTTTTTAAGGACCAGTTCAGGTTTGAAGTCACTTTGTGAGGCTTCCATCATAGAAACCACCCAAAAATGACCCCATTTTAGAAACTACACCCCTCAAGGTATTCAAAACTGATTTTACAAACGTTATTAACCCTTTAGGTGTTCCTCAAGAATTAAAGGAAAATGTAGCCAAAATTTCCGAATTTCACTTTTTTGACAGATTTTCCATATGAATCATTTTATTCTGAGAATAAAGCAAGGGTTAACTGCCAAACAAAACTCAGTAATTATTACCCTGATTCTGTAGTTTACAGAAATGCCCCATTTGTCATCATAAACTGCTGTACAGGCACACGGCAGGGCGCAGAAGGAAAGGAACGCCAGGGCAGATTTTACTGGAAAAAGTTAGTTGCCATGTCACATTTGATGCACCCCTAGAGTAGGAAACTCAAAAAACTGACCCCATTTTGGAAACTACGGGATAAGTTGGCAGTTTTGTTAGTGCTATTTCAGGGTACATATGATTTTTGGTAGCTCTATATTACACTTTTTGTGAGGCAAGGTAACAAAAACTAGCAGTTTTGGCATTGTTTTTATTTTTTGTTATTTACAACATTTATCTGACAGGTTAGATCGTGTGATATTTTTATAGAGCAGGTCGTTACGGACGCGGCAATATCTAATATGCATACTTTTTTTATTTATTTAAGTTTTACACAATATTTTTGAAGCACAAAAAAAAATCACATTTTAGTGTCTCCATAGTCAGAGAGCTGTAATTTTTTTATTTTTTGGGTGATTGTCTCAGGTAGGGGCTAATTTTTTGCGGGATGAGATGACGATTAGATTGGTACTATTTTTGGGGGCATACGCTTTTTTGATCGCTTGGTATTACAATTTTTGTGATGAAATGTGACCAAAAATTGCTGTTTTTAGACAGTTTTTATTTTTTATTTTTTACAGTGTTCACCTGAGGGGAGAGATCATGCTATATTTTTGTAGAGCAGGTTTTTACGGACGTGGCGATACCTAACATGTATACTTATTTTTATTTATTTAAGTTTTACACAATAATATCCTTTTTGAAAAAAAAAATCATGTTTTAGGGTCTCCATAGTCAGAGAGCTGTAGTTTTTTTATTTTTTGGGCGATTATCTCAGGTAGGGGCTAATTTTTTGCGGGATGAGATGACGATTAGATTGGTACTATTTTTGGGGGCATATGCTTTTTTGATCGCTTGGTATTACAATTTTTGTGACGAAATGTGACAAAAAATGGCTTTTTTTATACAGTTTTTATTTTTTATAATGTTTACCTGAGGGAAGAGATCATGCACACTGTGAGACGCTGACCGTTGCCTAGGAGACCCAGCGCTGTGGCTGGGTCTCCTGGGCTTCCGTAGATGGGAGTCCCGATGCCTCTGGGCAAGGCATCGGGGCTTCCATCTCAGCCATCGGGCCCCCCCCCCCACCGCCTCACGGGGACCCGATGGCTTTAAAAGCTGTCGCAATTACCTTGTATGCGTGCAATTACCTTGTATGGTCAGTGCGGGTTAATCCGCCGGCATCGGTGTAATCACCGGTGCTGGCGGATACAGCAGAGGCCCAGCTGTTAGTATCAGCCGGGCCCCTGCTGCAGATTGCGGCAGCGGGCAGCAGCAGCACCTTAACTCTAGGACGAGAATGCTCGTCCTAGGGCGTTAAGTAACGCCATATTAGGACGAGCATTCTCGTCCTAGGTCGTCAAGGTGTTAAAGAGAAATTAATTACGGTAAATGTTTGATTGTAACTGGTACCCTGCTATACGAAAAAGGGGTGGAATGTTTGTATGGGTGTGCACGTAGTCTGCTATACTATTGCTAATACTAGTAACTATTGCTATAACTTTTACATTTTGTATTTTATGTAATAACGTATAATTTTTAAAATTATTTATTTATTACTTTTTATTTACTTATTTTTTTAAGTGAATTAACCCCTTCCTGCCACAGTCAAGGCAGCCTGCAGGCCGACAGTTAATTTTATAGCCAGCAGGTGGTGCTCTTACTTGTGAAAAAGCGCTCCCTGACGGCTTTTAGATTTTACAATGTGATAGATGCTTGTAACAGAGAGCTACAAGCATCTATTACTGCCTGACCACTCCCGCAGGTCATGGCCATTTCCCTGTGATCACAGCTGTCTAATGAAACCAACAGATTGAGATGTAACCCAATGCTTTTATACGTCGGGTTACATATAGGAGCCTACCGGTGCAATACCTCTTACATCCACTGACTTTTCCTCTGATGTAGATATTCCCTTTCCTAATCTTCTCCTTTCACACCAGACTGCTGTGATGATTTCTTTCAGCCATCTCTTCTCTCTGCAGTTTGACAGACATCTTTGTTTCCTACTTTTCCATCATCTTCCCACCTTCTGAACATTCCCATCCTGCTACCCCCAATACTGTGCCCACTGTGCTCCCTAATACAATACTGCAGAAACAGCCCCCCTCAAAATATTAGTACCACACAGATAGTGCCCCCTTCAATAATTAATAAAACACCATGCCATAAAATATAACTGTACCCAGGAAACAGTGTCCCTGACACTAGTAGTGTAAACATAATGTCCCCAGAAAATAATTATGCTAAGCTGATACTGTGCAAAGGTACCCCCCCCACACACACAGTAATAGTGCTCCCCAAAGAAATAATTACCTGCCAGAGTGCACTTATTGTTAAAAGTGCTCCCAATAGTAATAATATCCCCCATTGTGCCCCAGAAGTAATAATGCCTCCTTAGTGCCCATACTAGTGATTATGTTCGCCATAACCCCCCAGTACTAATACTTCTCCTATAATGTGTTTCAGTAGAAAAATAACCCCTTATAATGTGTGACAGTACAAAAACTACTTACCTTTCAGATCCTCAGATCAGACTCACATATCACCCTCGGATCAGACCCCCATATCAGACCGTAAATCAGATCCTCATATCAGATCCTCAAATCAGATCCCATATCAAATCCTCATCATACCCCCCCCCCCAAACCCTCAGATGAGACACCATCAGATCTTCATGTTAGACCCCCTATATCAGACCTCAGATCACACCCCCTTTAGACCTAAATGTCAGACCTGCATATCAGAACTCAGATCAGACCCCGGTTTCAGACCTCAGATCAGACCCCCTTCAGGCCTCTGTGAGACCCCCATATCAGACCTAAGCTCAGACCCCCTTTAGACCTCTATGTCAGACCCCCGCATCAGATCTCAGATCAGGACTCCGTGTCAGACCCCTCCCCCCATATCAGCCTTAGATTAGACCACCATGTGAGACCCCCATATCAGACCTCAGATGAGACCCCTTTTGGACCTCCATGTCAGAGCCCCGCATCAGATCTCAGATCAGGACTCCATGTCAGACCCCTTCCCCCATATCAGCCTTCGATTAGACCACCATGTGAGACCCCCATATCAGACCTCAGATGAGACCCCTTTTGGACCTCCATGTCAGAGCCCCATATCAGACCTCAGATCAGACCCCCATTAGACCTCAGATCAGACTGTAAAATAAATAAATCCACTTACCTCTCTAGGTCCATGGCTCCTCTCTAGGTCTGGCAGTCTTGCATTCTGCATTCTTTCCTCTGTGATCTTCTCTGGGCCTGCGCTGCACTGACTGCGTGCAGTGTCAGGTCATAGTGCACACACTAGGTTCTGAAGCTGTACGCAGTCAGGACAGTGCAGCACGGCCTAGAAAAGACCAGGGAGGGGTGAGTACAGTGCTAGCAGTGGTTTACATAACGGAAACGCTCACTTGTAATAGTTTTTTTTTTTTATTCTTTATTTCAAGGTTATGGCAATACAATAAACATAATCTCCCTGTGATTTAGACAAAATGTACATATCAGTGCAGCTAGGGGAGATATACAAACACATTAAAAAAATTATCCAACATAAATTCAGCAAACCGAAAAGAAGAGGGGGGGGTTTACATATAGATGGACAGCTAGAGGAGACTCGAATTTCCACTGCAGTATAGGCAAAGATGCAATGTAATGTAGCAGCAATGTTAATGTCAGAAATACAAATAACAGCAAAGGAATAATGAAAATAAAGAAGAATAAAAACAATAAAATATCCCAGGGGCTGTATAGGCAATTTTGGCCACTATGTAGAGCCAGGTGGAGGAGTATTATGCATATGATGCATATCAGGATCTGATGGAGCTATAGAAAGAGACAGGTAAGTGGTACCTTGGAACTGAACCCAAGTTGGGGAAATGTTTTTTACAGTAGAAATCAATTTATGAAGTTATAGCGCAAGGTCTCGCAAGACTTTGCGAAGTAATAACGTCAGCTCATCTGAACTATACATTCTAATACTGTACGGAGCGCTTGCTCCGTACAGTATTGAAACAAAGGCTTATGCGAAACGATTTTTGATGTTTCATCTGAAGAAGATTCATTCATCCCTAATTACAACTGTTTGTCATTGTCATTACCTGCTGCCCATAGAAGACTATGGAGAACAGTGGAGAGAGGAGGAGTGAGAAAGTGCAAAGAGGCATGCTCAGACATGCTGCCAATAGAACTCTATGAAGAGGAGACTGGTTAGGAGGAGTGAGATGTTAGGGGGAGAAGAAGAGGCAATTTTCTCTAATAAGATATATTAGAAAGTTTCTTATATTTACTACTAGCTGAAGGACCCGGCTTCGCCCGGGTATATTTGATCTATTTCATTTAATGTTTGTGTGTGTGACGTAAAAAAAAAATATCGAGAGTGACCTCTACAGCAGCCCGCCCCTTATAACTGTGACCTCCACAGCAGCTAGAGTGGCCACTGTCTTCACCCCAGAAAGCCAGACCTCACCGGCCATTCCCCCAAACGTGAAACAGTGCCCTTGGTTACCATGAAGACGCACCACTAAACATGAGGCCACGCCCCCTGGCTCCGTGAAGACACGGAGGAGAAGCTGCCTGAGCGTGAACTACTGAAAGGGTGGACATCCCTACGTCCATCCAGGCACTGTGCTGGACTGAGGACAGGGAGCCAGAAAACCGGACTGTCCAGCCTAAAGCCGGACAACTGGCCACCCTAACATCAGCCTGCCCCTAGGGTGGCCAGAGGTCCAGTTTTAGGCTGGACAGTCTGGCTTTCATAATCCCTGTCCACTGTCCAGCGCAGTGCCTGGACAGACACAGGGATGTCCACCCTTTCAGTAGCTCATGCTCAGACAGCTTCTCCTCCATGTCTTCATGGAACCAGGGAGCGTGGCCTCGTGTTTAGGGGTGTGGCTTCATGGGGACCGGTGGCACGGCTTCACGTTAGGGGAAGGCTGGACATTCTGGCTTTCAGACTACCTGTCTTCTGTCATGCACAGGGCCTGGATGGACACAGGGGGCGTGACCTCTTGTTTAGGGGTGTGGCTTCATGGGGACCGGTGGCACGGCTTCACATTGGGGGAAGGCTGGACATTCTGGCTTTCAGACTACCTGTCCTCTGTCATGCGCAGGGCCTGGATGGACACAGGGGGCGTGGGCTCTTGTTTAGGGGTGTGGCTTTATGGGGACCGGTTGCACAGCTTCATGTTGGGGTAAGGCGGGACATTCTGGCTTTCAGACTCCCTGTCCTCTGTCATGCGCAGGGCCTGGATGGACACACGGATGTCCTTTTGAACAGCTCACTCTCAGACAGCAGCACTGTGCTGTCTGAGCATGAGCTGCAGGGAGAAAGTCACACTCCCTCCCACCCCTGCAGCTGACAGAAGTTGATTTTTACCTTCATTTTTTCAATCCCGGTCAGATGCAGAGTGGAAGGGGCATGGCCTGACTGAGTCGGGGGCACGACTTAGTGGGACCTGGGGGTGGGGCTTTTAAGTCCTTCTTTTGAAGGTCGCCTGAATTACAGGCCGATGCCATAGTAATTTCGGAGGAAAGAGGAAAGAAAACATCTTTTATTACTACTGAACGGTAAATATATGAAATTCACATTATATGAGGTAATGATTGATGATGAGTAAGTCTAAAACATAAGTTATATTTAACCAGAATACCCCAGTGTCCTCCACAGCGCTCTGCCCCTTTAAAGCAGACCTACAGCAGTGAACTGGCTAGGTTGTTATAGAAACCTGGTGTGTCTGTGGAGACTAACTGCCTTGGAGCTTCTATTGGCTGATAAGGGTCATGTGACCAGGCTTCTATTGGCTAATGCATTTTTTGGGAATATCTCAGGAACGGTACGCCCTGGAGAGCTGAGACCTGTTCTAAAACCTTCCCGGACACCTGATGTACCTGTGTGCCAAATTTCGTGATTGTAGCTGCGACGGTGCAGATTCCTTTAGCGGATATACACACACATACACTCATCTTTATATATTAGATTGTACTTTTGACTTATGCAAAGTTTGTTGGGAGTACAGTGACTGTTTGAGATTTGCATTAATGGGGTTCCCAAGATAAATAAAACAATTGGACAAGCCCTAAAATTATTAAAAAAGCTTATACTCTCCCTATTCTCCAGCATAGAATGTAGCATTTTGTGTACCACTTTTTTTAAGTGATTTAAGGCCTTGTCCGAGATTTTTTTTTTTTAAATCAATTTGTATTTTATTGATTTTTTGTTTTGCAATAAAGTCACATCAAACATAGAAAAGACTTATACGCACTCACACACATACAGATGCATGAATAACAATATTGGCTCTCTACAACAAAATCCCTCAAAACATAAAACCCTCCTCCCCCCCTGAACCGCACCGTGATGCATTCCCGACTATTCTTCCTCCATCCCGCCTTATAGGCCTATATGTTTTATAGACGTTTCTATGAGATGTAATGAGCACTATTATCGTCTTTTATTTCAGCTTATGTAATATGACTCCTCATATGAGAAAGCAATAAACGCACAGAAACGCCTTTTTGAGTGTTCCTCTTTTCTAATACACTCTCCATACTAATTATGACATTCATGCGGGCTATACATTCCTCCTTAGATGGTACAGTGACAGATATCCAATACTTAGCGATGAGTTTCCTAGCTTGGTAAAGCAATCTATCTATACCTAGACTAATTCCTGCAGCTGGGTCATCTTGTAATAGACCTAACATATTTTTGGCTCTGCTGGTACTCTGATTTTGTATACATCAAATACAATGTTTAGAACATCACCCCAGAAGGGATCTATGACAGCACATTCCCAGAACATGTGCATTAAATGTGCTTCAGTAAGGTCACATTTGGGACAGGAAAATGTTTCACGCATCCCCCACTTATGAAGAAGCATGGGTGTTCTATAGACTCTTGTGTATAAGATATAGCTGTGATAGTCTATATGTCTCACAGAGCGAGAGAGATGGTCCTAATGATAGAACTTCTGTCCATTGCTCATTTGTCAACGAACCAACATCACGTGACAATTTTTCCCTAACAGTTAATGGAAAGCGGTCTTGGTAAAATGACCATAATAACTTATAGAACACTTAAATTGTTCCCCTAGTCCCATCCCCTTTCCTGATTTGATCTGCTATTAGTGAGGCGTGTATCGTCAGATCACATGTCTTTCCTTGCGCCGTCATAGCGTGTCTAAGTTGGAGGTACTGATAGAAGTGCGAGTTTGGTAAGTTAAACTCTTCTTTGAGCTGCTGGTAGGTGTTAAATGTCCCATTGTTATACAGTTGTGACAACCTGTTCACTCCCTTAGCTTCCCATACCCTAAAGTCCATTAGATTTTTTTATCCTGGAAATCCTGGATTATTCCATAGTGGAGTTAGGGCATTACACCTCTGGATCTTGGTTATATCCTTTAATTTTGCCATACTTTATGCATCAAAGCCACACTAGGTATATTTTCTGGTGGTCGGACTACAGAGCCAAGCTCCAGTATGTACCCTGGAGGTTTACCTCCCAACAAATAGGAAATTAAAGTCCCTACTGCACTCAGACTACCCTGTGAACCCCATGCTTTACACTGCTGGGCTTGTGCTGCTAAGAAATATAAACATGGGTTAGGAATCACCAATCCCCCATTATCTTTGTCTCTTTGTAATGTTTCCAGTCTGATTCTCTGAAGTTTTTTGTTCCATATTAGTGATCGAAACAGTCCTTGGATTTTATAAAAGTAGCACATAGGTATCCATACTGGACTATTATGCAATATATATAAAAACTGTGGCATCAGTACCATCTTAACTAGGTTTGCTCGACCTATAATTGAAAGTGGTAGCTTACACCAACTAGCAATTTTCCCTGCACTCTTATCCAAGAGCGGAGTCACATTCATAGACACATAATCCTGAGGCCGGGAGGTGACCTGTACCCCTAGATATTTAAAAGTAGTGGCTGTCTGTAATGGAGCTATTTTATCTATGAGGGAGTTTGATACAGGTCCCAAGGGAAGCATAACTGACTTGTCCCAATTAATGGTCAAGCCTGAATATGATCCATAGTCTATGATTAATTGCATAACATAGGGTAAAGAACGCTCTGTCTGACTCAAAAACAGCAGCCTATCGTCTGCATAGAGTGCATTTTTTTCCAGTATGCTCCCATACTGAAAGCCTGTTACCTCAGGATCCCTGCAAATTATTTGGGCCAAGGGCTCAATCGCCAGAGCAAATAATAGGGGCGACAAGGGGCACCTCTGTTGTTGCTGTGTGTACCCCGCTCCAGATTAAATGCGTTAGATATTAACCCATTAGTTGGTATACGGGCCTTCGGGTTATTGTACAGTAACTTTATCCACGACGTGAATTTAGGGCCAAAGCCCATAGCGTCTAATACACCCCATAAGAACTTCCACTCGACTTGTCCGAGAATTTTAATTATCTCAAACAACCCCTTTAAGCACTGAAAGCTGCTTGAAGGATCACAAGAAATATTTTAAGTGAGAATAAGAGAGCCAGGAGAGGAGCCTCCCCTGTAGAATGTCCTGGGGCTAGACGATTGAGGGTTAAGAAAGGAAGCTTCTTAGGGTGGTACTTAACCTTGTGTAGGAGGTGTGGGTCCATGACAAAAACTGGTTTACGCCAACACCTGGAGGAAATTCCAGATTGTCAAATAGGGGGCTAAGTGGGCTAGGGCATTGGGAAATCTCCAGTCCACCAACAAAGTGATAATATATATTATACTGTATATAAATAAATATATTCTGAGTCCAGAAAGGTAAAGTGCCCTTTCCTGGATTGAAAGACTTTTGTATCCAAGGTAAGGACTGTGGGGTAGTGGATTTTACTATGGCTTTTAATATGGTTGTAGGCATTAACATTAGGTTGGCATTTGTGACACTGTAATCTATTAGGGAGTTCATTGTTTATGGAGGTTATATGTGATTTACATGTGTGGTAGTGACATCCAGGAACCATACTCTTAATGGGGAGATCCAGTCATGTTGTGTTAACTTTGTTACATAGCTCTGAGCTTGCAGATAATGAAAACTTGAAAAGGTATATGAGAAAATTTGGTTTTGAGGTCAGAGATAGCATTTCTTGGTCAGTTATGGAAAATTAGTTAAAAAAGGCATTTCAGACATCAAGAGTGCCATGTGTGAAATATTGACTCTGGTTTCATGGAGTATTGAGTTATTACTTAAGGAAGAAACAATTCAATAATGGGCATTTAGATGTTTTGTGTGTATTTTCTACAGTGCACAACATGTCATCAGTAATAGGTTGGTCTTTGCCTCTGTTGGCAACATGCCGTAGGGTACATGAATAATTTGTCTGTCATAAGATTGGTCTAATTTCTGCAGTAATGCAGTAAGTGATTATTCTGGTTAGGATAGTCACGTTGTACAAACTTATGTTAGGAAAATTAATGTTACAAAGCAGATGGGGATCCACTGTGTCATTTGAACATTACTCCTAAGGGGGTTAACTAAGTAGCCCCACTGGTCCTCACCCTTTAATCCCTGTAGTCTCTTTTTAAGTGACTGCTGCCCCATGGGGGCTAAGACACTGATGTATAGCACCAAGGGATCAGGCAAAACTGTATTCAGGCCAAGGTCAGGGGAGGCAGAGTTCGTATGATACAATAAAAGGTCTGAGGTCAGGGAAGACAGCTCAGGGTCAAAAAAGGGATCAGGCAAAGGTCAGCTGTGAAAGGTCAAATCTGTAAAACAGGCAGAAGTCGACAAACAAACTTGAGTTGGTAGGAGCCCGTGCCTTACAGACAGAGAGAGGCCTAGAAGCAGCCTGCTTGGAGAAACAGAGCTACTCTGGTGGTTGGGCCTGTCAGGAAGGAGAGAGAGGAAGGCAATTCCAAACCGCAGGAACCCAGCCAGAACAGGTAAGCAGAGAAGCAGCCACGGGCTTCTTCTATAACAAAGGCTATGGACAACTTTGGAAGTATTTTTTTTTTATTATTGCATTCTACATTTTAGGCTAAAAATCATTTTTTAATTTGGTCTTCATTAAAAATTAACAGTTGTATAGCTTTCACTTTTATTGCATTACTTTATTCACTAGAAGGCTCTCTGCTTCACATTGAATAGATCAGAGAACTACTGTTAGTTCAATCTGTAGCCCTTATCTCTGAACTCCTGGCAGCTCATAATCACTTATTTAAGCTAAATTCTTATCACACAGATAAGAGTTTAGTGATAAATCACCCAATTTTAAAATCTGCACTCTTCAAAGTATTCAAAACAGCACATAGGAAGTCTGTAATCCCTTTAGATGTTTCACAGGAATGAATTCAAAATGGATGTGAAATATTATATTTTTTTACAGATTTTCATTTTTGGGGGGGACAGAACAGGTATAAAAATAAATCTCAATATTTATTACCCTGATTCTGCAGTTTTTAAAAGTATCACATATGAGCTACTTGACTCACATACCGGCCTCAGAAATAATGGAGCTTCTTATCGATTTTGGGGCTGTAACTACAATATAATAAACACCCCCAAAAGACCCAATTTTGGAAACTACACTCCTTAATAAATTCATCTATCAGCGTAGTTAGCATTTTGACCCCACAGCGCTTCTTAGTAGTTTTGGGAGTGTTTAAGAGTTGGGAAATGAATATTAAAAATATTTTTCCCAAAAATATGTAGTTTTATTTAGCTCAATTGTTTTCATTTTCTCACGGGTTAATTTGAGAAAAATAGCCCCACAAATTGGTAGTTAATTTCTCTCGAGTATGGCAATTTGGGACGTGAGGTCATAAACAGCTGTTTTGGCAGATGGCAGGGTCCGGAGAGGAGACAGCATAATTTGGATTTTGAAGCATGGATTTTTCTGAAATGATGGAAATGAGGTGACCAAAAAAAAGTTATAGTTCTGTCATCAGTGTTTTATTTATATTTTTTATGGGGTTCACTGTGCAGTAATAAAATGAGCTCTTATTTCGCTGGTCTTACACAGAAGTGCAATGTGATCAAGTAAAGTAAATTCTGCTTCACACAATCTTCACAAAATGAAATGCATTATACGTATCCATTATACGTAGCCATTAAAACATATATTTTGCCCCTGATACATCTATCGCATCGGAAAAGACAAGAAGGTTTGGCTCACTTTTTACAATTAAATTTACCAGTACTTTGTATAACTGTAACAGTGCTTTCTTCCTGCTCCCTCAAAACTTTGTTAAATATCCCCACTAAATGAGCAGTACAGAATATTTTTTTTGTATTGTTTGGCATATATTTTTCTTCCTAGAATGTGAACTCATCCCTACTCCAATTATGATATATATCTTTTTATCTGCAATTGCCCCCCCCCCAAACACACACACAGTCTTTCAAATTCAGCAAAACCTTGAAAAGTGTAGGATGATAAATGTCGTATTGCTGAGAGGCTGACTGCTAGGCCCCTCCATCAATGAGAGATGGGTTCCCTGGGTCCCCAGTCTGAATGAAGAGCTAGAGCACTGTGTGACCACTTCTTCCTTCACTTATAGACAGTGCTTCATCAGCCCTAGAGAAGTCGATGGATCAGTGGATTAATGTGCATTACCGATGCATTCAGTGTCAGTAATCAGAAATCCTCCATTCACATGGACAGACCCCAGTGATCCATCATTTATCACCTGTTCTTTTAATGGGAAACTCTTTTTTGTTTGCAAATCACTTGAATGGGAACTGAGCTGCAGTAAGTGGGCACATCCACTACACAGTGGACAGAGCTTTCTGCCTCCAGCACTGTCCATTATGTTTTTTCACATTTCGGATGGCTGCCGAGATTAGCTGATTGGTGGGTGGGCTGGTTGTCGAAACCCCAGTGATCTGATCTTGATGAGCTATCCTGAGGATAGGTCAAGAGTAGGTTTAGAACCAGAAAACCCCCTGTAATCATCCCATCAACATCCCAACCTTCCAGTATGTATTTGCTTCATATGTTTCATTTTAATGTTGTATTTGTTAAAGGAGATGCATACAGTGTACTTCCTGTTGTATTATTTAAAATTTTATGTTAGTATTTGATTTATTTAGAGTATGAAATTTTAGGTATGATTCTGTCTAAGTTACAAATAGGAGACATAACACTGTGACACAGGAGGGCCCACAGGACCACTTTATCACACTAAGGCGGATTGTGTATTTCTTTCATCTCCTTTCAGGGGCAGAAGATGTAGGATGTACAGGCTGTCATACATACCATTTTTTCAGAAAGGAGATCATTAACCTTTTAATGCCAAAAGTAGCAGTAGACCAGCATATAGTCAAGAAAGAGGATGTCAAGAAGAATTCAGACAGGTAGCTGCAAGCAGGGGCATAGTGAATCGCTCATGGGCCCTGGTGCAAGAGTTCAGCTTGGGCCCCCCTTCCCTTAATGGTTTGAGCACATTGCCTTTCCGCCTGAGATAAAAAGTGAAATGGCCCTACTGTTGAAGACATACTTGGAAAACATTACCTACAGCTCTATGAAACATACAGGGTAATACAGCAGTTGGGGAAGGCTGAATTGGCCAAAACGCATCCTTTTAATCTTTATCTGCTGAAATAAAGAATATACCTTATTGAAACACTGAGCGTTTGCGGGGATTCTTCTGACATAGACCCCCATATCAGACCTCAGATCTGACCCTCCTTAGACCTCCATGTCAACCTCCACTTCAGACCTCAGATCATTCATGTTTTTTTCTTAAATGTGTAGAGTAAGTCAAGTGATTCTAAATATTTTTACCACACATTTTGTTTTATACACTGTCAGTGGTGAGCACTCACAGTGTATGTGTGATCTGTATTGCTGACTAATCACACAACCATATTTTTTGTCTGCATCCAATCCAATTTGCAGATGGGATGTGGACCTATTTATTTTAATTGGGCTGCAAAAAATGCAAACAGTAGATCCTTCTGTCCATACCGAAGTCCCGCAAAAATATAGAACATATCCTATTCTTGCCAATTTTGTGGGCAAGAATAGGCGTTGTTACAATGAGTCTGGGGGAAAAAACGGATGCAACATGGACGTCACATGGACATCGTCTGTATTTTCTGCAGATCTGCATTTTACAGACTGCAAAATGCATATGGTCATGTGAATGCACCCTAATTAGCCCCCGGGAGAAGCAGGAGATCACTGTCTGACCTCCTGCATTTCCCGGGCAGCTAATTAGTCGGCGATACAGATCACACATATCGTACACTGTCAGCGCTCACCACTGACGGTGTACTGATGTCAGCTAGACAGGGCAGAATATGTATAGTATATACGGCCAGCGATATAGGAGGGAGATAGTAAGTGCATCAACAGTGAGCCACAGGGGGTCTTCACTGTTCAGTGCTGTGAGGACGGAGGAGGGAAAGGCAGTTTTGTAATAATAATCAGAATCACTTGACCCTACACATTTATGAAAAAAAAGACACCGATAAAGTGAAGTTATAAAACACCAATAGGATACATGAGGAGAGGAAGGTAGTAGTGCGGGAATACAGTATTTTTTGCCTTGAAGGCCAATTTGAGAGATGGGAACATGTGGATAAATCTCTGATACCATACTATTCTTAATTAGCCACCACCTACTGAGGTCACAAGCAGGTAGACTTAAATACATACACAGGGTCGGACTGGAGTACCTAGGGCCCACCAGAGGAAATAATTCTTGGGGCCCACCATAAAGAAATAATGCATGACCACTACAATTGTTAAATAGAACGTGTTTATATTGCAAGATGATATAAAACACAATGTTTACTAATAAAATAATGCTAACTAAATAAATAGTAGACTAAGTGAGCATTCCAGGCAAAACAAAAGGCCCTGTGGTGACGCGGCATGACAAGAAAATCTGTTTAGTGTTAAGTAAATCTCTTTGTCATGTTATATTAGGCGTATTATGCTGTTTCTGGTTTGCCACACACAAACTGAAAAATATATAACATATAGCTTAAATCACAGAAAGATATATTCATTTAAAGCGAACCTGTCATCACCTTTATGCTACCCATACTAACGGCAGAATAAAGTAGAGACAGGTGAGATGATTTCAGCGGTCTGTCATTTATAATTTAAAAGTAAGTGGTTGCCAAGAAGCAACCTCACAAACATTGCAGATTAGGCCTAGAAAAGAGTCATATCTTCATGAGAAGAGTCATGGTTACTCATGAATTCCTGCTCCCCCCACCCACCTGCTGATGACTGACTTCTACCTAGTTTTCTCCCTTTCTCTCTAGGAGAGAACTGCCAACCATCAGCAGATGGGCGGGAGAGCAGGAAATTAGGAATAACCAGGACTCTTCTCAGGTAGATTTGACTCTTTTCATGGCCTGAGCTTCAATGTTTGTGATGTTGGTTCTCAGCATCCACTTACTTTTAGCTCAAGAGAGACACACCGCTGAAATCAGCATTTCTGTCACTACTTTATGCTGCCCTCAGTATAATCAGCATACATTTGATGACAGGTTCCCTTTAAAGTGTCATTTCAAAGTCTTTTTACACAATTGCAACTGATTACCTATTAAGAGGACACACATTTTTTGAGTCACCCCATTATGTTTTAAAGAAATGCTTTCCCTCCCTCCTCTATTAAATAACAGCATTTTTCTAGTTTGTAATAGGCCTTCTTTAAAACCATCTGATAACCAAAAACACTCCAGAATAACAGACATAAGCAACAGTCTTACAAAAGCATCCGTTTCAGAACAGAAGATGACATTGCAAATCTATTCACAATGTCATCATGGTCCAAATCCCTTGAAATATCACATTCAATGTTCAACAGAAGAAGGGACTCTAAAATGTTCTGTCCAATTGAGGATCTCAGTCGATTTTTTACTATTTTCAACTTAGAGAACACTCTCTCACATGACACCTGGGTGCAAGCAAGAGTAAGAAGCGTCTTATAAACGGCAAAAAGGTTTGTGTAAGCAGCTGAGTGCAAATTATAGTCATACAAAAGTCTGTAGCAGCAAGTAAGGCAATTTTCACATGCTAACATTTTGACATCACTGTCCTCTTCATCATCCTCTGTTTCTTCTGGAATTGTAGTCATAGGTGGGCATGGTTTTTTTAGAACTGCATAATTTTCTTTAAAACTAAGCAATTCAACTTTAAGCTGAATAATATCAACCTCTGCCATATCAGCTACAGTTTTCAAATCTTCGGGTCCAATGTTTGTATAGTTAATTTGATCAAATTGTCTAGGATCAAAATAAGTTAGCTCATTGATTAAGCTTTTGTTTTTTTGAGAATCTAGTTTCTATACTCATTGTTGCCTGGTCAATGACCACATAGAAAACATTATTCTGAAAATTTTTCAGGGGATCAGAAGAAGGCTCATCCTTCGCTAACTCTCCTGGCAGTGTCTTTTTTCTCACTATTCTTTTTTCAGGCAAATGGTGTTCAATCACAATATTTATAGACTGTTCCTCAAGTGTGGCGTCAACATTTTCTATAAAGGAGTCTACTGTTTTAACAAGATCAGGAAAGATTCCTCTGAGGTTAAGCAACTGGCTTTTGCCGTTTTCTATCATGCGCCAAGCTTGCAGTATGTCTAGCCCCCTTGTTTGCAGATAATCGGATACTGGGGTGGCAATTTCAAAAAGTTTCATGAACAAAAATGCAACAAGTAATGTTTCATATTTTGACCAACAATGAAGCAGATTATTTGCCTCACTTACTGCTTTGTCATCAAATCTGGGGCTCTCTGAAATATGCTTTAAACAGAACAATAGTATACCATAGAGCTGTTTTGACTGGTCATGGAAGGAACCAAAAATTGTACGTAATGCCCTTGGTTTGCTCCACCATCGTGTATCACCAATTTTCTTAAGCCTAGCTAATTTATCATGCCCTTTAGTCTGATTAGAAACAAGTTCAATCCATACATTAGATCTTTTGTAGGATTCTGCAAAAAAGACAGCTGTCTTCTCCAACACACCAAAAAAAGACTTCACCTGATAAGAACTTTTAGTAGCATCAGTTATCACCAAGTTCAGGATATGTGCGTAGCACCAAGTATACACTGAATTACAGGACATTGCCCTTACATGGGCCTGAACACCACTGTAAGCTCCGCTCATATTTGCGGCCCCATCAAAAGAACAACAGATAACATTGGTAACACTCAAGGAACATTTATCTAATTGCTCCTTCAAGACTGAGAAAAGTTCTTGCCCAGTTGTGCTACTGACATTAATTAGGGAAAAGAGTCTTTCATGGACGGTTCTTTCCTTAACATAACGTAAAATTATGCTGCACTGTTCTTGAACTGCAATATCTTGGGTGCTGTCCATTTCCACACTAAACTTGACTGCATCTTTCACATCCTGGCTTATTCTCTCTTTTACCATATTTCCCATTATTAGGATCAAATGGTTGATTGAGGTTTTACTTAAAAATGTCACCAAGCCACCACGTCCTTTGCTCTGCGGGTTTTTTTTTTTTTTCTCACTAATTGTTGTAATCTCCTCTACATGTCTTTTCAGTGTGCTATCACTCTTGCTTAGAAGCAATGCTATTTCAAGGAAAGTTCCGTGATTCAGATTAGGATTTAGCAAAGAATGAGCAGCTTCATCCTTTCCTCTATACGGAAGGTTTAGTTTGGCTATGCACAGTATTATGTCAATTACTCTTTTAACAACAGAACGATTTTGTAGTATTTTTTCTTTCTTTTTATTGGCCAAATTTACATTGATCATTGTTTCAATGTCAGTTCTATTTTCTGCAGACATATAAGCTGTTGCCTGATGTTGGATTGATTCCTCGTGTTCACTGATGCGGGCATACACATGTATTTTATCAACAGTCCAGCCACTTATGAAGTTGCTTCGTCTATTACCACAAAATGCCATGCAGGTGGAGCAAAACAGTTTTTGAGTTTGCACACAGTAAGACAGCCATTTTCTTTGAATGGCACTGCCACCAGGCACAGATCGAAAGTAAACTTTATTTGTCTGGAATGGTAATGTATGAGTACCATCAGATACTGGTTGGATAGGGTGTTGTTTCATTAAGTTTAGCTTAGCAGCCAGACTGGACATAAGATCTGGAGCTTTAAAAGCAATGCATGCAGAGGGTGTTAAAGACACATCAGTATATATTATGCCATCGACAGAACTTTCTGAATCTGCCTCACTCAATTTCTCTGGATCACTATTTTCCTCTATGCATTCCTGTTCAGCTGTTTGTGATGTGGGTGGCTCTCCAGCATCAAATGCAATATCTATAAATGTAACAGCTTCTGGCATTAACTCAGGTTGAGTAGCAGTTTCAGAGCTTGAGGCTGTTGGCTTCTCAAGATTGTGTGTGGTAGAACCTCTAGGCTGCCATAATTTTTGCTGACCTGGTGCTAAACCTGCTTTGGCCAGCCCTTTTTTTGAGGTCTCTAATCTCTTTTCTGCACCAGATTTATACATTTTTTTTTTTTTTTGCAATAGCTTCTTCAGACTTATCTGGCATTCTTTTAGAAGACATTGTACTGTCGTCTTCCTATAGACATAAATGTAATATTACGTGTTAGCTTATTAAAGCTAGTACATACAGTGTACTATAATTAATGACTACAGACTTTATATGAGGGTATGTGTACCTGGCATAACCATGTCAAACCTACTGTATATGGCAACACAAATAATCCCTATGGTCTCATATGGTAGCACAGTCTCTCTATGTGCCACTATATGAGGCATAGCATTGCTTCTAGGGAAGAATGTGTGTGGGGACACACCTCATTACCAAATGCCATATTTACTCCCAGTTGTCAACTTATTCTACATTTCCAGTAGAATTAACAGAGCAATTACACAATGTAAAATCAAAGTCCCTTGAAATATTCTTTTTACCCCTGTTCTGAGAGGCCTAACAAACAGCATCATCAAAACTAAAAAAAAACACACCAGACAGGTAAAGGAGAGAGTTGTGATATAGTCTTATTTGCATTTTGGACACAGCAAACATGGAAGAAGGGGCTCTAGTAAGATGAGACCAAAGTTGAACTTTTTCGTCTAAATGCGAAATGTTATGTGTAGCGGAAAACTAACACCACACATTCCCCTGAACACACCATCCCCACCTTGAGGCATGGTGGTGGCAGCATCATGCTGTGGGGAATATTTTCTTCAGAAGAGGTTCACCTTCCAGCAGGGCAATGACCCTAACAATGACCCTAAAGATACAGCAGAGCCCTCGGCACCCCTGAACAGTTCAGTCACAGTGCCTCTCAGCCTATCGGTGGTCGCGGCGGGACATAGCCATGGCCTCCAATAGCCTGAGAGGCGCTATGATGTACTAAGTGACGCCTCGACCCCCAGAAGCCAGCGCTACTGTTCGGGGGTGCCGTGGTTGGTGAGGAGGGGCGCTGGGGGAGCCAGGAAGGTAAATAAAAGTTTGTTATTTTACCCCCAATGCCCCACAAAATACTAAAAATGTCATGGTAAAGTGGCTATCCCCTTTAAATTGTGGTCAATTATGTTTTGCTAAAACAAACATATCAACAGGGATGGCAGCCCTTACAGGAAAGCCTCTATACTACACCACACAGTAGAGCCGACAGATCCTCTATACTACACCACACAGCAGAGCTGACTGATCCTCTATACTACACCACACAGGAGAGCTGACAGATCCTCTATACTACACCACACAGCAGAGCTGACTGATCCTCTATACTACACCACACAGGCGAGCTGACAGATCCTCTATACTACACCACACAGTAGAGCCGACAGATCCTCTATACTACACCACACAGGAGAGCTGACAGATTCTTTATACTACACCACACAGGAGAGCTGACTGATCCTCTATACTACACCACACAGGCGAGCTGACAGATCCTCTATACTACACCACACAGGCGAGCTGACAGATCCTCTATACTACACCACACAGGACAGCTTAGCAGTACTCTGACAGAACACAAATCTCAAGTTGAGACGATGTGTGGCTGACAATGATTTTAAATGGCTGCACAACTGATCAAGTCTTGTGTGGGATCTGCAAACGAGTGCCCAACACTGAGATTGGCACTCATTATCTGCAGTCTTTCAGACCATGTAAAAGGGCCTTTAGGCAGTTAAAGGGGTACTCTGGGAACCCCTGCCACAAGTAAGTATTTTACAAAGTATTTTACCTGAAACGCACAGGGAAGGGGTTTCCTCGGCGCTTGGATCAAACACCAGCCAGGTGGGGGATGACATCACGACCCAAATCTGGAAACCTGCCTGCTGCTAGTGAGCAGACTGGGGCATGTGTCTGTATGTGTCACAAGGGCTGTGGCTGTGATAGCCAGCCCTAATACAGCACATCTAGCACATCCAGGCGCTCGCACCGACCTGCTCGGTAACAGCAGCCAGGTTCGGATCATGACGTCATTCCCCCACCTGGCTGCTGCTCGCTGCATACATTGAGAGGACCCCTGTCCTATGTATCTCAGGTAACCAAAGTATATTACAAAGTTGTATAACTTTATAATATACTTCCTTGGGGCAGGGCATCCCAGAGCCAGGAGAACCCTTTTAACCTATTTTACTATCAAAGCATGTCATAGATGTGCAAAATTGTGATTTGCAAATGTGAACCACCCAAGTACATAGAAATTATGGGGGGAATTTATTACTTCAGTTTTTTTTCTGTAACCTTTAGCACAACCTGATAGTAGTCGTGGAAATGCAACTTTATCCTATTGTTGCAAATAATACATTCAGCTTAAATGAAACGAGCTAGCTAAACCAAAGAACCACACCAAGAGGTACTTGGCTGATGTATTTAGGCTGTTGTCACATTTGTTGCACATTTTTTTGAGATTTTTCTTAAAGGACAACTCCAGGATATACCAAAGTTCTCCAGGGGGTCGGGGCAGATATAAAAATAACAAAGAGGGGTTACTTACCTAGCCTCGTTTCTGCTGTTGTTGCCGGCACGAAGAAGAAGATGGCTGTGGCTCCTCCAGCACTTCCTTGTGTCGGGATGTCATTCGCATCACTGGGCCCAGCAGCCAATCACTGATAGCGGCCCAGGACAGTGCCCCTATCAGTGATTGGCTGCTGGGCCCAGTGATGTGAATGACGTCCCGGCACAAGGAAGTGCTGGAGGAGCCACAGCCATCTTCTTCTTCGTGCCGGCAACAACAGCAGAAACGAGGCTAGGTAAGTAACCCCTCTTTGTTATTTTTATATCTGCCCCAACCCCCAGGAGAACTTTGGTATATTCTGGAGTTGTCCTTTAATTCTCTGATATGGGATCCTAGTTTTGCAAAGTTCTCCACTATAATACACTCATGTTTTTAAATGCACGGTATACTAGGGAAAATGTATCAAGCTGTCCTACAGTAAGAATGTGCTTTGTTGCTGATAACAACCAATCACAGCTCAGCTTTTATTTTATCAGAGTTCATGAATGTTTTATAACTGAGCTGTGATTGGTTGCTATGGGCAACGGAGGACATTCTTACTATAAGACTGCTTGGCATATCTCCCCCAATGTTCCTAAGTGTAATCATAAGTTTGGCCTTTACAGTGCCATCCCCTCGGAAGGAGAGACACGGGTAAACAAAACTCACTCTACCCTGGCTGTTTCAATCTCTGTGCTGAAGTCTAGGTTGGTATGCGGTTCTCCTCTACAGGTTGGCTGCTCTCTGATGACAGGCTGATCAGTGGCTAATTCAGGAATGAAGGCTAGAGGTGTAGAAAAAAACACAGTCAGTGGTACTACACACATTATCAGCCACAAAAATAAAAAATGTGAAATGGGGTAGCAAATGCATGGTTTTATGCATAGGGTTTAATTTATGTGATGATTAGCATGATAATTAACCGCTTTCCGCAAATGGGTGTACAGTTACATTCCATGTGCGTGAAGGGTGTATGGAGCGTGCTGAGGCTCACGGCAGCTGAGGGCAGCCACTAATAGCCAGCTCATACAAGCCCCCTAGGGGAACTACAAAAGTGTAGTATTTTAAAAAAAATATATAAATAAATCTATCCCATAATACAAATTCTAATCACCCCTTTTCCCATTTTCTAAATAAAAAAGGCAATCATAAAAAAAAGTAAAAATAGATATTTCGTATCGCTGTGTGCGAAATTGTCTGATCTATTAAAATATAATGTTATTGATCCCACACAATGAATTCTGTAAACGAACAAAATACCAAACGCTACAATTGCGTTTCTTGCAAAACGGATGGAAAACGGAACGGGTGCAATACGGATGTGTGCATGAGCCCTTTACACACATCCATGAGATACAGGCCTTATCTCACGGAGTGAAGGAAGCCCCAAGGACTTCCCTGCATCTGACCTCCTGATCAGGGCTTCCATCACTCTGTGACATACAAGCAGCTTATGGCCTATCTCACGAATGGGTGTAAGGGGCCCAAGGCCCCATAAAACGGGCTTATTATCATTAACACACGTTCCTAGGAACGCTCATTTACTCAATAATCAACCCATGTAACAGGGCCAGCAATGAGCCGATGTGTGAGCATTTCAATCTCTCTCTGTTTAAAATAGCACTAACACCGGGTTAATCATGGCTGGTGTTAGAGCCACTTTAAAATGGGGATGTGTGGCTGATAAATATGCATTTCAATTGCCACACATACGATACAGTGATCGTTCGTGCGGGACAGCCGCTTGATTTATTACGGCTTGTAAAGGCACTGCAAACGGGTGCCAAACTAGCTGATCAGCACTCATTTGCGGTTGCACATTGGGCCACGTAAAACCTTAGGGCACTATTACACAGGCTAACAGGGCGCAGAAGCAAGTGCCGATCTCGGGTATCAGTGCTTGCTTACTGCCGTATTACACATTACACCGCCTGGCTATGGAAAGGCAGGGCCGCAAAAGTGATCGCTGTAACATTTTGTACGGCCCTGTCTGTCTGATCCCACCTGCTAATACACATACAGATGTGTGGCCGACCGCAGTGATTTTATAACAGGCGATAAATCCCCATGAATAATTGCTACCCCTATTATACGGGCTGATTGGCAGAAATCAGTGTTACTGTCTGCTGATTGGCCCATGTAACAGGGTCTTTAAAGATCTGGTGGTAGACCCATGAGGGGACGGTAAGCCAGCTTTAGAGATGGTGAGCCCAAGGGAGAGGGGGACAGCCAACTAGCTATAGGAGACCTAGTGGTGTTGGGGAGGGGGGAATGGGAGCTGTGGCAGTGGGCACATGAGGGGAGGGTCAGCAAGCTGTAGAGGTGGTGAGTCCAGGGGGTGGAGAGGGAGGGCAGACAACTAGCTATAGGAGACCCAGTGTTGGGGGGGGGAGGCTGGATGGCCCCACATGTCACTTGCTCAGGAGGACCCCCACCCCCCTAATATCAGTTAATTAATTATTCAGGGCCCCCATACGTCACAGTCACTTGCTCAGGGCCCCCCCTCCCCCATATGTCACAGTCACTTGCTCAGGGCCCCCCCCTCCCCCATATGTCACAGTCACTTGCTCAGGGCCCCCCCTCCCCCATATGTCACAGTCACTTGCTCAGGGCCCCCCCTCCCCCATATGTCACAGTCACTTGCTCAGGGCCCCCCCCCATGTCACAGTCACTTGCTCAGGGCCCCCCTCCCCCATATGTCACAGTCACTTACTCAGGGCCCCCCCTCCCCCATATGTCACAGTCACACAGTCACTTGCTCAGGGCCCCCCCCCCATATGTCACACAGTCACAGTCACTTGCTCAGGGCCCCCCCTCCCCCATATGTCACAGTCACTTGCTCAGGGCCCCCCCTCCCCCATATGTCACAGTCACTTGCTCAGGGCCCCCCCTCCCCCATATGTCACAGTCACTTGCTCAAGGCCCCCCCCCCATATGTCACACAGTCACAGTCACTTGCTCAGGGCCCCCCCTCCCCCATATGTCACAGTCACTTGCTCAGGGCCCCCATATGTCACAGTCACTTGCTCAGGGCCCCCCCCTCATGTCACAGTCACTTGCTCAGGGCCCCCCCCCTCATGTCACAGTCACTTGCTCAGGGCCCCCCCCTCATGTCACAGTCACTTGCTCAGGGCCCCCCCCCCCCAATATGTCACACAGTCACAGTTACTTGCTCAGGGCCCCCCCTCCCCCATATAGGGTTGTCACGATACCAGAATTTTGAGTTCGATACCGATACGTACAAAAGTATCACGATACTCGATACTGATACGATACCTCGCCAAAATAAAGAAGAACCTATTAATGCCACCCTGGCCCTTATCTGTGCGCCCCTCACCCCCCCCCAGACCTTGCTTTTGACCCTGCTCTGTGCACCACCCTGGCCCTTTCAATGCAGCCCCTGGCTCTTATCTGTGCCCCTTTGGCTGTGCCTACCTGGCCCCTGTCTGCACCCCTGGGATCTGACCCTTGTCTTTGTACGCCTCTTCCTGGTCTGCGCCCCTGGGCCCTTATCTGTGCCCCACTCCCTCTTTGTCTGTGCCTCTCTGGTTGTCGTCTCTGCTGCCCCCTGTGTGCGCCACCCTGGCCCTTATCTGTGCACCCCTCACCCCCCCCCCCTTCCCCCCCAGGACCTTGCTTGTGACCCTGCCCCTTACCCCTTATCTGTGCACCACTGGCCCTTTTCAGTGTAGCCCCTAGCCTTATCTTGGCCCCCCAGGCCTTGTTTGCACAGGTGTACTGTGACATCACTGTGTTTATTATCCCTGTACAGTGACATCACTGTGTTTATTATCCCTGTACTGTGACATCACTGTGTTTATTATCCCTGTACAGTGACATCACTGTTTATTATCTCTGTACTGTGACATCACTGTGTTTATTATCCCTGTACAGTGACATCACTGTGTTTATTATCCCTGTACAGTGACATCGCTGTGTGTATTATCCCAGTGCAGGAAGAGGTAAGTGGTCCGTGTTTGTGTGTTTGTTTTCTATTTTTCAGGGTCGTGAATGCAGAGGACTACATCGGATTCGGTGGACTACGTCGGACCAGCTTTTTTTTTTTTTTTTTTAAATAAAATGGTCAAACAGGGGTCTGGGGGAGTGTTTATTTCAATAAAATGTTTTATACTTGTGTGTGTGTATTTGTTTTTTACAATACTACAGTTTTAGTAATTACGGCTATCTACAGACGGCCCTGATTACTAATACCGGGCTTAGTGCTTGTCGGTATGGCAGGCCAGCACTAACCCCAACATCTATTACCTCGGCACCCACAGCCACCAGGGGTGCCAGGAAGAGCCGGGTACCCGCAGGACTGGACCTTCTAAATTGAGGGTCTGGCTCTGGGGCGGCTGCAGGCTGGTACCATTAGGCTGGGAAGGGCCAATAACCATGTCCCTTCCCACCCTGGTAGTGCCAGGCTGCCGCTGCTGGTTGTATCTGGCTGGTGAAGGAAAAAGGGGGGGGGACCCCACGCCTTTTTTTTTTTTAAATAATGAAATTTTTGAAAAAAATATGGCGTGGGTCCCCCCCTTTTTTCCTTCACCAGCCAGATACAACCAGCAGCGGCAGCCTGGCACTACCAGGGTGGGAAGGGACACGGTTATTGGCCCTTCCCAGCCTAATGGTACCAGCCTGCAGCCGCCCCAGAGCCAGACCCTCAATTTAGAAGGTCCGGTCCTGCGGGTACCCGGCTCTTCCCGGCACCCCTGGTGGCGGTGGGTGCCGAGGTAATAGATGTTGGGGTTAGTGCTGGCCTGCCATACCGGCAAGCACTAAGCCCAGTATTAGTAATCAGGGCCGTCTGTAGATAGCCGTAATTACTAAAACTGTAGTATTGTAAAAAAAAAAAAATACACACACACCAGTATAAAACATTTTATTGAAATAAACACTCCCCCAGACCCCTGTTTGACCATTTTATTTAAAAAAAAAAAAAAGCTGGTCCGACGTAGTCCACCGAATCCGACGTAGTCCTCTGCATTCACGACCCTGAAAAATAGAAAACAAACACACAAACACAGACCACTTACCTCTTCCTGCACTGGGATAACACACACAGCGATGTCACTGTACAGGGATAATAAACACAGTGATGTCACCGTACAGGGATAATAAACACAGTGATGTCACAGTACAGGGATAATAAACACAGTGATGTCACAGTACAGGAATAATAAATCTCAGATCAACACATTGTGCCCCCATCAGACCTCAGGTCAGCCTCTTGTGCCCCCATCAGACCTCAGGTCAGCCTCTTGTGCCCCCATCAGACCTCAGGTCAGCCTCTTGTGCCCCCATCAGACCTCAGGTCAGCCTCTTGTGTCCCCATCAGACCTCAGGTCAGCCTCTTGTGCCCCCATCAGACCTCAGGTCAGCCTCTTGTGCCTCCATCAGACCTCAGGTCAGCCTCTTGTGCCCCCATCAGACCTCAGGTCAGCCTCTTGTGCCCCCATCAGACCTCAGGTCAGCCTCTTGTGTCCCCATCAGACCAGCCTCTTGTGCTCCCATGTGCCCCCATCAGACCTCAGGTCAGCGAGTTGTGCCCCCCCTCAGACCTCAGATCAGCCCACCCAGCCACTTTTAAAAAATCATACTTACCTGTTCTCGCCGCCGCCGCTGTCCTCAGGTTCCCCGCTCCACTCTCTTGCCTGCCGGCGCTCACTATGACCTGACGCTGCGTCAGGTCATAGTGCGCGCCAGGGAAGACGGTGGAGCGCGGAACCAGTGAGGACAGCGGCAGCCAGAACAGGTAAGTATGATTTTTTTTTTTAAGTGGCTGGGACCTGGGTGGGCTGATCTGAGGGGGAAGCGGGGGCCCTGGCAGCGCGGCAGGCAGATATTAGAACATGGGGCAACGCATTAAAGTGATGCGCGCGCCATGTTCTAAGTATCGGACTGCAAGAAAACTCGGTATCGAGCTTCGGTACCGCACTAGGTACCGAAACCGTACCGAGTTTTCGATATATCGTGCAACCCTACCCCCATATGTCACAGTCACTTGCTCAGGGCCCCCCTCCCCCATATGTCACAGTCACTTGCTCAGGGCCCACCCCCATGTCACAGTCACTTGCTCAGGGGCCCCCCCATGTCACAGTCACTTGCCCAGTTGCCTCCCCCTCAATATCAGCCTCCAGGCCCCCAAATATGCGAGTTGCGGGCCCCCCTCCATGTAACAGACCCCCCATCAGACCTCAGATCAGACTAAAAATAAATACATCATGACTTACCTTTCCTGCTCCGCTGCTCTCCGTGTCCGCCTGGGTGTTCAACAGTCCCTGCAGTCTCCAAGCCCGCGCTGCGCCTGCACGTGACCTGACTGCGTACAGCGTCACAGGTCATAGTGCGTGCTGTACGCGCCTGTACAGGAGACCAGGGAGGAACTGGAGGCCGGGGTAAGTAAGCGCTTCTTGCGCTTCTCTCCACCGGCTCTAGCCGCTCTTGCAGCATACTAGCGAGCGCTTCCAGAAGCGCTCGCTAGTATGAACATGGGCCGTGGGCGGCATTTATCACAAGCGCCGACCGCGGGGACCGGCTATTACCTATGTGGGGGCGTGGCTTGGGGGGCGGAGTCAGCAAGTGTCGGGGCCCACCGGTGGATTCACCGGTTCACCGGTGGGCCAGTCCGACCCTGTACATACACATACAGTACAGACCAAAAGTTTGGACACACCTTCTCATTCAAAGAGTTTTCTGTATTTTCATGACTATGAAAATTGTAGATTCACACTGAAGGCAACAAAGCTATGAATTAACACATGTGGAATTATATACTTAACAAAACAGTGTGAAACAACTGAAAATATGTCTTATATTCTAGGTTCTTCAAAGTAGCCACCTTTTTCTTTGATTACTGCTTTGCAAACTCTTGGCATTCTTTTGATGAGCTTCAAGAGGTAGTCACTTGAAATGGTTTTTACTTCACAGGTGTGCCCTGTCAGGTTTAATAAGTGGGATTTCTTGCCTTATAAATGGGGTTGGGACCATGAGTTGTGTTGAGCAGAAGTCAGATGGATACACAGCTCATAGTCCTACTGAATAGACTGTTAGAATTTGTATTATGGCAAGAAAAAAGCAGCTAAGTAAAGAAAAACGAGTGACCATCATTACTTTAAGAAATGAAGGTCAGTCAGTCCGAAAAATTGGGAAAACTTTGAAAGTGTCCCCAAGTGCAGTCGCAAAAACCATCAAGCACTACAAAGAAACTGGCTCACATGAGGACCGCCCCAGTAAAGGAAGACCAAGAGTCACCTCTGCTGCGGAGGATAAGTTCATCCAAGTCACCAGCCTCAGAAATCACAGGTTAACAGCAGCTCAGATTAGAGACCAGGTCAATGCCACACAGAGTTCTAGCTGCAGACACATCTCTACAACAACTGTTAAGAGGAGACTGTGTGCAGCAGGCCTTCATGGTAAAACAGCTGCTAGGACAGGCAACAAGCAGAAGAGACTTGTTTGGGCTAAAGAACACAAGGAATGGACATTAGACCAGTGAAAATCTGTGCTTTGGTCTGATGAGTCCAAATTTGTGATCTTTGGTTGAAACCACTGTGTCTTTGTGCGACAAAGAAAAGGTGAACGGATGGACTCTACATGCCTGGTTCCCACCGTGAAGCTTTATGGAGGAGGTGTGATGGTGTGGGGGTGCTTTGCTTGTGACACTGTTGGGGATTTATTCAAAATTGAAGGCATACTGAACCAGCATGGCTACCACAGCATCTTGCAGCGGCATGCTATTCCATCCGGTTTGCGTTTAGTTGGACCATCATTTATTTATCAACAGGACAATGACCTCCAGGCTGTGTAAGGGCTATTTGACCAAGAAGGAGAGTGATGGGGTGCTACGCCAGATGACCTGGCCTCCACAGTCACCAGACCTGAACCCAATCGAGATGGTTTGGGGTGAGCTGGACTGCAGAGTGAAGGCAAAAGGGCCAACAAGTGCTAAGCATCTCTGGGAACTCCTTCAAGACTGTTGGAATACCATTTCAGGTGACTACCTCTTGAAGCTCATCAAGAGAATGCCAAGAGTGTGCAAAGCAGTAATCAAAGCAAAAGGTGGCTACTTTGAAGAACCTAGAATATAAGACATATTTTCAGTTGTTTCACACTTTTTTGTTAAGTATATAATTCCACATGTGTTAATTCATAGTTTTGATGCCTTCAGTGTGAATCTATAATTTTCATAGTCATGAAAATACAGAAAACTCTTTGAATGAGAAGGTGTGTCCAAACTTTTGGTCTGTACTGTACCTCCCAACTTTTGAAAATTGCAAAGAGGGACAATGTGTGCGGTGCACATCACGGCAGTTTTTTCATACTAGGCCCCACCTCTAACTCCACCCAAAGCATAATTACTGGAGCCCCTGCGGCAATTTTTTTCTTGCTTTTCAATGTCCATATAAATATTAACAAATAAATCATCAGATTATAGATATTTTAAGGTACAAATTGCACCAAATAATGAAGTTCTGGTCTAATATACAGGTAGAAACCATACAAACACTTTAGTAAGGAGCAATTTAGTAAATTTATTAATGCACATTTATGCATTAATTCCCCAGGTCAAAAAGAGCGACATTTAAGGATCAAAGAGGGACAGAGGGACTTGGGTCAAAAAGAGGGACTGTCCCTCCAAAAGAGGGACACTTGGGAGATATGCATACAGGTGGGCACACATGTCACCTCATATAAGAGCCCACACATGCCTCCCCCTCTCCTATGTCACCTGTAGTCTGCTGTCAGCTTGCTTCCTCAGACTTCTCTTCCAGTTCTGATCCCTTCTATCAGGAAGCAGATGGAGACTCCCTGCCCATGCCGAGCTGCATGCAGTGACAGGAGACTAGCAGACCTGCCAGGCTCCAGCTAACAACTGAAAGTCAGCCACCAGCCATCCTATGCTGAGGGCTCCTGCTCTAAAAAGTTATGCTGGAAGTGGGGGATGGGCACACCTATCGGAGCCCAGAAGCAGGCCTCATGACCAGAGAAGGAGGGGCAAGGTAACAGCTTCTATAGTACAGGAGACTGCAGCGCACGGGACTAGATGCAGACATCCTCAATGGTAGTTATGTGTTCTTTTACAGGGCATCCAGTCCTCCAGCCCCCGTTTATCTGCTCTGGTGCACTGGGAAAATGTGATGCGCACTCGGCAGTCATGCAGCCCGAAGCCGCCTCCCGCCCTGCACTGTGTCTTGCCTGTGTGCCAATGGCAAGGAGGGCCCTGTGGCCCCCCCCTGGCTTAGAGGCCCGTTTGCAATTGCGACCACTATAGTTACGCCAGTGGCTGCAAGGGCAAAGGCTCCAAGTTTTTGGGGATATATTTTGTGCTGCAGGCAGTATTTTGTGATAGACTATGGTAATTGGCTCTGTTGGTGTGGTATAATGTGCCACAATATGTTATTGCTGACCTTGCCTTCCATGAATTTGGACCCATCTATAAAATGGGGGCACTTTTAGTAATTTTTTCCAGGGCCACTTTAAGTTGCAAGTTCGCCCTGGTGGTGTATAGGGGTATCACTTTTCATTGCTTAGGACTGGTATCTGACCATTATTTGGTGACTCCTTTATAGATGTATATTGTCATACATAGACCTGAGCCACTGTTTCTAAACCTGAGGTGTTAGAAAAGCGGTCTTGTAGATATGTTGCTTCCAATATATATAGTCTTTTGGTGGGGGGAAAAGAAGTCAAAACATATGCCTTTGGGGCTTGTGCCCTTGATCTAGAAATGAACCTGGCCTGCTGTATTTATGGGTTACTGTAGAGATCCAGCAGTTCTGCTAAAAATGTATGGCTACAGGGGGCGGAGCCTGACTGCCGCGCATGAAGGAGGCTTAGGTGAGAGCTCTCTCTTCACTAACCCGTGCCCACCGCTATAATTCGCTCCGAAGCTGCTGAGAATGGTGAAGATTGGCAGAGACAAGTCCAGGGATCCTCCGGACACTCCGAGAAGGAAGAAAAATCAAATGGAGATGGACAAATTTTGGAGAAGTAAACTCACGCTGTCTCCCCCGAGCGCGGCCAAGATGGCGCCGGCCGATACGCAGCAAGACTCTGATGAAGGTGAGGGCGCGGCAGCTGGAGAGGCAAACTACTCCACGACCCGAGACCAGGTTGATGAATCCCTTCTTACAAAGGGCTTTTTTCAAAATGCGTTGGCCAGTGCACTGGCCCCTATAATGAAAGAGCTTGTGGACATTAAGGCGGAATTGCGCTCGACGGGCCACAGGGTGGAAACCCTAGAAAATAATCAGGCTATGCTGACATCACATGGTCAAGCTGTTGCAAAAACCTTAGCTCTCCACAGTGACTCCATAAACCAAACCTACCTGCTTATAGAGGATCAGGAAAACCGCAGTAGGCGTAAAAACGTCCGGTTCAGAGGCCTACCTGAATCCATACAGCATGATGACCTGTCTGACGTGGCTGTTAACATCTTTGGGTCACTACTGGGAGAGGTCAGGGCCCAACGTATAGTTATTGAACGGATCCATAGGTCCCTCAGGCCGCCTCCAAAGCAGGGAGAACCACCAAGAGACGTCATTTGCGGCCTACTGAGCTACCAAGATACCGCGGCCATATTGCGGGCCGCCAGGGAACAGAAAGATATTAAATACGAATCAGTGGCTATCCAACTATTTCAAGATCTGTCGCCATCTACTCTAGCCAGGCGCCGCGCTCTCAGACCACTTACAGAACATCTGAGAAACAGCAACATCATGTTTAAGTGGCTGTTCCCTTTTGGACTTCAGTTTTCCAGGAATGGCAAGAGAGTCACGATTAGGGCTCCGGAAGACCTAGAAGCCGCATGGTCTGCCCTGGATATCCAGCCACTACAGATTGAATTCTGGGCCCCTTTGTCCTCACCCGCAAGAAAATTACCAACCCTGCCGCGGATAGAGCCCTGGTCGACGGTGGTCAAGCACAAGTCTCCTAAGCAAAGAAAACCACAAGAGTGAGATGCCCTGGTGTTTCTAGAAATGTCAAGTTTCACTTGATCTTCATCGTCCCTCTATCACCCGTTGCAGAGACTCACAATTGCTATTGAAGACCTACGCCTAATGGGTCCTGGATGGGTGAGATGGGACATTTTATCGGGGTGGTCGCTGGGTTAGGGGGATAAGTCTTTTCCGTTCATTCTGCGACTATACCCATACAGTCATTACAGTCTGCTTTGGACTTTATAGTTCAGAAGTCATAAGTGGACAATTTGCGTTCTTTTTATTTTTAAGATAGCGGTTCTCTACTGTTATTTGCTTATGCACAATACGTATTTACTTCATATTGGCTTCAATGTATATTAGTATGTGCAGTTTTGCCTTATATGTCTCTGGTGGGCACGGGGAAGTACCCGTTGGTTGGGATGACTCCACAACAACCTGTTACCCCCCCTGCTAATGCGAGCTTTTTTCTTGCGCTTTTCTTGCACCTGTACATTATGGCTCAACTTCAAACTCAACCCAGAGTATTCTATACTATAATGTTTTATTTATGTTCACTGTTTTTGTCTTCTACTACCCCTCTTTTGGTTTCCAGGGAAGTCCTATACTTCAAGGGTTGCATAGATACGGCTACTGTTCTACACACATATTTTCCTCACTATGGCGAAATTGCAGATTACCACATTTAATGTAAGGGGTCTCAACACCCCTCAGAAACGGTCACAGGTATTTACTCTGTTAAAAAAAGCTAGAACAGATGTATGTTTCTTGCAAGAAACACACTTTAAAGAAAATAGGGTACCCGTCCTCTCTAAATCTTGCTTTGCACACTGGTTCCACAGAACATATCAATCTGCATCCAGGGGGACTACAATTGCAATCTCTAAACATGTACCTTTTGAATTGATAGTACAACAAACTGACCCTAATGGCAGATTCATCTTTGTGAAGGGGAAAATTGGGAATACGGTAGTCACACTAGCCAACCTATACGCCCCTAACTCGCACCAACCCAGATGGATTAAAAGCACTTTGAAAAAACTAGGGATGTTCTCTGAAGGAATTCTAATTGTTGGAGGGGACCTGAACATTGTGCTGGATTCATCCTTAGACTCCTCCTCTAGAACATCAGCACAATCCCAGAAAGCCTTGGGGGACATTCACAGTTCTCTTAGGGAATTGTCCCTAGTGGATGTTTGGAGATCTACACATGCCTTAGAAAGGGACTTTACGTACTTCTCCTCGGTACACCAGTCCTTCCAAAGACTAGATTATTTGTTTATCTCAGAGAGTGGCCTTCCCACGCTAAGGGATACACAAATTGGCCCAATAACCATTTCAGACCATGCCCCAGTATCAGCCTCGCTTTCATTTTCTGACCTCCCCCAAAAGGAATGGAGGTGGCGATTAAATGAAACCTTACTGGACACCACAAACAATGTTACTTCCATCTCTGAGAAATTAGCTTGGTACTTTAAGGAAAATTCCCCGAATGATACTTCCCCTTCCATTGTTTGGGAGGCCCACAAAGCCCTTATTAGGGGAGAATTTATAGCTATGGGTACAAGGATCAAAAAAGCACGCCAAAAACAGTTAAACTCATTGTTGACACAAATCTCTACAATAGAGACATTGCACAAAAGATCTGCTGTAGCTTCCGCCCAAAGAGACCTATTAGATCTCAGACAACAGCTTAGGGAACTCCTCAATATAAAGTGCGCCAAGGCCTACCAATACGCTAAATTTAGACACTACGCCCACGGGGATAAGGGGAACAAAACAATGACTAAACTCTTAAAAAAACAAAACGATATGTTATTCATTAAAAATATAAAAAACAAAACTGGTGTCATGGTCAGATCCACGAAGGACATTGCGAAGGCCTTTTGTGATTTTTATCACTCCCTGTATAACCTCCAATCAGGTGACCCCACTCCAACCTCTGACCTGGAGACCAAAATGGATGAATTCCTTAATTCAATCCAATTACCCAGAGCCACAGACGCGGATTGTGCGAAGCTCCTAGCTCCGGTCACTGAGGAGGAGGTGAAAAATGTAATTAACTCTCTCCCCAATGGCAAAGCCCCGGGACCAGATGGTCTTCCTGTGGGATATTATAAGAAAATGCTCCATACTTTACTCCCCCACTTTACATCTTGGTGCACTGCACTGATGAATGGAACCAAATTACCCCCCCAGTCATTGGAGGCTACCATAACTGTATTGCCTAAAGAAGGTAAAGACCTGTCAGATTGTGGAGGATACCGCCCAATTTCCTTATTAAATGTAGACATAAAAATATGGGCAAAGATACTAGCTCAGAGACTGAATGCGCTCACCCCCTCCTTGGTGCATCCGGATCAGGCAGGTTTCGTGAAGGGGAGAGAGGGCAACCTACACTCATGCAGAGTCATAAATGCGATACATTGTGCCCAATTGAAAAAGACTCCATTGGTCCTTCTCGGCACAGATGCCGAGAAGGCCTTTGATCGAATCAACTGGCAATACATGGCGAAAGCCCTGGAGAAATTTGGAATACCACCCCAGTTCATAACAGCAGTATTGTCTTTATATGATAACCCCAGCGCAAGGATTAGAGTCAATGGAACGTTATCTGACTCTTTTTCTATAGGAAATGGCACAAGACAAGGATGCCCTCTCTCCCCAACACTATTCATTCTAGTAATGGAAACCCTACTACAGAAAATTAGGGAAGACGAGGATATAAAGGGTGTGCGCGTTCAGTCACATGTTCACAAATGTGCCGCTTTCGCGGATGATTTACTTCTCCTCTTGACTGATCCAGAGACAGCCTTCCCGACACTCCTTTCCCTTTTTCACCAATTTGGCATTATATCAAATTTTAAAATCAATTATCATAAATCAGAAGCACTCAATATCACCCTCCCGAGGAAGAAACTGAACCCAGTGAAAGCCCAGTTTCCATTTAAATGGCAACAAATGAGTCTAAAATACCTGGGTATACAACTGACGAGTAGGACACAATTATTATATAGGGAAAACTATCTCCCTCTCCTGAGGAAACTATCATCCCACCTACACTCTCTTGCACTGCCTTTTGTCTCATGGATGGGCAGGAAAAATATATTACAGACCTACATTATGCCTAAACTGCTTTATACTATGCAAATGATCCCCATACACCTACCCAACACCTTTTTCACACAGGTGCAATCACTCTTCACGAAATTTTTGTGGAAAGGCAAAAAGCCAAGGATAGCTTATGAGCGCTTATCTATGGTAAGAGCTAAGGGAGGGTTTGGTCTTCCAAATCTCAAAGCATACTACAAAGCCATACAAATGAGACGTTGGCTTCAGCTATGCTATCCAAAATTTCGGGTACTCGGCTCAGACATAGAACTATCAGTCTTGTCCACCTCTCACATGGCTAGATTATGGGGGATTGACACTCCTGCTCCACAATTTACTGGCCTAACAAGAGGTATAGCTTTGGGCCTTCGACAGTTACTATCTGACACGTCCTTCCTGCCCATACCCTCTATGGTTATGCCAGCTAGGCTGATACCCTTCTTAATTAATCCCAAATTAACAGGTAGCCATGACTACTGGGAACAACTTGACCACCTCTCTCTAGGGGAATTTCTGAAAGCTACATGTTCCACAGAAAAGTTGGAGGAGTTTGGCTCCACAGTTTTGCGAGAAGGAGATTTTCTAGGGAAAGTAGATCTACACAAAATACACTCGGTAGTATCATCTAAATACTCGAGGATCGGTCCTGAGACCTGGTGGGAAACATTATTATCCAAAACTTCTATACCTCAACATGCCATCTCGTTGCTATATAAATACACTCTATCCCTTCAATGCACGGGGACACCGGCCTATATTCGAATATGGGAAAGGGACATGGGAAGAAAGTTCACGGAAGCAGAGATTACTCAAATACACTTAAGATCCCATGGTTTCTCACGCTGCGTTCGTATACAAGAACATTCCTACAAAACTATGTCCAGATGGTACAAAGATCCCATGCAGCTGTTTAAATTGGGCCTTAGGTCGACGGACTCCTGTTGGCGGTGTGGAGGCGACCAAGGGAACTTGTATCACATTATGTGGACTTGCCCACTTATCCAATCTTACTGGAAACAAGTCGAAAAATGTATTAATAATATTTGCACAACAGCAATACAGCTACAACCAGAGTCAGTACTTTTATGGCTTCCATCACTTACTTGGAATCCATCGAAGTCTGACCTCCCTACGCTATTAGTGCAGGCGGCCAGGCTACTGATACCACTTAAATGGCTAGATACTAGCCCCCCAACTATGCAAATGTGGAAGGATAGAGTGGATCAGATATACTTGTTGGAGGAGCTGGTGAGCTGGGAATCAAGGACCCATGCTAAATTCTTAGATCTATGGAATCCGTGGAAGACTACCAAAAATATCATATAATACAAATAAGCCCTAGCTACCCTATGTCGGTTCTCTCCCGAGTCTTCCAGGGACCCAATTACTGTACTTGGAATTCTTTATACCTGTGTTGTGTCGCCTGGCTGCTTGCACATCCCATGATATACAATGAGCCTATGGCACCCGTATTTTTGATTTGGTGTATCATTTGAAACAACATTCCTTGAACCTGTGACCATGCCAGACCTTTGAAGTATTTCATTTTCAGACATTTCTCTTATGTGTGAATCTTGCGCTTACCCTGGAACCAATTTTATTTTATTCCCTTGGTAAATTCTTCAGTATGTTTGTTTTGTGATGTATCACCCTATGTCCCTCATGCTTTTCCTTAATACTTCACGCCATCCCTCCGCCCCCCCCACACCCCTACCACCCTCACCAACTTCTCCTAACTCCCTCCCCCCCATCCCCCACCCCCCCCCCTACTTTCCAAGTCTGTGCCTCATATTTTATGCATCATTTTCTTTGTATTTGTCAATTTACTGAAAATAAAAACAGTTTGGTTAAAAAAATAAATAAAATAAATTAAAAATGTATGGCTACAGATGGTGAGCATGAGGAGAAGTGGTTAAAGGTGCCTAAGCTGAACTTTTGCACTTTTGTGACCCTTCAGTTATACTACTGCCAACAGAGGTTGAGAACTCTCAAGTAAAAGCAAAAATGTAAGATTTTTAGAATAGGATTATATGAAAGATTGGGTCTTATGGTAATTATGTATTAACTAGAATAAAAGATGGAAATCAGTTATTCAACTTTAACTAAAATATTTGGGAAATGCTTACACTGCTGCAAACTCAAAGGGGAATAGGGTCTGCTCCGTTCATTTATTTACAGTATGCTATCTATCATTGTGAAGACCAAATTATTGTGATTTTCCAGGTTATGTTTTCCCTATGCTTTGAATAACTGTGCATATTGTATTTTACACCACTCTTTACAAAAAGATTCTTGTGTTTCCTTCCTCCTATTAAAAAAAATGAAGTAGCAGTGGTTTGTTTTTTTTCATTATGAAAATTTCCTGTAACCAATTAATCCCAGAAACGGTTAATAACAGGATTTTCCATTGCATACTATGAATTTTTGGTACTCCTACTTGTATCCTTTTATAAACACTTATATGCGTCTGACTCTTGGTTTATCTATTTTTCCAAAGATAAGATTCTATGTAAACCATGACGACAACAAATTCTCCTCCCATATTGGAAAGACTTCAGGATACTGGACAGAATGTTCCCATTACTTTGTACCGTACACTATGTTGTCTTGAAAAGATCTGGCTAGAGTAGATGATTGTCGATGATTGTTTATTCAGTATTTAATTGGGAAAGATCAAGGATGAGTCAGTATTTTGTAAAAAATATAGGTCATGGTCAGGGTACTGGAAAAGATGGCAGTATGATCTGTGCACTCCAGCAGCCCAAATTCAGTTGAAATACAAAAGTAAGAAAAAAAGTAAACCTCATGAAGGGCACTAAGCATCATGTAACAGAATAAGGCAATCAGTATGGCATTTATTCCATCCAAATGGTAGTAATGTTTGTGACTGAATATAGTGACAAAACCCAGAACTTTACATGCAATGAGATCCTGTTCTGAGGCAGATGTATCAAGAGGGAACTCGATTATGATTGATTCAAATTTATTTTCTTTAAAAAAAAAAAAAAAAAAGCCAATCTACCAACTCATTAGAAGCTTGGACTGGGGCTCATCCACCGTGGATCAGTATGGAAAACTGAACCCACTGAACTGAGCTTCAGCCTAGTATTCCAGGTTCATAGAGTGCTGTTAATGTCTTTAGCCATTTGAAATGGAATTGGATTGACAGTTGACTGATCCTATCCATTTTAGAAGGATCTGAAGCATTCTTCTGGCAGCAGTTTATCCACTCTACATGTGGCAGTACATGCATGCTTAGACAATTCTTAGAGATATAAGGGCAAAATAACTTAGACCCACCCATACTTTGAAAAGTAAAAAGCATGGCGTTTGTCTTTGTGTGCAAAAATGACATGTTCCAAAATTTGACACAGGTATGGTACAAAGGAAGTGATAGAGTTCCTCATGATTTTTTGTGATAGCAACAATTCTTCTAATTTGGTGAAACATTGACAGTTGACCCATTTTAGTAGGATCAGATGATCTTAACATGCCAAAGCCTTCCTCTGGAAGCCAGTCTGTAAATGCAGTGAGATCCTATTCTGAGGCAGATGTATCAAAAGGGAATTAGATTATGATTGATTCAGATATATGATCTTCTAAAAACAAGTCAACATCTCCCAGCTTGGTCTGGGACTCGTCCTCTATGGATCAATATAAAAAATTGAACCCGTTGAACTGAGCTTGAGCCTTGTATTCCAGGTTCATAGTGTAATAACTGTCACTCTGCTAATGATGGCTTCAGCCAGTTCTAATGGCACTGGATAGAGCTGTTGTCAACGTTGACAGTTGAATGATCCTATCCATACTATGGATCAGATGATCTTAACATGCCAAAGCTTTTCTCTGGCAACCAGTCCTTTATGTGCAATGATATGCTGTTCTGAGGCAGATATATCAAGATGAAATTAAATTATGATTAATTCAGATTTATGTTCTTCTTCTAAAATAAAAAGTCAACATCCCCCAACTCAATGGAGCCTTGGACTAGGGCTTGTCCACTGTGGATCAATATGGAAAATGAAACGCATGCCACAGCTTTGCTCTGGCCCCTCTCCATGTGACAGTACGGGCATACTTAGGCAATCCTTAAAGGGGTTCTCCAGGAATTAAGAAAATGAAAATACTTAAATATTACGTCATGATAAATATATTCCCAAATACCTTTCATTAGTTATAATGGCTCGTTTTGTCTAGGGAGCAATCATTAGGAGGAGCAAAATGGCCGCTGTCCTATTAGTACACACTAAACCAGTCCTAGTCACACAGTAGGACAAGTTACTTCTTCTTCTTCTTCTACAGACCAAAAGTTTGGACACACTTTCTCATTCAAAGAGTTTTCTGTATTTTCATGACTATGAAAATTGTAGATTCACACTGAAGGCATCAAAACTATGAATTAACACATGTGGAATTATATACTTAACAAAAAACAACTGAAACAACTGAAAATATGTCTTATATTGTAGGTTCTTCAAAGTAGTCACCTTTTGCTTTGATTACTGCTTTGCACACTCTTGGCATTCTCTTGATGAGCTTCAAGAGGTAGTCATCTGAAATGGTATTCCAACAGTCTTGAAGGAGTTCCTAGAGATGCTTAGCACTTGTTGGCCCTTTTACCTTCACTCTGCGGTCCAGCTCACCTCAAACCATCTCGATTGGGTTCAGGTCTGGTGACTGTGGAGGCCAGGTCAACTGGCATAGCACCCCATCACTCTCCTTCTTGGTCAAATAGCCCTTACACAGACTGGAGGTGTGTTTGGGGTCATTGTCCTGTTGATAAATAAATGATGGTCCAAATAAACGCAAACCGGATGGAATAGCATGCCGTTGCAAGATGCTGTGGTAGCCATGCTGGTTCAGTATGCCTTCAATTTTGAATAAATCCCCAACAGCGTCACTAGCAAAGCACCCCCACACCATCACACCTCCTCCTCCATGCTTCACGGTGGGAACCAGGCATGTAGAGTCCATCTGTTCACCTTTTCTGCGTCGTACAAAGACACGGTGGTTGGAACCAAAGATCTCAAATTTGGACTCATCAGACCAAAGCACAGATTTCCACTGGTCTAATGTCCATTCCTTGTGTTCTTTAGCCCAAACAAGTCTCTTCTGCTTGTTGCCTGTCCTTAGCAGTGGTTTCCTAGCAGCTGTTTTACCATGAAGGCCTGCTGCACACAGTCTCCTCTTAACAGTTGTTGTAGAGATGTGTCTGCAGCTAGAACTCTGTGTGGCATTGACCTGGTCTCTAATCTGAGCTGCTGTTAACCTGCGATTTCTGAGGCTGGCGACTCGGATGAACTTATCCTCCGCAGCAGAGGTGACTCTTGGTCTTCCTTTCCTGGGGCGGTCTTCATGTGAGCCAGTTTCTTTGCAGCGCTTGATGGTTTTTGTGACTGCACTTAGGGACACTTTCAAAGTTTTCCCAATTTTTCGGATTGACTGACCTTCATTTCTTAAAGTAATGTTGGCCACTCGTTTTTCTTTACTTAGCTGCTTTTTTCTTGCCATAATACAAATTCTAACAGTCTATTCAGTAGGACTATGAGCTGTGTATCCACCTGACTTCTGCCCAACACAACTCATGGTTCCAACCCCATTTATAAGGCAAGAAACCCCACTTATTAAACCTGACAGGGTACACCTGTGAAGTGAAAACCATTTCAGGTGGCTACCTCTTGAAGCTCATCAAGAGAATGCCAAGAGTGTGCAAAGCAGTAATCAAAGCAAAAGGTGGCTACTTTGAAGGACCTAGAATATAAGACATATTTTCAGTTGTTTCACACTTTTTTGTTAAGTATATAATTCCACATGTGTTAATTCATAGTTTTGATGCCTTCAGTGTGAATCTACAATTTTCATAGTCATGAATGAGAAGGTGTGTCCAAACTTTTGGTCTGTACTGTATATATGTGTGTGTGTATATCTGTTTGTGTATGTATATATGTGTGCGTGTGTTATTATGTGAGTGTTTGTGTATCTATGCCATCTGCAATCTGCTTATTCTGTATAGGAGATATCTGGATATGAGTAGTAGTGTGTGTGTATATATATATATATATATATATATATATATACACACAATTAAAGCACTACTACTCCTATCCAAATATTTAGGACACTGATAGGATAGGTATCAGAGGGGGGCCTGTAGAAAATTTGCTGTGGGGCCCAGTCAGTTGTAGCTACGCCCCTGGCAACAATTCTAATTTGATGAAACTGAATTAGTAAATTTTTTTCTTAATGACAGCAAAAACAGTAAAAAAAATTTAAATAAAAAATAAATAAAATTGTACATTTTGAAAAAAACTTCCAAATTGATTGTGTTTTCAGTGGGTAGAAAACACAATGGGCGCTGATGGGCGCTTATCTCCAGAGAAAACTCAAGGATCAGAAAAATAGGACAAGTTGTATCTTTTGCTGCATGGCCACATGGACCCAGAAGCATGCGGAGCGGACACGGCCATGTGAATGCACCCTTATAGACAGACATACTGTCAATAAGTACTAAAAGATACCTGTCACTTGCATTGGGGCTGCTAATCCACCGCCTGTGAAATCACATTTCTTCTGTCCTCTGGTTCATACGTGCAATGGCACATGACCAATGTCACTGAGATGAGTCCCAATCTAAACAATCCTAACTTTTTTTCCTAGGTAGTACCATAACAGGATTCACAAATGCATCACTAGAAAGCTAAACTCCAGTTGCATAACAACATGCTGTTGGTTTAGTTTACCTTCACACACAGGAGATTTTGCTGCATAAATTTCTGCGAGTGAGTTTCATTAATCTGAATAGGGTTGCTTTTCAGCAACTAAATAACATCAAAAAAATATTCCAGTAGATGTTCACTTTAATAATCTAAATCTCAGCCTGATAGAACGTTAAAAATGAAAATAAATAACTTTATTGAACAACACTGTAGCAAAATCAGGGCATATAAACCCAAGCAATCAAAAACATGCTAAGGGGCATTTGTATGATAAAGAGGTCCACCTCACCTCCAATGCACCCTATAAAATGCACTATGAGCTGCTGATCTATTTTAAGATCCAGTAGCAGAGCTATCACCCTAATGCTGGTAAGGGAAAGCTGCTAATATAAATCACAGCCGTCCCTGTTGATAGGGTGAAAGACTAGAGAGATCCCCTTGGAGACTGAGGAGTCAGAAAATGAGTGCTCGTTTACATGCGTCCCAACTCCTATTCACTCTACTATTGTGGTCAAAAAATATCACTTCCCTTAGCTCGACGCGTTTCTATATGGGGTAGCACGCCCCACACTTCATCAGGAGCTAAATTAAATATAGAAAATAGAGCAGTCAGTGCACATAATGTGCAATCCACATCTGATGGCGTGTGGACCGCATGTGGCCGGTATTAGGATTGCCGTACGTGGCCGCTCCATACCCAGGTATATAAATATGAAGCCCCTCTCCCCTCAGGCGTGCAGGCGACTGGTCCTCCAATCAGAAGTGTGAGCGTGTCATACGAGATACGCCCTCCGATGCCGGCCGTTCCTAATACCCAGTTCATAGCTAGGAGGAGGGAAGCACATATGCGCTGTAGGTAAGATGGAGATCCTGACCCATTAATTTCTATGGGGCCGCAAAAAATGCTGTCCGCATCCATTGCTCCGTACCGCGGCCCCGCAAAAAAATAGAACATGTCCTATTCTTGTCTGCAATTGCAGACAAGAACAGGCATTTCTATAATAGCCGCGGCATGTGCAATCCACAAATTGCGGAACGCACATGGGCCGGTATCAGTGTTTTGCGGATCCGCAAAACACAACGGTCGTGTGAATGTAGCCTTATACTGCTGAAAAATGCCTGTTGGAAGCCTTGCCATGAGAGGGAACACAGGATATTCTGCACATATTGATGAAATGTTAGTGTCCCTTGTATCATTGCAAGGATGGACCATCTGTCATATGCGATGGATCCCCAGATCCTCACACCAGCAGTTGGAATACTGTGTCTCTCCATGGGAAGGATTCACCATATGGTTTCAGCCAGTAGCTGTCCAGGTTTCTTGTTCATGACACCACTGCAAATGAAGGCAACGGTGGCTAGCTGTCAATGACAGGACACGCAATGGGGGCCATGAAACCAAATTTCCTTTTGCTTAGTGCCCAGAAATGGTCTGGGCAGAGACTGGGATGTTTAATGAAGGTGCCACCTGTGTCTGGATGGTGAACAATAATACCGGTGGTCTGTCTGGGCTGTCCAGAGCCTGTCTGTCAATTGGGCAAAATGCCGTCAAGTTTCATAATGGAATGTTTAGCAGTCAACAATCTCTCATCAAGAGGTACGCTATCCAAAAGTATCCTCTAAGAGCCTTTTGTATAGGACAGTGGGTGGGAGAAAGGGATAATTTTTGAACCACTTGTTAAAAAACAAACCATTTCTTCTTCTGATACCACTGTGTGTGTGCCACTAATTAAAGAGCTTGAAGGGGGTTAGATACAGTCCTAGAGGACCACAGACTGGCATACATGATTTTTCAGAGCAATCGGGGAGCTTCTGATTTAGAATAAGTTGCCTTATCTCTATTCATGACTTGTTTTATGATATATACTAAGCCTTTGTTACATTTGTGCTCAAGGGCTCTGTTGTGATTCTTGTTGGCCTTTAGCATATTTTTGATGGGAAGAATAGTGTAGTAGTCAGTGGGGTAATGTAAAGTTGACCTTTTTATAATAAAGGACAAAGTGAAGATGCCCTTTTTAATGTATGTAGAAAATGCCTAGTTTGTAGCATTTTTCATAATTCTTTAAGAAGTGTTTTTGAATTGAGTCATTTGTACATGTGTTTTCCTAAGGTTTTTTTCAGTTTTGAAATAATTAAACACCTTAAAAATGTCAAACCTCTGACTTAAAAAATGGTGCTAAAACAGCACAAACTAAAACACTATGTGGTAGACGTTTTTATATTTTACTATCAACTAATTATCTGGTCTCAGAGTTTTAGCCCAAATAAAACACAGGAATAAAACAGCACAAAAAGTGTTGGTACATGCTGAGTGTGTGAAACCACCCAACAAAATGCATAATTGTTGTTAAAGGGGTGTATTTCTGTAGTGTATTGTATATACTGTATGTAGTCTACAGCTCTCACAGAACATCAGCAGTCATACCCCGGTCAACTTGATCCCACCTTTTTTTGCTGAATTTATTCAGGCATTTCCCAAGACATCAATTCATGATGACAAACACAAATGACAGCAATAACTTGAAAATTTATTCTCCATATCCGCAAAAGCAAAGAAATATTTACAAAAAAGAACAATGTGTGCGTATTTATGTTGCCTGTTAAATAAACAGCCGTGTTACACGAAGGCCAACAGTAGAGGTTTCCTGTAATGATGAGTGTATTAATCACAGTACATGTTTCTAAGAAATATACAGGAAAGTTCTTGGCAGAAGGGGAAGATGACTTAACAGAAAACAATAACCTTGGTTAGATGTAGTATTATACCAGGTTAAAAGAGGGGTTGGCCAACGAGCTACATTAATCACCTATTCACAGGATACTGAGGACAACAACTGGGACCACTACCATCATAAGAACAGGGGTCCCTCAATAGTCTGCGTCAATGGAGCAGTAGATTAGTAGCAGTCCCAGCAACCAGACCCCTGCCAATCATACAGTCATCACCTACAGTATGCAGTGGATATGTGATGAATGTCGTTCATGGGTCTACCCCTTTAAGCAGGTTCACGCAAAGTACACTTGAGCTTTTCATTTTCCTTAAAAATATCATATAAACTATGCTATGATGTATATATACTTTATACAGAAGCACATTACATGTTTAACTTGCAGATAAGCCTTCTTCAGGCAGTGCAGGATTAATGTCAATTTTTAATGCATTTTCTAACTAACAGCAGAACATTCACAGCGGATGTCAAGTCTCTAAAGCCCTACCTGTGGCAGGAGTTGATAGGAATGCACTGATTCTCCCATACACTGCAACAGTGAATCATTGCATTTTATGGTAGAAGTGATCAGTCAATCGCGTGTTAAAGAACCACTCCCATGTTTTTTTTAGACTTGCATTTCAAATAGATATTAAACTTCCTTTACTATTAAAGTTACATTTTTAGATGCTTAGTTTATACATGAATTCTCATCTTTATTTTCAGTTATTGCATCATGTGACTTAGATAAGATTAACTATTCTGTCCTTATATTTATGTGTTCCCTAGGAAGCCAGTTTCTCTCCTTCCTGTGCAGATGGAAACTACAAGCAGAGTCTGAAGTAATATTGTCATCTGCTGTATTTCCTCCCCTCAGCAGCTCTTCATTCCCCCCATTACAGTCCCTACCACCTCCTCCTCCACATAAGCATAGAACGTTTAAAATCACTAAGCTTCAAGGACCTTTTGACATTTCAGTGATCACCAGATCAAGTCACATGGGTTACACTTAGCAGAAAAATGAAACAACCAGCAAATGCATAGATCTATGTTGGCTATTCTATAAGCCCCTTTATATTAGGAAATATTGTATTAATTAAACATAATTAATTTAATCAAATAAGTGTTTTGATGTTTGAAAATCTGAAAACAGGGGTCACATGGACAAGTGACATCATAAGTTCCTTTTAAGGACTATGAGACTGCCACAGACTGCCAGGAGGAGGATCAGTGGGAAGAAATAACATTATGCAGAAAATGCACCCTAGGTACCCTTGGAGGATTAAAAATAAATGTAAAAAATAAAGTTAGGAAAAATAAAAAAGTCAAAATATCTAAAGTTGAAATCCCCCTTTTCTCATATTCCTAATAAAAATAAGCAATAAACAATATAAAGATCATTGGTATCGCTGAAACAAAAAAATGCCTAAACTATTAACCCCTTCAGGACCTTTCCATTTTTGCATTTTTGTTTTTAACCTCTGCCTTCCCAAAGCCATAGATTTTTTATCTTTTCCATTCACATAGGCATATAAAGGCTTCTTTTTTTTAAGGAAAAGTTGTACTTTCTAATGGCACCATTTAATACTGCATACGATGTAAAGGGAAGCTGGAAAAAATTCTAAATGGGTTTAGTTTTTATGGCATTCTCTATGTGGTAAAATCTGACCTGTTACCTTCATTCTCCATGTCAGTAAAATTACAGAAATGCCACATTTATATAGTTTTTCTTGTGTTTTAATACATAAAAAATAAAATCTTTGAAAAAATGTTTTTTTTTTCTTTGCATCGCCGTATTCTGCCCCCTATAACTATTTTATGGTTACATCTACAGAGCTATGCGAGGGCTCATTTTTTGCAGGGTGGTCGATTTACCACTAGATGCCCCCAAAAATGTATAAAAAGTGAACAAAAAGTCATACACCCCCCAAAATGGTATCAATAAAAACTACAGAACATCCTGCAAACATTGAGCTCCATAGATGTACAAGTAGGTTACCTATTCTTAGGATGGGTCATCAGTTTTAGATCAGTAGGAGTCTAACACCAGGCACCCATACTGATCAGCAGCTAGCAGGAGATGCAGCCACTTGCTAGTAAATGACAGCTGAGCTGCTGTAACTCATCATGGCAATTACACAATGTATGAAGCTGTCTGCTTCTGGCTCATGCACTGTGTTAGTAGCTGTGGCTAGCGACTGATCGGTGGGTGTGCATAGTGTTGGACCCCACCAATCTAATATTGATGACCTATGCTAAGGACAGGTCATCAAAATCAAAGTCCTGGAAAACGCCTTAATGAGTCCTCAGGATGGCAAGAGAAGGGCTGCAGACTGAGCCATCAGGACTGAGCAGCCTGCAATATTTAAGAATACATGCAGACTGCAGAAGATAAATCAAACAAAATGTTAACAAAAACAATTACAAATATATTTTTATCTCTATTATACAGCCAATGCGATTAAACACCACCCTACAGGTGTCTATAGCCTTTAAGCCATCATATAAATTTTAATGAACTCACAAAAGAGGACACTTTTGATTTACTGTTATTTTAGCTAGAACTCATATATTATTTCTCGCATTCTGTATGACAATAGGGGAGATTTATCAAAACTGGTGTAAAGGAAAACTGGCTTAGTTGCCCATAACAACCAATCAGAGTCGATCTTTCATTTTTCAGAGCTCCCTTGGAAAATGAAAGGATAAATCTGATTGGTTGATATGGCCTCCAAAGCCAGTTTTCTTCTACACCAGTTTTGATAACTATCCCCCTATGTATTGGAATGATACAGTAAGACAACAGATAACGTTTGGAGGGCTGCAGCCCATTGAGACCATTGTCTAGTACAGGCAAGACTTCTGATTATGTTCATGTTATATTCTGCATACTGTACAGAATATGGTCATCTCCAATGATGCATTAGTAAAATAATTCTTATATGTATTGAAAAGATTGCATTGGTTTATAAAGAAAATAAACATAATAATTAGAAAACATTTCATCTTTTTCAAACCTAAACAGCATGTGACAACAGTTTTAATTTCCAGTATGTAACTTTTTTCAGGGTTGATTAGTTTTATTCTACATGATCAATGAGACTGCGTATTTACTGGTAAATATAGCAAGATTAGCATTAATCTTCTGCAATTACAAAAACTGCTAGTGTGGGTCGCAAGCATCTTCATTTGAATTAACATCATTCCTTCCTTCGCATCTTTTAAACTTCTGTAGACAAAACAAAGAGGCATTAATACAATGGCAGGATAGTTATAATACTATATATTAGTGGAGTCCTCTATATACTATAGAAGCATCATATTCTGCAGCACTGTACACAGATTGTAGTTACCTAGATCCCTGTCTAGGTGTATAATATCAGTTCCATATATCAGACATACATTAACTAGGGCCAACATCATAAGAAACCATTGTGTACTGTGGTGTTCTGTCAGCCTATGCATCATAAAAAATTGGTTGTATATGCTCACATGCCAATAGGATTTAAAGGGCATCCTTTTCGTACGGCATATGTTTGAATAGGATATTTTGCAGTCCAGCTTTATTGAAAATGCAGTTGACTTATTCAAAGTAGACACATTTTGCTGGAATTGTTCAAGTAGAATCTATCCCTAGCATATTATCAGAATGTAATAAATCAGAATTCTAATTCCATGTTATTTTCTATCTCTCTTGTTTAATTCATGATGAAATTAATTAAAAATCTCTGTTATCTATAGTTATATCGAGGCTCATTTGGCAAAACTGTCGAAAAAATGAAGTCCTTGATAGGTTTTCAGTAACAAAGTTGTTTTTTTCTCCTGGACCGTCATCTGCCCTTCTGACTCAAACCCACTGCAATATATTGGCAATGACTCCTCTGACCAGAACTTCCAGTATTATAGCAATTTACGATGCACCTATCTGACCACAAGTCTATGGTACTGAACTCACTTGATAATATGAACTTACTGGATCGAAAATGGCTATGATACTGTTCTGGTCAGAGGAGCCATTGCCAGTCTGGGAGATGCAGCCAACACAACCGTGTTTCCTGGACTGAACACAGTCATGTGCGTGAGAGCCAAAAAGTATCATTACATTCAGGTCATGTGCATGAGCCCTTACATATGGTCTGCTTCAATCTGGAGCAAAGTACTTTTTATCAAAATGTAAATGAGCAGTTAAGTGCAGAGAGGGCAAGCCAAATCCACTCTGTGCACCCCTTGCCTTCCTCTGTCAGTCCCTCTCTCTCTTCCTTAATAGACAGGGTCAGATTCCTCCATAGTCATTTCGCCTGCCCGGTCAATCAAGATGGATAGGGAAGGGCTGACATAAGAAGCAAGAGAAGCTAAGGTGCACAGAGTGGTTTGAACCCGCCCTTTGTGTCCTTAACAGCTCATTTGAATTTGTATTAAAAGTAATTTTTCTCCAGAATGAAGCAACAGATCACTAAGTGAAAGGCATCATTACTTTCATCTGAGACAGTCCTACAAGGCAGTGTGCCTTGTTTAACAGTGAATTTCCTGGTGACGGATTCCTTTTAAAGAATAATTAGTTCCTCTATGAGAATACTATAAACTTCACATTTTCTTACCTATTTTTAAGGCCGTGGAAATGGCACACCAGGCATGCGTCCCCCAATCTAAAGACAAGGAAAATAAGGTAATAAATGCTATTATTCTACGGTGATATGTGCAAAGAGGTACAGTATGTGAACTTGCAAATATTTAAAAAAATCTTGGAGGTTTATTCTGTGCAGACATATGTAATTACAGTATGTTGTAGTCTTGTGAAGGATAAAAAGAAAGAATTGACTGTCCATTAATATTTTACTTATGATGCTGTATGTTTCATTCAAAACAGACACATGCCCCTGTCTGTAAAAAAAAAAAAACTGTGCTGCAAAAATTTACTATGTACTATACGCTACGAGAATATGTATTTTTCCCTTTGTGCTTGAACTGTAAGTGGAAAAAAGTCACAAATTCTGGTTAACTATGTTAATCAGGTATGTGCCAGATTTATTGACTGCAACTTTTTTTGCATTTAAAAAGGCACAATCTTATTCCACTGAGGGGGTAGCATTTAATAAATGTGTGGTGCTTAATAAATTTGGTTCAAATTAAGACTATACCGACTCAAAATGGACTTAAAGGGATTCTGTCACCACGATTTTGCCTATTAAGCTATTTACACTACTGGATTCAGCTGATCATAAGGATTTCAAAAACGTTATTGTTAGAGGTCATAGATGAAGATTTGATGCTAAAAAAACCTTTTTTAACAACTGTCAATCACTTACTTAAGGAGCCCAAGGGGATGTGCCCAGCACCGTTGGAGCCCAGGACCGCCTACCTCATTAATATTCACTTCACTGCTTCAAGCAGTGAAGCTCCGTCATGGCTGTAATCCCGCGCAGGCGCAGTACCTCAAGCGGTCTGCGCCCGTGCGGTCTGCGGGCATCGGCCTCAGAGGATGTTCTGCGCATGTGCCGGCTCTCTGCGCACTCCTTCCTTTCCGGGTCGAGCGGAGTGCGCAGAGAGCCGGCGCATGCGCAGAACATCCTAAATGGTGCCTTCATGGATTTCCAATGTCTGTGTGTGGTAACCCTAGAAGGACATGTAACAAAGGATAATATTCTGGGCCTGTGAGTGCCCACACTAACAAAGAGCAGTTTCAGGAGGGGGAGATAAATCAATGGCGCTCAAGTTGTTGTAAGACGGAAATATTACTTCCCAGTGGTTTAAAGGGGTATTTCCATCACAGACAATGGAGACATATCCATATCCAGCACCACCACTCTAGAAGTTTGTTTAGTTCTGTGCAGCTGATCACGTGCCATCTACACATGTGATAGCTGCAGCCAACCATTGACCTCAGTGGTCTCATTATGTTGAGCATGAGACTACTGAGTCCAGTGATAGCACTGCACAAATGTAAAAGGAGAGTGGTGCAGAACTTCAGTGGAAGGGATTAAATGGTTAAATAATGTATTCTCTTCTTTTAAAGCACATTTGTCACCAGAATTGTACCTATGAATCTGGCTGATCTCTTACATGTGCACTTGGCAGGCACCTGTGTTGGTCCATGTTCATATCTGCCCACATTGCTGAGAAAATGAAGTATTAATATATTCAAATGAGCCTCTAGGAGCAATGGGGGCATTGCCGTTTTAGCATTTCTTTCAGGCTTTCACGGGTTGTCAGCATCTCTGCTAATACATTCTGGAGGGTGGAGGAGTTTATCAAAGACCAGAGTTTTATGTCGGTCGTTGATAACCCCTCTGCTGCTTGAGGATATACTCATCATAAATTAAGCACATCCCCTGGCAGTCGATGCACCTAATCTAAAATCTACACCAGCCCCTAGGTGCGTAAATTTCAGTAATCATTTACGCTAGAAAACTGGTGTAAATGAGGATAAATGTGCCTGGGCTGAAGGCCCTCCCACATTCTGCCCCACCACACCCATTTTTCAAAGATTAGTGAGAGCAGTGTAGAAATGCCACTTGCACTTAGATTCTGGTGCAATGGTGCTTAAAGTGTCATAAGCCCAGGGTTGGCAACTTTTTACGCCTAGGTGGATGATAAATTCCCCCCTTTGGGTGGATGTGGTTGAGGTAGAAATATGGTGATGTAAAATTACTCCCATTAATGGATTAAGACAAAGATGAAAATTTCGGCACTGACTTTATAGATAAAACTTTTACTGCAATATGCAATGCAGGCAGCAACCACCAGATACGGACAAATATCATTTAGGGCCACCCACCTGCACCTTCCGACAATTTTCTAGTTCTTCTTCTTTTTTCATATACCTTGACTGAGTCATGGAAAGTTCTTCCTTTTTTTCATTCAACTGCTTTTCCAGTCCTCCCTTTTCTATGGACAGATTATTTTTCTCTGAAGTGATAACCATCTTTTCTTGGCTGCATTTCTGAAAATTATCGCTCACACGTGCATTGTCTGTCTTCAGCTGGCTGTTCTCAAACATGACATTGTTCACATCTTGCTTCAGCCTGTTTATTGTTTGGTCTATATTGTTTTTAATTTCTCCACTTATGGTCCAGCATTTAGAAACATGGAAGGGTTCGTGGGTGCTGATCATACCTTCAAAGCGGCTTTTCATACGCTCTAGCTCCATGTCAAACCTCTGATTGATATTAGAACACACAGCTTTTGATAGTCTAGCATGAGTTTCCAGGTCCTCCTTCATGTTCTGGAGCCTTTCCTTCTCAGAAGTGAGTACAGTGACTTTGTTGGTAAGAGTGCTAATTGTCTGGCCGCAGTTCTCTTTTAATCTGTCAAGATCCCTCTGAAGCATCAAGATTGTATGCTTTAATTGAAGTGTTTCAACTGCCCACAAAAAATGACAATTAGATAAGATGCATATTAATATAAAAATGAAAAAACTAACAAATAAAAATACAGTACTATTATTCTTACTAAAGATATCATACTATCTGGCATTTCCATTTACCATATTTGTCAGAATTTTAGTAATGGTTCCAAACTCCCAATGAAAAAAACATATATTGCAATACAACCTACCTTATATGCCCTAAATAATGTCCTAATGTGGAAGCTCTGGATTTAAAGGACGTACCTATCATAACTGATTCTTAGGAGTTAAAGGGGTTGTCAGAGTTATTTTTTTGTTCTTTGTATGTTACTAACTTGTCAAGTATAACAACTTTCCCATACACTTTGTGCTTCTAAAGCTGCTTGTTTGTCAGATTTCACTGAGGGTCACATGACCTATGATGTCACCTTATCTCCCTGCTCTGTGATGTTTCGTGCACAAGCTTCAGAGATCAGATAACAGTCTGTACACTGTCCACGCCCCCCTGCAATGCCGGGCTGCTATCTGCTCTCTCCCTGGATTCCTTCAGATAAAACATTAACCCCTTCAGCCAGAATACACTGAGGGCTCAAGGCTTTACAACAGGATTTACACTGCAGACAGTGAGGACACAAATGCTGGGCACAGGAGCTGACAGAGGAATTGTATTGCACAAGAACAGGTAGGGGAAAGTTCCTGTGTGTATCAGCATTGTCATTTTACAGCTGGGACTTGTAGTCCTACACATACACCATGCTGCTGAGTATTCCAGCAGACATGTCACTCAGGGCAGCTCTTGTATTCACTTCCTTTGCAGAGCAGAAAGGGATGAGGGGCAGGGATTGTTATTACTGCAGGTAAACAAAGGCCAGAAGAGAACCAGTGAAATTAGGAAATCTAGATTTTTTTTTTGCCTAAAACTTGCTTACCATAGTTATATATTGTTGCCCATCAGATTTACAGTGCTATATATTCTTTTTTCATAACTCGGACAACCGCTTTAAATGTTCAATCACAACCATCTAGGCCTCAACAGAACCTGAGGGTACGTTCATACTGCTAAAATCTGCCACTGATTCAGCTTTGGGAAACAAGCGGTTTATGCTGCTGAATCCACAACCAAAACTTACCAACAGTTTCCCCACTGATTTTAAAGGGGACTGGGGGAAGGGGTGTTGACAAACCCTCCCCACTTTGCCGGACCTGTAAAACAAAGCCTGCTTCCTGGAGCTGGCAAACATCCAGTTCGACATGACCTGCAGCCAATCACTGGTTACGGCAGTGACAGGATCACCTTGGGTCATGTAACTATTTGTCCGTAAGAGGAGCTGGTCACTGCTGCGGCCGTGATGTTTTCATTGGAGTAGTCCAGCAGAGCATTGCAGGGGGGGAGATGAGGGAGCTGGGGGCCCGCTGGGAAGCAGATTAGTGATTTTCCAGGTCTGGCCAAGTGTGTGTGTGGTGGGGGGAGTGTTGCGAAAAACTCCACCTTGTGCACACAGTGTAAAATAATAAAGGTTTTTTCAGCAGATGATTTGAAAAATGCTTGAGAAGTGACATGTTACTTGATGGAAGCAGATTTCATTGTAGATTTTATAGAAGTCGTTCAGGAAGCAGAAAAATCTCAACCAAATATTCTTCTAAGGAGGAGTTCACATCAGCATTTCACTTTCTGTTTTAGCAATCCGTACAAATGTGATTGAAATGGAAAATAACAGAATTTCTAAAATCGAAAGCAAAATGCAACACTTTAAATGCATTTCGTTTTGATCCGTTCTCATAGAATTCAATAGAAAAAAAAAAGCGGAAAGCAGCATTCCGTCAGGTTTACGTTATTTCGGATGGAAAAAAAAAGTCCTGTCCTGTCTCAAACTGTACAACACTGTGGAATTGCCGCATGAAAATCTGCGTTGGTAAATCTGCAGCTAATCAGTTACATGTTACCCCAGCCTAAGGGGCTGTTCAGACGACCGTACTTTTGCAGGTCCACAAAAATGCAGAACCGCAATACTACGGGTGCCGCCCACCATGTGTTCCGCAATTTGCCGAACATACGGCCAGGCGCCCCGTTCAAAATGCCTATTCTTGTCCACTGTTGTGGACAAGAATAGGACATGTTCTATTTTTCTGTGCGGAGCCACGGCTGCCCCCTCCCATTGAAGGGAATATTGCGGAATAGATGCGGACCCATTCACACGGCCGTGTGAATAAGCCCTAAGGCCTCATGCACACAACCGTAGTTTTGGTCTGCATTCTTTTATATGGGGCCGCAAAAGATGTGGACTGCTCACAGTGTGCTGTTCGTATCCATATTTCCGTTCCGCAGCCCTGCAAAAAAAATAGAACATGACCTATTCTTGTCCGTGCAACTTGTAGACAGGAATAGGCCTTTCTAACAGAGGACTGGACGTAGCAATCGGTAAAATGCAGAACGCACATGGGCGGTATCCATGTTTTGTGGATCCGTGATATGCGGACCCCAAAAACAGATACAGTCATGTGCAGGAGGCCTAAGACTGAGGCTACCTTTTTTGTCATACTACAAAAAAATCGCTGTCCATAAGGAATACATACAGCTGGAGACAAAGCAATAATTTCACAGCAATTTATTGACAAGGCATTTTCATGTTCCTCTATAGAGGACAAAGTAGCTTGGAAATCACTGTGAAATTCCTGCATGTCACCAATTTAAAATAATTTCAGAGAGATTTTCAAGATGCTCAATGCATTCCCTATGTACAGTGATTTCACAGCCATTATGGCGCAGCTACCAGCACTGTATATTCACCGAGGAGTGCAGCAAGGGGTTTAGTATGTATCTGTGCTATATGCCAGCAGTTCTTAATGTATTTTTTTAATTTTAATGACAAAAATTAGGGTCTGCTTCCTCAAGAAGCCTTATCTATTCATACCAGTATTGATGGGATCTATATTGCGCAAAACTTGGATGGAACAGTCAGTGCGCCATTTAAAGAGTAAAACCCAGAGGTATCGGTCATAAAACAGTGACACTTACAATACATGAATTTATGAGACTCCTATAGCTATTTAGAGAAGCAAATGATAGAAGGAAAGCACCTGACTGACCAAGGGTCAAGGAAGCACCTTCTGATTTTATGTTTGTGTATGATTGTCACATTATGGTGGTGTTAAGACCCACATTGACTCAGATTTACTAATGTACCTGTGCAGTTTGGTGAAATTGGGCTCAACTAAAATTTTTCAGACTTTCTTGAAAAAGAAGCTTAGTGGGAAAGGGGTGTGATCTAAAATGCAAAGTTTACCACCAAAATTGTGGCACAATTGTGTCTCAAAGCAAGCCAAGCAATACTTGCTATATAGTTACACAAAATGTCTATCCATGCACCACATTTATAATCCAGCCAGAGCTCCTTTGATAAATCTGGTACAGATCTAGACATTCTCACTGTATTTTGTTATTAACCACTTCAAGTCTGCCCATTGACTATAAACGTCCTTCAGCTTTGCCCCCTGTGTGCAGCACCTGTACATAGAAGCTCCCTGACTTAGCTGCCTCCTGACAGCCAAGAACATGTAGCTTTAACCTGAGAACTTTTTTCCTGGTCTCCAGGCTTTTGATCACTCTGACAAGCTGTCAAAGCCATCACAAATGCTTGTACTATCTCCCTCTCATTACTGCCGGCCACAGAGCAGATTACAACCACATATGGGGTGTTTCTGCAAACTTCAGAATCAGGAAGATAAATATTCAGGTTTGATTTGTGGTTTACCCTTGCTATCTTATAGGAAAAATGAATTAAAAATTGAAAATCTGCGGAAAAAAATATATATTTTAAATTTCACCTTCCTTCTGTTTTAATTCTTGTGGGAAATCTAAAGGGTTAACAAACTTTGTAAAATCAGTTTTGATTACATTGGGGGCTGTAGTTTCTAAAATATGTTCATTTATGGGAGGTTTCTATTATATAAGCCCCTCAAAGTCACTTTAGAACTGCAAAAGTCCTTTAAAATTAACTATTGGAAATTTTCATGAAAATTTTAAAAATTACATCTAAAATTCGAAGCTTTCTAACGTCCTCAAAAAATAAAATTACATTTTCAAAATTATGCCAACATAAAGTGGACATATGGTGAATGTTCATTAATAACAATTTTATTAGATATCCCTATGCAACTTAAAAGCAGAGAAATTCATATTTAAAAAATTGTGGTGTTTTTTTTCAAAATTTTCAGTAAATTTAGATTTTTTATAAATAATGATAAAATATATTGACTCAAATTTACCATTAACATGAAGTACAATGTCTCATGAGAAAACAATCTCAGAATGGCTTGGATAAGTAAAAGCGTTCCAAAGTTATTACCACATGAAGTGACACATGTCGGATTTGCAAAATTAGGCCTGGTCTTGAAGTGGTTTTAAGTACTACTGTGGTAATTGAAACACAGCCATCTTTAAGTGGTATGATTTTTTAGTCACTATATTGCTGTATTATTGAACCACTGCATGGTAGTATTATTCAATTACAGTAAGGAGGTATCATTTGGTCCTTGTACGGTGGAAATTTTTGGTAAACAGAGCAGAGAAAGCAGTGCTTGTATAAGAGCTGCCTTCTCTTCGAATATCTGATTGGAGGAAGTGCCAGGAGTCAGACCCCCGCCGATCTGATATTGATCACCTATCCTGAGGATAGTCAGCAAAAGTAAAAAGCGGACAACCCCTTTAACATTTTATTTAGACTGTTTATCCTCTGCCTCATTTTGTGATTGCTGACAACCTTTACTTATTTTGCATTTGTGCATGCCAATCGTGTGCCTTTCAGCTATTTGAATTTACTTATTAGTATCTGCTCACAGCCAAAATCTTGCCTAAAATGTTCAATATATTTGGATTTTGCATTGGATCTCTTGCTTTTTCTTTAACTGCTTCTGATCCTAAACATTTCTACTCCATAAGCTCCATAAGCAATGACAGGGTTGCAAAAGTGATATCAAATTTGATTCAATATGGATAAATCTACAGGTGTCTAGGTACCAACATTATGCAGTTAGGAAGGAGATACCAATAATTGTAATTACTGAGAAATAAAACATGTAAACTTTCTAGACACATAAAAATATATATTTAATCTGAGCAAATTACTTACTTATGTAAGTTGTGTTACATCGGTCTAGAGCAATTTGGTAGGGAGTACAGATCGCTGGAGATGGGGGCTAAAAAGAAAAATGTGCAGTGATCATGAATATTTATAGATAAGCATTATTTCATTTTAGTTATCTTTGAATTAAGATAAAATGCTAGTAAGGCTAGTAACACTTGGGTGTGTATATATACTTATATATACTATATATACTTATATAGTATATACTATATATACTTATGCAGTAGGGTATGGCATAAGTTACATACCTATCACCAGAATAATCTGCAGTACAAACATAAGCATTCATAAAGGAAATCTGTCAGCAGGAAATTCGCCTTTAAAGGAAATGTGTCACCAAAAATGTTATCTGCCAGTTAAAACCAGATAACGACACATCTTTTTTTCTAATCTGGTTTTATTTTCTGATTGCAGATTTATTCTGTTTCCTGAACATGATTATGGGGGCGGCCATCTTGCATGAGCTGTTCTTAACAGCATTTAGAAAGCATTAAGAAAGCTGCTTTATGGCAGCCCTATGGGCCATAGACACAATGGACAGGAGGGGATATCATTGACTTCTATAGGAGAGTTTTCTAGGCATTTGCTATGACCTGTGCAGAGATCATTGTACAGGGAAAGAATAAACAATCACCTATTGTGAATGGTAAATCCTGTCTTATCTATTTACATAGGTGATATTATTCCAGACAGGATTTGAATGACAGATAAACAGATAGCTGCAGTAAAGTTATCTGTACAGACCAATGACCAGTGCAAAAAGTGGCAGATTTTATGTTTTTTGTTTAACTATATATATTGTCATAGAAAATTAAAATTAATATAACCAAAACTTCTTTAAAAATATATTAAACATAAAAAGTGATTTCAATAATAGGTCATTTTTGGATGACACGTTCCCTTTAAAACAGACACAAAAGCTTGTAGGGCTAGCTCAACTGAATGTAATGATACCTTTCACTTAGTGATTTGTTGCTTCAGTCTAAAAAAAAAAACACTTTTAATTCATATGCAAATGAGCAGTTAAGTGCACCGAGGGTGGCCCCAAGTCACTCCTTTCTCTGCCAGCACCTCCCTCTCCTTCTTGATTGACAGGTCCTTTTATATTGATGTCCTATCCTCAGGATATCTAATTGGTAGGGGTCTGACACCCCGCTATCCCACTGATCAGCTGGTCTGTGGTGCTAGAAGGAATTTACGACAGAATTACAGCTCCGTTCACTGCATGGGACTGCAATGGGAGCAGTGCTGCAGTAAACAGCTGTGTCCACTACACGCTTTGGATGGAGCTATGTAGGTTTGGCACCTGAGCTACCGCAGAACAGCTGGTTGTCAGGGCCGCTTTGTCTTGGAACCCCGCCGATCAGATATTAAAATTTTATTCTCAGGATAGGCCATCAATATAAAAAGACCAGAACTCTCCTTTAATAGCAGAAACTTCCATTATCAACCCTGCAGATCCAGTATTTTGGGAAAAAGACTAAACTGTTCCCTGTTCACTAGTTCTACAGAGAAATAATCCAGCCAATTGTGTACAAACAGATCTCTAGATCACAGATTCCATTAACTTTTACTTATCTAACAGTATGATGTAGGGACTGAATGTTTAACCTGAGGTTTCAGGATTTCAAATTCGTTAGGCTGTACTATATTCCTTATTTTGTTTGGGTAACTATATACAGTGAAAACCCTCTACAAGACCTGCTTTTTGAGAAGACCAACAACGTATCCAGACCATATTTGTTGTGACAGATTTTCAGTTCCACCACATCTTATGCATACTGGTCATCTTCTTTGAGAAGACTACCATATCAGGAGACCACATTTCAATGGAATTTTTCATGTTTGTCTCAAAGAAGTGGTACTGGATTTTGAATCCAACTGCACTTTAATTAGCAAGCAAAATGTAGATATTATATTTATTATGCCATTTATGATTTGATGAGGCAGTCTGAAAATCATGTACTAGTGATAGCCATTGAGAAAATTGAAACAATGCTGGCTTAATTCACCAAAGATACTGGGCGAGTCTCATTATTTAACACTCTGGCACAAACCGACAGTGAACTGTATATTTGCAATTCCTCTCCTGATTTGCTAGATTATACTTTGTTACCTCTGAAACCATTTGATATTTTAAAGTGTATCTGTTCTTTTGATAATTTTGAAATGTTTGATAAGTCATAGTGAATATCAAAGTTTTGATTGGTGGGGATTTGAGTGCTAAAGGTTGCCAACGATCACTAAAGCTCAATAGTTGTCGGCCGAACTATTGTCTGGCTGACAGTTATCTCTCCTGACTCCCTCCCGGCTCCCTCATACACATACACATTCAGCTTGACTAAATGGGGAAAGAGGAGAAAGCCACTACCAAACACTTCTGCTGGTGGCTTATCTCCTGGGAGAACCAAAAAATGAGCAAAAATATTAATTTCAGCTGATCCTTGTCTCCCCCAACATCATCTTTTAGGAGAGAGTCAGGAGCTCCCCACAGAGTAGTGTGTCGACTGAACCTGCTGTTCTTGACGAGTTCGGCCAAAAGAAGACCAATGTGTATGGACAGAGGAGATAAAAATGCTCACGCAGAGCACATACTGGAGATGGGCTCCTAGCTCATCTTCATTGGTGAGGAGGGCCAGTTATCTCCTTTAGTTATCAGCGTGAATCTTAGCACAAAGTGACTATGACATCAAATGTTTTTTGAAAGTACAGTTACACTTCAATCATAAATCAATGGTTAATGGACTTGAATGCCACATCCATTTAATGCTATTAAACTTGCCCAAAGTCTATACTGTAGCTATTGCTTGGTCTTCAAGTTGCAATTGAGTCAATCAGATCAGCAAGATGGATACGACCATTTTAGCAGACTGCCCCAACATTACACAATAATAGTTTTAAGAGCATACAGGTTTTGATGTATGTTTAACTAAAAGCTAAAAAAACATAAAAAACATGCACATAAAAAAGAAACCTGACAGAAACATGATGGACTCCATTATAAATCAAAGTGATCTATTAAGATTTTTTTGGAATCTTTATTGGCTCTAAGTCCATGCATTTTATCGGTCATGACGCTGATAAAAAAAGATTCCTTAGTGGCCAAAATCAGGGACAGTCAAGATTTGTATGGACAGAATAACAATTTAAAAAAATATTTTTACATTAAACTAGCATATGTCTATAACTGTATAGACAATAAATTGACCCATTGGAAACATTTCATTTGAATTATAAAATAATTACTATGGTCAAGTCAGCATTTTTATTTCACAAGAACCTTGACTATGCAGCATGTTATAGATCAGAAAGAGCTGAGCAGATTGGTCATGAGAAAAGTTTCAGTATGACATGTAACTTTTTCATTTAAAGTGTAACTGTCTTTTTTTGGAATGTGTAGGGGCATTGATAATCACCATTTTTGTATTATACTTTAATTACAGAAATTGTACATTTCTACTAGAAAAATAACTCTGAAGTGGCCCATTTTGTACATTAGCAATGTTCCCCATCTTCTATTTGCAGAACTGTGGAGATGTGCTGTTGCCCTCAATACATCTCTCCTATCCTATATAGCCCTAAAATAGCCCCCTGCCTGGCTGAAATCTGTACATTGTGCCTGTGTAAAACTGTATGCCGGGAGTGATGTGTAACAAGTGGACAGCTAGATGAATTCATGAATTACAGGTAACAGCTGTTCTACACCAGATAGGGACAGCTGTATATTATAGATGTCCTTATAGCGTGAAGAACAGCTGTTACCTGTATGCCTGCCTTCTCAATAGCGAGCGCTCACTATTTGCAGTAATTTATCTAGCTCTCTGCATGTTACACATTGCTCCTGGCATACACACTTACACAGGAACAATGTACAGATCGCAGCCAGGCAGGAAACTATGTGTATATACATCCCTCTGGAAAAGTGTCTTTATAATAGAACTCCATCCTGAATATGTCTCATTTTGATATATATATATATATATATATATATATATATATATATATATATATATATAAAATGCTGTATAATGTGACATGCTTGTTTGAAAAAGGCTGTTTAGCCGAAACGCGTCACATCTGGCTGTACTTTGTTTATGGCAATAAAGTAAAGATTTATTAGCATCAAAAAGTGAGTGCTGATCCACTACTTCTACTAGAAGTCCAGTGTATGGTCCTACTTATTATTGACAGCTATCTATGTATACGCACTTATACAAATATGGCTGTCAATAGGACAGCCCACTGGACTCCTAAGCCAAAAATGATTTAAATGAATAAGATATAATTTATACTGGATCTTTCCCAATCTTCTCCTGCACAGCATTTCCAAGGTGACAGGTCCCCTTTGACTTTGATACTGCTAACAATGTCAATAAAGTAGGCTTAGATCTGTACTTCCCAAAAAGTTTTAACATAGTACCACCAGAATAGTACTTGTTATTTCTCTCCCTGCACTGAGAAGAGCCTGTAATTGTTGGAGAACAGCATAGGTGTACCAATATTACAATACAATTGGTTATCCTCAACACCACCCCAATGTTTTTGTAGGACTAGACCTGTGAAATTCTATACAGCTAGATGTCTTGCATAATGGTCAGTCTGAAGTCTAATAATTTATGGAGAATTTGTCATTTTTTTTTCTTTTTTTAAATGTGTAATTCCGTCAGATACTGATTTATTTTAATTAAATGGCAATAATGATGCCTGTGTTCATCAAGATCTAGCAGACATGAATGGTCTGATCTTACAATGTTCACAAAGGGGTGTGCTTCCAAAGATGAATACGTTAGAAATTTTTAATACCTTACATATTCCAAAAAATGTTGCAATTAAGCATGACAGACATGCAGTTAGAGTTAAAGTCAAGATTAGATTATGCACCAATCATAAAGCTCAAATAGACATACAATTCTGGTACTCACCATGGGTGGTACAGGTCTCCCAACTGTTCTGTTATGCAGTTGTGTCAGTGCTGTAGTTAATAGGTTTGAGCAGTTTTTATTTTCCTTCTCTAGGCTGGCAACTTTACCTTTCATCAGAGAAAAATTGCCCATCAACCAGTTGTAATCGTTTGTCAAGTTTTTGTAGCGATTCTCTACACTCATCAGCCTACGTTCAGTGCCAGCGTGGGCATTTCCATACAGCATGAACAGAACCAGACCAAGAATAATGAGGAACTGGATTATAGATAAAAAAAAGAAGAAATATTTGGTATAATACCAGCAACCTCTGTTCTTAGATTTGAGAATATCCTTGGACTGCAAACCAAACTTTGCCATTGCATAGTTTGGGTCCATGGCTGGTTCTCAGCTAATGTCTAACTCTCTGATAGCAAACAGTAAACTGTGATCCTTCCACAATGGAGACTTGCTGCATTTGGCAGTCTTTACATTTTATCTAGAAGAAGGTTGTATGACAGGGCGGGTCATTCACATTTTCGTTTTCTGACTTACTGTTTATATTAGCTTTTTTTCTAAGTTTACAAGTCTGGCTGCTTCCTGCTGCTCAGGATGCATCCAACTTCCTCAAATTTGTCATAACACTAAGACCTTTAAAAAGATGTGACTTATTGTTATTGTGCACACAAGCAAGCAACAATATGGTACCAATCATAGCCCAACCCATAATTACCATAAGTTAGAACTCTGGGTTAAGCCTTGCTTAGACTGCCCAATTGTCGGGCAGATTATTGAGAATGAACGTTACTACGAATGTTCGTTCCCAATGATCAGCCCGTCTAAAGGTGCCACAGATCATTTGAAGAATGAGTGAAACATTCGTTTATCTGGTGAAATGATCTTTGGTGCGGACACCTCAGTCATGCAGTCCAAAAGGCACTCTGCTGCCCGGGAACAATGAATCTGTATGAAGACGAGTGATAGCAGCAGCCATCACTTGTCCTCATACTGTGGAGGTGATCGCTGCTTGTACATGCATCTCTACACCCCACTAATTGTCAGAAGGATTGTTCCTTCCCAACAGTCTGTCACGGTAGTTAAGGGAATGTATGGATCGGGTTGCTGCAGGTATCTGGCTACAATGACGGTGAACGGGGATCTCATGAACCCCATCATTTAACCCCTCAGGTGCCACGATCAACACCGATCACGGCATCTGTGGAGTTAGGCAGAGGAATGTGGAATCAGTTAACATGGCAGCCTGGATGCTGCTGAAGCCTTCCAAGTGCTCTCCTGCTCTGTAAATTCTGCAACAAGTCATTCCATAGTCTGGTGTAACCACTGCAATCAGTCCATAGTCTAGTCAGGCAGTGATGGCTAACCTCTGGCACTCCAGCTGTGGTGGACCTACGACTCCCAGCATGTTCCATTCATTTCTATGGAGTTCTTAGAACAGCCAAGCAAGTGTGCATCTTGAAAGTCATAGTTTTACCAGAGCTGGAGTGCCAGAGGTTAGCCATCACATTTAAAAATTAAACTCTTTGGTCAGTCAGTCCGTAGTCTAGTGTACAGTGGGGAAAAAAAAGTATTTCGTCAGCCACCAATTGTGCAAGTTCTCCCACTTAAAAAGATGGGAGAGGCCTGTAATTGACATCATAGGTAGACCTCAACTATGAGAGACAAAATGAGAAAACAAATCCAGAAAATCATCACATTGTCTGATTTTTAAAGAATTTATTTGCAAATTATGGTGGAAAATAAGTATTTGGTCAATAACAAAAGTTCATCTCAATACTTTGTTATATATCCTTTGTTGGCAATGACAGAGGTCAAATGTTTTCTGTAAGTCTTCATAAGTTTGGCACACACTGTTGCTGGTATGTTGGCCCATTCCTCCATGCAGATCTCCTCTAGAGCAGTGATGTTATGGGGCTGTCGCTGGGCAACACAGACTTTCAACTCCCTCCAAAGGTTTTCTATGGGGTTGAGATCTGGAGACTGGCTAGGCCACTCCAGGACCTTGAAATGCTTCTTACGAAGCCAATCCTTCGTTGCCCTGGCGGTGTGCTTGGGATCATTGTCATGCTGTCATCTTCAATGCCCTTGCTGATGGAAGGAGGTTTGGACTCAAAATCTCACGATACATGGCCCCATTCATTCTTTCATGTACACGGGTCAGTCGTCCTGGTCCCTTTGCAGAGAAACAGCCCCAAAGCATGATGTTGCCACCCCCATGCTTCACATTAGGTATGGTGTTCTTTGGATGCAACTCAGCATTCACTCTCCTCAAAACACGACGAGTTGTGTTTCTACCAAACAGTTCTACTTTGGTTTCATCTGACCATATGACATTCTCCCAATACTCTTCTGGAACATACAAATGCTCTCTAGCAAACAAGCCTGCAAATGTACTGGCTTAAGCAGGGGGACACGGCTAGCACTGCAGGATCTAAATCGGCGGCGTAGTGTCAGGACACTGACAGTAGCCTTTGTTACATTGGTCGCAGGTTTCTGCAGGTCATTCACTAGGTCCCCCCGTGTGGTTCTGGGATTTTTGCTCACAGTTCTTGTGATCATTTTGACCCCACAGGGTGAGATCTTGCGTGGAGCCCCTGATCGAGGGAGATTCTTAGTGGTCTTGTATGTCTTCCATTTTCTAATTATTGCTCCCACAGTTGATTTCTTCACACCAAGCTGCTTGCCTATTGCAGATTCAGTCTTCCCAGCCTGGTGCAGGTCTACAATTTTGTTTCTGGTGTCCTTCGACAGCTCTTTGGTCTTCACCATAGTGGAGTTTGGAGTGTGACTGTTTGAGGTTGTGGACAGGTGTCTTTTATACTGATAACAAGTTCAAACAGGTGCCATTACCACAGGTAATGAGTGGAGGACAAGAGGAGCCTCTTAAAGAAGAAGTTACAGGTCTGTGAGAGCCAGAAATCTTGCTTGTTTGTAGGTGACCAAATACTTATTTTCCACCATAATTTGCAAATAAATTCTTTAAAAATCAGACAGTGTGATTTTCCGGATTTGTTTTCTCATTTTGTCTCTCATAGTTGAGGTCTACCTATGATGTCAATTACAGGCCTCTCTCATCTTTTTAAGTGGGAGAACTTGCACAAATGGTGGTTGACTAAATACTTTTTTCCCCACTGTAAAAGCTGGTGTCAGTCCTTGGTCTGCTGTAAATGCTGTGGTCAGTCAGTATACAGTCAGGTGTAAATGCTGCGGTCAGTCAGTACATAGTCTAGTGTAAATGCTGCAGTCAGTCAGTATATAGTCTGGTGTAAATGCTGCAGTCAGTCAGTACATAGTCTGCTGTAAAATCTGCGGTCAGTCCATAGTCTGGTGTAAATGCTGCAGTCAGTCAGTACATAGTCAGGTGTAACTGCTGCAGTCAGTCAGTACATAGTCTGGTGTAAATGCTGCGGTCAGTCAGTACATAGTCTGGTGTAAACGCTGTAGTCAGTCAGTACATAGTCTGGTGCTTCTTGTTGTAAGGAGATATGCTACACACTTCCCTCCTCCTTGCTAGGGCTCAACAACATTGATACTTTTAAGTATTACAATGTATTGGCCCCGATCAAAGTTATTACTTCGCAATGTCTTGCAAGATTTCATATAATAACTTTGTAAATTAATTATTAATGTAAAAAACCTTGATACCAAACTCAGTTTCGGTTCCAATGTTTTTTACAGTAATTAATTCACAAAGTTATTACACAAAGTCTCTCGAGACTTTGCGAAGTAATAACTTCGGCTCATCGGAGCCAATAAATTCTAATGCTATACGGAGCTTTCATTCCATACAGTATTACAACAAACCTTTATGCGAATCGACTTCGGATGAAGCATCCAATGTCGATTCGCTCATCCCTACTTCTAAGCCAGTAAGAGGCAGCATCACTGTGTAGTGCTGCCACCTGCTGGCCAAATTAATTATCTCTCTATAACAAGAGAGAGAATGACATTTCTCCGAGGCTGCTTTCTACCTCTTTTTTTTTGTCTACAGGGACTCCGTACAGAGCTAGGAGTCAGCTTGAATAAGTGAGAAAGACTTGTAGATTAATCCTCCAAGTCCTTCTTTATGTAATCAGACATAGCATTTATCTCAAGAAGTGACAGTGTAAAACCACAACCACATAGTGGATCCGTCCCAGGCAGTAAGTCAATGGAGTACTATGGCCTATTAGGTGGCAGAGTTTTACCCTGCTTTTTATCAAAAATGGCAGTGAAACTGGTATAAGTAGTTAGTCCCTGGAAGATAGAAGAAACTTGAGGCCTCAGGACTGAATGGGCTATGGATAGGCAGCATAATTGGCATTTGAGATAGATCCAGGGAGACAAATATTTTTTCACATGCAGCATTCACAGCTTGAGATTCCTGGGCATAGTAGAGTACAGGATAGATTCAGGAAATGGTGCTCCATTGACTAAGACCACAGCCAAGAACTCCAGACATACAGTGGGTATGCGGTATTAGGGCTGATGCAGGAAGTTATCAGAAGACCCAGAGTCCAGAAAAGCCTGTTCAGAGAATCAGACATTATGGCAAGACAGCACTACAGGAATAATCAGTTTTGTATAGAAGTTTTCTTTACCTAGGGTTGTTTCTTCAGCCCACCCTAGGTGTTGGAGTTTCCCAACTTGAGATGGCTATTCCTTACATAATAAGACATACCACCACAGTAGAAACACAAATTTTTGTTGCACCTATGCAGATGCTGCTACTCAGATAGCTTAATTTGTTCCAATTGAATGTGCATCTCTTGCATAGCGGGTGAGGAGATAAGGAAAGTAATTACTTTTAGAATGATGACACAAGACGTGGAGTTATTCTCTACCAAGTAGACTCTCTGCAATCCCCTGGGGAACCGGTATAGAGGATAGGAGTGGTAGTGGCCCGGATGAAGTGTTATGTCACGGTATACTGCCTCAGGCCATTGCTCCCTGGCAGGGCCGCCGATAGGGCAGTACAACTGGTACTGCCCTATGGGGCCCGGACTCTAGGACACTGGGGGGGGGCCCGGCCGGTGGGCCGCAGACTGTGCGGTCTGTGCCGCACGATAATGTGTGGAGTGGAGGCGCCGGGGGCCGCTGGCTAAGTGCGCAGTGCGCACAGTTCTTTGATGATTCTTACCCTGTCCCTGCCGCTGGCTTTGGTCTCCGATTCCTGGCTGCGCGCTTCCTCCTGGGCTGGCTGTGTGATCCCGCAAGATCCAGCGCTGGGTCACAGGTCTCGCGGGATCACACACTGCAGGAGAAGAAGGCGCGCGCAGGAGAAGGAGAAGAAGACCGGAGCAGCTTTTTGTAAGTATTTTTTGTGGCTGGGGCCCCCGGGGGGGGTGGGAGGGGGTTTGGCTGACCTGAGGTCTGATGGGGGCAGAAATGGCTGACCTGAGGTCTGATGGATGGGGGCACAAGAGCTGACCTGAGGTCTGATGGGGCACATTAAGCTGACCTGAGGTCTGATGGGGCACAAGACCCTGATCTGATGTCTGATGGGGGCACAAGAGCTGACCTGAGGTCTGATGGGGCACATTAAGCTGACCTGAGGTCTGATCGGGCACATTAAGCCGATCTGAGGTCTGATGGGGGCACATTAAGCTGACCTGAGGTCTGATGGGGCACATTAAGCTGACCTGAGGTCTGATGGGGGCACAAGACGCTGATCTGAGGTCTGATGGGGCACAAGACCCTAATCTGAGGTCTGATGGGGGCACAAGAGCTGACCTGAGGTCTGATGGGGCACAAGACGCTGACCTGAGGTCTGATGGGGCACAAGACGCTGACCTGAGGTCTGATGGGGCACAAGAGCTGACCTGAGGTCTGATGGGGCACATTAAGCTGACCTGAGGTCTGATGGGGGCACAAGACGCTATTTGAGGTCTGATGGGGGCTCAAGACGCTGACACGAGGTCTGATGGGGGCACGATACGCCGACCTGAGGTCTGATGGGGGCACGAGACGCTGATCTGAGGTCTGATTGGGCCACGAGACGCCGATCCCTGTACTGTGACATCACTGTGTTTATTATCTCTGTACGGTGACATCACTGTGTTTATTATCCCTGTACAGTGACATCACTGTGTTTATTATCCCTGTACTGTGACATCACTGGCGTTTATTATCCCTGTACTGTGACATCACTGTGTTTATTATCCCTGTACAGTGACATCACTGTGTTTATTATCCCTGTACTGTGACATCACTGGCGTTTATTATCTCTGTACTGTGACATCACTGTGTTTATTATCACTGTACGGTGACATCACTGTGTTTATTATCTCTGTACGGTGACATCACTGTGTTTATTATCCCTGTACTGTGACATCACTGTGTTTATTATCCCTGTACAGTGACATCGCTGTGTGTATTATCCCTGTACTGTGACATCGCTGTGTGTATTATCCCACTGCAGGAAGAGGTAAGTGGTCTGTGTTTGTGTGTTTGTTTTCTATTTTTCAGGGTCGTGAATGCCGAGGACTACGTCGGATTCGGTGGACTACGTCGGACCAGCTTTTTTTTTTTTTTTCATAAAATGGTCAAATAGGGGTCTGGGGAGTGTTTATTTCAATAAAATGTTTTATACTTGTGTGTGTGTATTTTTTTTTACAATACTACAGTTTTAGTAATTATGGCTATCTACAGATGGCCCTGATTACTAATACTGGGCTTAGTGCTTGCCGGTATGGCAGGCCAGCACTAACCCCAACATTATTACCTCGGCACCCACCGCCACCAGGGGTGCCTGGAAGAGCCGGGTACCCGCAGGACCGGACCTTCAAAATTGAGGGTCTGGCTCTGGGGCGGCTGCAGGCTGGTACCATTAGGCTGGGAAGGGCCAATAACCGTGTCCCTTCCCACCCTGGTAGTGCCAGGCTGCCGCTGCTGGTTGTATCTGGCTGGAAAAGGAAAAAAGGGGGGGACCCCACGCCATTTTTTTTTTAAATTATTTAATTATTTTTGTAAAAAAATGGCGTGGGGTCCCCCCCTTTTTTCCTTTTCCAGCCAGATACAACCAGCAGCGGCAGCCTGGCACTACCAGGGTGGGAAGGGACACGGTTATTGGCCCTTCCCAGCCTAATGGTACCAGCCTGCAGCCGCCCCAGAGCCAGACCCTCAATTTAGAAGGTCCGGTCCTGCGGGTACCCGGCTCTTCCCGGCACCCACCGCCACCAGGGTAATAGATGTTGGGGTTAGTGCTGGCCTGCCATACCGGCAAGCACTAAGCCCAGTATTAGTAATCAGGGCCGTCTGTAGATAGCCGTAATTACTAAAACTGTAGTATTGGAAAAAAAAAATACACACACACAAGTATAAAACATTTTATTGAAATAAACACTCCCCCAGACCCCTGTTTGACCATTTTATGAAAAAAAAAAAAGCTGGTCCGACGTAGTCCACCGAATCCGACGTAGTCCTCTGCATTCACGACCCTGAAAAATAGAAAACAAACACACAAACACAGACCACTTACCTCTTCCTGCAGTGGGATAATACACACAGCGATGTCACTGTACAGGGATAATAAACACAGTGATGTCACTGTACAGGGATAATACACACAGTGATGTCACAGTACAGAGATAATAAACACAGTGATGTCACCGTACAGGGATAATACACACAGTGATGTCACTGTACAGGGATAGTAAACACAGTGATGTCACAGTACAGAGATAATAAACACAATGATGCGACTTGTTAAGAAAAAAAAGTTAGCCATTTTGCAATCTGTAAAGTTTACCCGAAAGAGGGGGGGGGCCTGCGAAATTTGCCTGTAGGGGGCCCCGAAATTCCTGATGGCAGCCCTGCTCCCTGGGGATCAATGCAGTGGAATTATAGTATTGAATAATGAGACCAGAGTAAGTGTAGCAAAGTCTTTTTTGACTCAACATAGAACATGAATACATACATTAACAGCAGGCTTTAAGCGCATTTCTTCTCTGTCACCAGCAAGGATATGGAGTCAGGTTAGTTGGTGGTAATTCAGCACTTAGGTGATACTGGCCTATTGGTTGTTTGGTGATGGGTGGCTTGGCTAAAGTCCCTCAGTCTGTAAATGCAGATATAACAATTCACTCTCCTGTCTGGAATCTCAAGGCTTTCATTGAGAACAAAATAGAGGGCTTCCCTCTGGAGATTAGGTAACAAGAGCAGGAGCACTGCAAGATGCTTCCTCTCCATTCTGTAGCTTCTCAGTAACTCTCCATCCTGGCAGGAAGCAGGACCAGCCCACTCCTACCAAGAGGGGAGGAACAGGGTGGTTAACCCTGTTCCTGCCAACCTTTCCTTGTTGGTAGTAATGGCCAGGAAACAAACAGTAAAAACATCACAAAACAATTTGTAATACCCCCAGGTCTGGAGTACTACACAAGCTCGTATTTAATTCGATCTGAAGGCTGCTACCAGGGTCTCATTTTCTAGAACAATTTAGAAGACAGTGTGGAACTGGATAGCATACTGACCCACAGACAATTTACCCTGGTGAAGATGTAGCAGGGAAGAAGCAGCAGAAGCAGTCCGATCATGCTTCTCAAAGACCCTACTATTGGCTGTCAGGAACTCTTGCAAGTTGCTAGTCAGGGAATCTCAAAGTTCCCAGTAAGGTGTGGCCCAAGCCAGTGCTTCACCAAACTGAGGAGATGAGGGCCATCTTGGTGAAATTTGTACAGAATTGGTGGAGCTGAAAGTGTCTCCCTCATAACAAGGCGGCAATGGCAGGTATAATCCTGTACCGCTGGAAAGAGAGGCAGACTATGGCTGATGTTGAGGAGCTGTGGCTCAAGGAAGTGACGCTGAGGCAAAAAGCAGTCATAGTGTCCAGATGTGCAGAGATGGTATTCATATTACTAGAGTAACTGGCAGCTTGGCTGAGTAGTCAGCATCTGGTATAGATCTTGTATTCCAAGCATAGGAAAGCCACTGAGGTTCATGGCTTTCACACTAGCTACTTTCACACTAGCGTTTTAAAATTCCGGTATTGAGTTCCATCATAGGGGCTCAATACCGGAATAAAACGCTTCAGTTTTGTCCCCATTCATTGTCAATGGGGACAAAACTGAACTGAAGACAACGGAATGCTCCTGAAAGCATTCCGTTCTGTCTTCAGACCGGAGAACATGCTGCGGTTTGCTCTCCGGTCCAGGCATCCGCACCAAGACGGATCCGGAATGACCCCCAATGCAAGTCAATGGGGGCGGATCCGTCTGGTGTGACCACAATGGTAACCGGATCCGCCCTCCATTGACTTTCAATGGAGTTCATGACGGATCCGGCTACACATACACACAATACACACATACAGACATAGACATAGACATAAACATACACAGACATATACACATACAAATACATATACATACTTACATGCTCCCCGGCAGGTCTTCAGAGCGCCGGAGAGACTGGTCGGCGCGCACAGATGACGATTCCACCAGGCGCCCAGCAGAGGGCGCTGTAGGGAATCGTCACCTGTGCGAGCCGTCCTGCTACTCCAGCGCTCCGAAGATCTGCCGGGAGCATGTAAGTATGTATGTGTATTTGTTTGTCTATATGTGTGTGTGTCTGTGTGTATGTATGTACTGTGTGACATGTGTGGGGCCGGAGCGCGGTTCCGGCTCCACACATGTCGCTGCGGCAGTCCTGATCCGGCAGCACCCTTCACCTGCCGGATCAGGCCTGCCGCTAGTGTGAAAGTAGCCTTAGTAAACCACAATTCAGCGGATTTAGGCCCATTATGACACTGGACTTCACTTCCACCACAGGCCACCACAACGCTACCTCTAGGAGTAGTCTCCATTTAAAGGATGCTGACCAAGGCAATTCGAAAGACAATGGTAAATGGCACCCAAGGGTCTTGCAAAGGGTGTTCAAAGGGCAAGCCAAGGTCAAGACAGGCACAGTTTGTGTAATACAGTTAAACAGGCAATAAGTCAGGGCATTTGGCACAGGGTCAATATAGTAATCGGGCAGAGGTCAGGTACAGAAGGACACATGGCAGAAAGTGGACAGGTAAGAGATCTTATTGGTCAGGCACCATTCTATAGGGAATTTTGCCATTTATGTCCCGGGGAATGCTGTCATAGGCTGGGGACAGATTAGCCAATGCATTTTAAGAGCTGGGAATAGAGTGTATGCCCTATGGGGAGTGTGCACAAGCAACAGCAGGAGGAAAGGGCAGTTGCAAGTGGCATGGAACATAGCACAACAGGAGGGGTGAGACAGCCATCACTGCCATAACGACTCGGATGAGAGGTTAGGAGGAGTTGTAGTGGCTGTAATGGTGGTAGTAGCACAGAGGCAGTCTTCACTTTGGCACTTCCCGCACCCTGCATAGCGAATGGAGGGTGCTCTCTTTTCTCCATCCGGTACTCCTTGTCTTTTTGGGGCTCCTGTTTGATGGTAGTTGGGGAGCCCTTGATGTTTGTGGTTGGCAGGAGTACAGATACAAGGCCAACGGATAGATAATGGAGTTAATAATCATGCCTGTTGGTTGCCATTAGGGATGAGCGAATCGACTTTGGATGAAACATCAGAAGTCAATTTGTATAAAACTTCATTCTAATACTATGCGAAGCCGGAGCTCCGTACAGTATTAGAATGTTTTGGCTCAGATGAGCCGAAGTTATTACTTCGCAAAGTCTCGAGACCAAGGTACCAATTTGCGTGTCTGCAAAACACCAAGTTCATGTGAATGTAGCCTAATGGTGCAAAGAGGACATACCCAAAATACATCAGATAGATGAACACTGTCCTGTCTGGATCCATCTGAATGTGGCTGATTTTAAGGATGATGGAATAAATATTGGTTGTTTTTTTTACCATTACAGGAAGCTAGACCATTTCATTAAAAACGGATATAAGAGACAGGACCAAGGTAATTGGTGGATAGTCAATAGATGTGGTAGTAGGCACAATTAGCTATCCGTAGGTTGCCCTCCGTACTAGGCTCAGCCCAGGGGTCTCCCTCAGTGGTAGGGATCCCCTGTCCCCGTACCTAGATGCCTAGGTATGGCCCTGTAACGACCCTACAGTTGCAAGGTAATAGGATACAAAATAATGGGTAGACTCCACCAATGGATAGTAAAAGCTTAAAGGTGGATACCCAATTATAAATTGGAGACCCCGACGCGTTTCTCCGAATATTGGTTCATCAGGGGGTATTGATACATAAATGTCTTAGTAGGGAAAAAGAATGTATATAAAACAATGGTACTTACCCCAAAGCATGCACAAGGATGTCAGCAACAATATGGCCCAATTGAAAAACCTTTGGAGAGAAAAAAGGACCACACTAAATAATCCCAATAATGACTAAAAGATAGATAATACAAAAATAAAGGTCCAAACTCACCAGGTACAGGGCAGGGGCAGACTGAAGTGTCTGCATAGATAGGGCAGCAGTGTATAGACGCCAGCATAGAGGTTTTTATAGGCTGGCGCCGTCAATAGCGTATCCGCCCGCCGGTATTCAACTTCTGGTCAGGTGGAACGCAACAATGGAACGCAACGTCTAGCGTGCGACCACGTGATGCATTCTAACGTAGGACCACGTGATGCAGACTAAAATGGAGCGCATAATGGAACGCAGCATACTAACCTCCATAATGAAGGGATCTAAGATATATACCGTATTTTTCGCTTTATAAGACGCACTTTTTTCCCCCCAAAAGTAGGGGGAAAATTGCAGTGCGTCTTATAAAACGAATACAAGTGAGCGCTTCCATTATGGAAGCGCTCACTTGTATGTTTTAGCTGCCGGGGGGCCGGGACCCCCCCCCCATCAGACCTCAGATCAGACCAGCGTGCACCATAGCAATAAAATAAAAAACTTCACTTACTTGTCCTGCCGCGGCTCCTCAGGCTTCCCGGCCCGGCGCTGCACTGTCCTGAACGCGTACAGCGTCAGGACGTAGTGCGCGCACTATGACCTGACGCTGCACGCAGTCAGGTGACAGTGCAGTGTCGGGCCAGAAAGCCTAAGGAGCGCCGGAGCAGAGCCGGGGCGCTGGACAGGTAAGTGAAGTTTTTTATTTTATTGTTATGGGGCACGCTGGGCTGATCTGAGGTCTGATGGGGGCACAGAGTGGTCTACTGGGGGCACTGTGAGCTGGTCTGAGGTCTGATGGGGGCACAGAGTGGTCTAATGGGGGCACTGTGAGCTGGTCTGAGGTCTGATGGGGGCACAGATTGGTCTAATGGGGGCACTGTGAGCTGTTCTGAGGTCTGATGGGGCACAGAGTGGTCTAATGGGGGCACTGTGAGCTGGTCTGAGGTCTGATGGGGGCACAGATTGGTCTAATGGGGGCGCTGTGAGCTGGTCTGAGGTCTGATGGGGGCACAGAGTGGTCTAATGGAGCACTGAGCTGGTCTGAGGTCTGATGGGGGCACAGAGTGGTCTAATGGGGGCACTGTGAGCTGGTCTGAGGTCTGATGGGGGCACAGAGTGGTCTCATGGGGGCACTGTGGGCTGGTCTGAGGTCTGATGGGGGCACAGAGTGGTCTCATGGGGGCACTGTGGGCTGGTCTGAGGTCTGATGGGTTACGCTGGGCTGGTCTGAGGTCTGATGGGTTACGCTGGGCTGATCTGAGGTCTGATGGGGGAACGCTGGGCTGATCTGAGGTCTGATGGGGGAACGCTGGGCTGATCTGAGGTCTGATGGGGGAACGCTGGGCTGATCTGGGGTCTGATGGGGGAACGCTGGGCTGATCTGAGGTCTGATGGGGGAACGCTGGGCTGATCTGAGGTCTGATGGGGGCCTGATGTGATGTCCTGAAATTTATGGGGGGTCAGATATGTGGTCTGATGAAAAATATTTTTTTCTTATTTTCCTACTCTAAAATCTGGGGTGCGTCTTATCTTCGGGTGCGTCTTATAAAGCGAAAAATACGGTAGTAAGTATGGTGAACACCCCAAAGGACGTGGACAACACTCAATATATGCTCAAACAATGCAGATTAACATAAAACACGAATACAATGTAAATGATAAAGTGGTACTGATAGATAAAACAGTCCACTAAAAGTATCGATAAGATAAACTGTGATAATTATAAAACACAGAAATTAAGTTATTGTGGCACTTCCCGTGCCGATCGGCTGCTGTCGCACTCAAATATATAGAGAGGCTAGCCAAGTTTATTTGGAATTTCAAGAGATTATTTTTGTCACGTGATCTATTTTTGTGCATTGATTCTCAGTGATAGCCTATAATTTATTTTTCTACTATATTATGGCTGGCTTTCTGTCGGGCACCATTTTTACGGAGGCCTTGATCAAAGAAGCCAAAGATATCTTTTCTGATAAGGAATTACCGTCTCTAACCTCTTCTGCCACATGTAAATTGGCATTTAGAGACTTATACACAGGCTATAAAAATAACATAAAATCATGGTGGTAGATTAAATCCCTTGAGAGCTATCTAGAATATCAAATTGTCCCGAAGGGTCTACGTATCGCCATTAAACCCGCGGCATGTATCAATTCACCAGCCCTTACACAGAGGTGGGAGAAAGAACTCACTATTAGTTCCTTAAAGCTCATGACTTTATTATTGGAGGAGGAAAAAAAGAATTTTGAATCCACCACCAATAAATTGAAGGAATTGATTGATACGGCATCAAAATTTCAATCTGACACTGACTTTAATAAAAGGGAATCCTCACTTCAGACCTCTGTAGAAAAATTCCAAAACCTGATAAAGGAAAGGAAGCATAGACAATTCATTAGAGATCTGAGTGATTTCCGTGACAATAAGGCCTACAGCTTTAAACCACAGTCCGAGTCAGAGATCTCCTCGTCTGAGTGTGATCTCTCTGATTCTGAACAGTCTAGACCTCATAAAACCAATCTACCTGTGAAAAATACCTCTAAATCAAAGAAAAAAACATCTTACAGGTGACAGAAATGGGGCAGACAAGGGGGCAGGGGAGAGAGTGGGGATGGACCCTCATCCTCGTCACCATTGCCCACAGCACCATCTGTTACCAACACTATGCCTTTTTTAGGCAGCAACCAGGCTCCCTATCAGCTGAGGGACCGCAACAGGAACGGGGACACCGCCCTTAACAGATGAATTACAGATTATTAACCTGTCATCCCGCATATTAAAGGTCAGTGAATTGAGAGTCTTACAGAAAGGACTTACTTTTGTGCCCACGACCAATTTTGACTCATTTAATTGGGTTAAGGATGTCCATCTTTTCTGTAGAAGACTCAAATGGCATAAGTTTTTTTCAGAATACCAACCAACAGACTTGTGAACAACTTGATCTGAGTCTTTCGGATTTTCCTGAGTTCCAAACCTTGCTTGAACTTTGGGATGAGGGTTCTAGGAATCCGGGCACAGGACCTTTTACCAAACTGCGCTTGAAAAGCACTAGACTACCACCCCCGTTAATTCGGAACATATAGATATTTTCCAACGACTGGTGGTCTCTGACCTGGAAAATCTAGAGGTTAATAGACCAACTGACCGAAATCTAACCAGTGAGGAGTCTAGAGCCCTTAAGGACCTAGAGGTAGACAAAAACATTGTTATAAAACCTTCTGATAAGGGCGGCAACCTAGTAATACTTGACCACAATCAATATCAGAAAATGGTCAAGGATCTTCTCAATGATAAATATAGCTATAGAATTTTGCCGTCTGACCCTACCTCACAATTCAGACTCGAACTCGATACAATTCTCAAGCAAGGTTTTGAAAAGAACGTTCTCATTAATTCCGAATATGAATTTCTGTTTCCCAAAACACCTCAAATTGCTACGTTATATGGCTTACCAAAAATCCACAAGGGGCTGTCACCCCTTAAAGGGCGCCCCATTGTCTCGGGTATTAACTCTTTAACTCATCATTGTGATATTTATCTGGACAAAGTCCTTAGGAATTTCGTTACATCCCTACCATCCTATACTAGGGACACGATGGACTTTCTTTGTAAAATTGAGCGTATATCTGTCGACTCCACTAAAATGCTAGCAAGCATAGATGTGGAGTCTCTGTATACTTCAATACCACATGACAAGGGACTACTAGCCGTGTCCTATTTCCTTGAGACTAGAGGAACTCAGTACTTATGCCATAACGAATTCATTTTGAGTCTTCTACGGTATACTCTTACCCATAACTACTTTCGGGTCCTTCTTCCACCAGCTCAGGGGGACAGCAATGGGGAGCCATGTGCTCCCACCTATGCTAATCTCTTCCTGGGCTGGTGGGAGGATAAAGAGGTGTTCCCCGATCATGACATCTGGTGGAATACCAAAATTCTCTTTTGGACCCGCTATATAGATGATATTTTCCTGATCTGGGATGGCAGTGCTGATTAGTTTACCACCTTTGTTGATTCCCTCAACAGGAATGAGATTGGACCGTCATTTACCTATGAGTTGCAAACAGAATGCTTAACGTTCTTAGATGTTGAAATCACTAAAAGGGATGACAGACTGGTCACCTCTGTTTTCCGTAAAAAAACGGCGACCAATAATATCCTACATTGGTCTAGCCATCACCCTCCCTCGGTTAAGAAGGGGATTCCACGGGGACAATACCTACGAATGCGTCGGAATTGTTCCAACCCAGAGTATTTTTTTGTGGAATCCAGAAAACTCCAAAATAGATTGCTACATAGGGGCTATCCACAGGCGATCCTAAGAGATGCCTTCAAATGGGCTGAATCGAGAACGAGGAGTGAACTTTTGATACCTAGAAAACGAGATTGCAGGGATGACAATCTGATACGCCTAAGCTCCACCTTTGACTCGGCTAATGATAGAATGAAGGCCATCCTTAAAACATATTGGCCAATTCTGACTATGGACTCAGATCTATCAATGGTGATTTCTCCCAATCCTACGATTACTTATCGACGTGGGAGAAGTCTTCATGATCGATTGGTGGCTAGTCACTATATCCCCTCTCCGAGAGAGGGCACATGGCTTGACAGGAAACCTCAAGGAATCTTTAGATGTGGTTCCTGTAAGGCATGTAAGTTCATACATCCCTCTAGGAATGTTAAGTGCTCGGTGACCAATGAGACTTTTGTCATCAGAGATTTTATCAACTGTCGCACGAAGGGAGTTATCTACATTTGTCAATGTCCCTGTGCGAGGGACTATATTGGAAAAACCAAACGTGAACTTAGACGTAGGGTTTTGGAACATATTAATGATATTGTTAAAAAAAAGGACACTCCCGTAGCAACCCATATGGCTGAACATCATGGTGGTGACCCTTCGTCTTTATGTTTTTCCGCACTTGAAGTAATTCCATTGCCCACTAGACAAGGAGACTGGGATCGGAAGATTCTTCAAAAAGAAGCTAAGTGGATCTATCGCTTCCGATCTCAGTCTCCGGGGGGACTTGAATGAATGAAAGGTTGACATTCGCATGCTTCATTTAGTTATGGGTATTTGGGCCTCCGTTTTCCTTTTAATAATCCACTGTCTCTGTGATTCCTTATCCAGTAACTTGGCTAGCCTCTCTATATATTTGAGTGTGACAGCAGCCGATCGGCACGGGAAGTGCCACAATAAATTAATTTCTGTGTTTTATAATTATCATAGTTTATCTTATCGATACTTTTAGTGGACTGTTTTATCTATCAGTACCACTTTATCATTTACATTGTATTCGTGTTTTATGTTAATCTGCATTGTTTGAGCATATATTGAGTGTTGTCCACGTCCTTTGGAGTGTTCACCATACTTACTATATATCTTAGATCCCTTCATTATGGAGGTTAGTATGCTGCGTTCCATTATGCGCTCCATTTTAGTCTGCATCACGTGGTCCTACGTTAGAATGCATCACGTGGTCACACGCTAGACGTTGCGTTCCATTGGTGCGTTCCACCTGACCGGAAGTTGAATACCGGCGGGCGGATACGCTATTGACGGCGCCAGCCTATAAAAACCTCTATGCTGGCGTCTATACACTGCTGCCCTATCTATGCAGACACTTCGGTCTGCCCCTGCCCTGTACCTGGTGATTTTGGACCTTTATTTTTGTATTATCTATCTTTTAGTCATTATTGGGATTATTTAGTGTGGTCCTTTTTTCTCTCCATAGGTTTTTCAATTGGGCCATATTGTTGCTGACATCCTTGTGCATGCTTTGGGGTAAGTACCATTGTTTTATATACATTCTTTTTCCCTACTAAGACATTTATGTATCAATACCCCCTGATGAACCAATATTCGGAGAAACGCGTCGGGGTCTCCAATTTATAATTGGGTATCCACCTTTAAGCTTTTACTATCCATTGGTGGAGTCTACCCATTATTTTGTATCCTATTACCTTGCAACTGTAGGGTCGTTACAGGGCCATACCTAGGCATCTAGGTACGGGGACAGGGGATCCCTACCACTGAGGGAGACCCCTTCGCTGAGCCTAGTACGGAGGGCAACCTAGGGATAGCTAATTGTGGCTACTACCACATCTATTGACTATCTACCAATTACCTTGGTCCTGTCTCTTATATCCGTTTTAAATACACGTATATTATGTTTACCAGTCTATGGACTCACAATAAAGGTATTTTTTAAGTATCTCTTTATACACGTGACGTTTATATGGAATTTCAAGAGATTATTTTTGTCACGTGATCTATTTTTGTGCATTTATTCTCAGTGAAAGCCTATAATTTGTTTTTAGACCATTTCATTACACTCAAAACTGAGGGTACAGGGTCTCGGACCCCAGCAAATCTGATATTAATGACCTATTCTGAGGATAGCCCATTAATATGAAAATACTAGACAACCCATTTAATCAATTTAAACAAATTTACCAAGTAGATACTGTCATATATGTTCTGTCATTTATTTAGTTATTACAATTGCAATAAATGCTACCACGTGATTTATTGGATAATTGCTTCACATCAGAAATAAAACAAGTGTCCCATACATACCACACTGACCAGCGAAAGCACCAATACATTTCTACTGCTGAATATGATCAATTGTAGATATAGCAATTCACACAATACTTATTCAGTTACCCATGTGCCGCAGTAGTGTGATACTTCCATCTAGTGGTGTATTCTGTTAACACAGCTGCAGGTCTGCCTAAAATAGCATAGCATTACCATTTTTGACAATAATTAAAGCAAAAGTGACGAAAACAACATTTTGGAGTACAGACATCACAGAAAATGGCACAGTGATATATTTTTTTTATTTCAAATACTGTTTTTTGGTTGTTTTTTTTTACATAGGGTGGCACTCAAGGCAGCATAGTGAGGGGAGTTTTCTCATGTGGCACAGAATTTTTGGGAGCACTATTTATGGGGCCACTATATGAGCCACACTGATGTATGGGGTCACTTTTTGGAGGGAAGGGTGGGGCAACTGAGAGTGGCACTTATTTTTAGGCAGTGTGTAGTATTGTTATTTTCAGGTGGTGCAGTGTATTACCGGTATATTCAGGGTACAGTGTTTGGAGCTGTTCAGGGGCACAGTACATGGCAGTATTTTACTCATGGGGCAAAATGCATTGTATAATTAAACCTCAAACACTGTACAAGTAATATATGGCTGACTGGTAAGGCACATATATAAAGTCCATGTACATAGAAAAATTCATGTATTTCATCTGTAATAAAACACAGTATACAAAATTCTTTCTGCTTCTTTATGTATTGTACATTATAATTAAAAGTATATTAGAAGTATAAATTCAAGTAAGTGCAGTTAGTGTAATGTATGTCTTACCATCAGGCCTGCAGGAGCTGCTTACAAATCATATGCATAAAGGGAGCTGCAATTCTGCACAGGGATCCTTAAAGAGACAGTACACATTGTTTTTATGTGCGGATCCAGCTTTTTTGTTGTCTAAAAACCTGTTGCAAAGCTTCTGCAGTTTATAAGTTTAGTAAACATATTTCCCAGTATCACCTAAAGTATATATTGTGCTGCATATGCTGCGCAATTGCGCCTTTTTCTTTTGAAAAACCTGTTGCAATGTTTCTACGTTCTCAAGGGACATCCAGTTAGGTCATATTTTTTTTTCACAAAACCTATTGCATTTTTTATAGCGTTTATAACTGTACAATTAACCACATCTTAGTGTGTCGATTGCAGTTTATAGTGTGGTTACAGCCAGGGAACGTCCATTTGGGACTGTATTGTTTCATAAATAACTGTTGCAAATTTACTACTGTATATAAATGTCCAATTAAGGCATTTTAATTGCCTTTCATTTGCAGTGTATAGTTTGGTCACAGCCAATGAATATCCAATTAGCCCTGTATTTTTTTTTTTTCAAAAGAGCAATTGCAATTTTTGTACCATTTATAAGTGTACAAATAAACGCATTTTCCAGCATCAGTGGCAGTATACAGTATGGCTGCAGACTGTGTCCAATTGTGCATTTTTTTTTTAAATCAACGGTCGAGAACTTTATTTAAAAAATGTTACTTAGCACAGACCCGTGTACCTAACCTGATGTATTAGTCTTCGTCACAGTTGCAGTATTAGTGGATTCTGTTGTTGAAGGCTAAAAAGCTGTATAAGACCTAGGGCAGTGATGGCGAACCTATGGCACTCAGAGCCCCCTCTGTGGGCACCTGCACCCTGTAAAAAGTCTATAATGTACTAATATGCCTTAGACTTTTCCTGCCATTCATCAGCACAGAGCGCACTATGAACAGCACAGGTAGCACATTGAATGTAGGCAGGCTATTATAGCTAAATGATAAAGTAGATGGAAGATATACAGTGACTTGCGAAAGTATTCTGCCCCCTGGAACTTTTCAACCTTTTGCCACATTTCAGGCTTCAAACAAAAAGATATAACATTTTAAATTTTTGGTGAAGAATCAACAACAAGTGGGTCACAATTTTGAAGTGGAACGAAATTTATTGGATCATTTAAACTTTTTTTTCTAATAATAAAACTGAAAAGTGGGGCGTGCAAAATTATTCGGCCCATTTACTTTCAGTTCAGAAAACTCACTCCAGAAGTTCATTGAGGATCTCTGAATGATCCAATGTTGTCCTAAATGACTGATGAAGATAAATAGAATCCACCTGTGTGTAATCAAGTCTCCGTATAAATGCACCTGCTCTGTGATAGTCTCAGGGTTCTGTTTAACCCCTTCAACCCCGGGCCTGTTTTCACCTTCCTGCCCAGGCCATTTTTTGCTAATCTGACATGTGTCACTTCATGTGGTAATAACTTTGGAACGCTTTTACTTATCCAGGCCATTCTGAGATTGTTTTCTTGTCACATATTGTGCTTCATGACAGTAGTAAAATTGTGGCAAAATATTTCATTTTTATTTATTAAAAAATACAAAATTTAGCAAAATTTTTGAAAAATTTGCAAATTTCCAAAATTCTATTTTTCTACTTTCAAAATGCATAGTAATACCTCCAAAAATAGTTATTATTTTACATTCCCCATATGTCTACTTTATGTTGGCATCATTTTATAAATGTCTTTTTACTTTTTTAGGACGTTAGTGGGCTTAGAAGTTTAGAAGCCATTTTTCAAATTTTCAACAAAATTTCCCAAACCATTTTTTAAGCACCAATTCAGATATAAAGTTATTTTGAGGGGCATATGTAATGGAAACCACCCATAAATGACTCCATTTTAGAAACTACACCCCTCAAATTATAAAAAACTGCTGTTACAAAGTTTGTTAACACTTGAGATGTTCCACAAGAATTAAAGGAAAATGGGAACACATGTGGTAGATTATTCATGTTAATAATTTTTTTCTTGCAACACAGCAAGGGTTAACAGCAAACTAAACCTCAATAAACATTACTCTGATCCTGCAGTTTACAGAAATACCCCATATGTGGTGGTAAACGTCTCTATGGGTTTGTGGCAGTGGTCAGAAGGAAAGGAGCGCCATACGAATTTTGGAGGCAGATTTTGCTAGAATGGTTTTTAGGCACCATTTTGTAATTGAGAGACCCTGACATACCCCTACAGTGGAAACCCTCAAAAAGTGACCCCATTTTGTAAACTACACCCTTCAAAGAATATATTAAGGGGGGTACTGACCACTTTGACCCCCTAAGCGTTTTACGGAATTTGGAAACACTTGGCTGTGAAAATCAAAAGTTTCATTTCTTCCAATAAAATGTTGCTTTAGCCCCATATTTTTCATTTTCACAAGGGGTAACAGGAGAAAAGCACCCCATAAGTTGTTCCCCATTTTCTCCTGAATAAGGCAACACCCCATATGTGGTGGTAAACTGCTGTGGGGGCACATGGCAGGACTCAGAACAGAATGAGCGCCATATGGATTTTGCAGAGCAGATTTTGATGGATTGGTTTGCGGGAGCCATTGATTTTTATTTTTTGAGTAATTGTCTTATGTGGGGGCGTATTTTTTGCGGGATGAGGTGACGTTTTCATTGGTACCATTTTGGGGTACATAAGACTTTTTGATTGCTTGGTATTACACTTTTTGTGAGTCAAGGTGAAAGAAAATAGCTGTTTTGGCATAGTTTTTTTAAACATTTTTTTTACAGCATTCCCCTGAGGGGGCAAATCATGTGATATTTTTATAGAGCAGATTGTTACGGACGCAGCGATACCCAATAAGTCTACCATTTTTATTTTTATTAAATTTTACACATTAGATTTATTTTTGAACAGAATAAAATCTTTTTTTTGTGTTGCTATTTTCTGAGAGACATATTTTTTTTAGTTTTTGGGCAATTGTCTCAGGTAGGGTCTCATTTTTTGCGGGACAAGATGATGGTTTGATTGGTACCATTTTGGGTAAAATACGCCTTTTTGATCGCCTGCTATTACACTTTTTGTGAAGCAAGAGGGAAAAAAATGGCTGTTTTGGCATACTTTTTTAAAAACATTTTTTGCAGCATTCACCTGGGGGGCCATCTCATGCAATATTTTTATAGAGCAGGTTGTTACGGACATGGCGATACCCAATATGCCTAACATTTTTATTTTTGGAAAGTTTAACACACTAAATTTATTTTTGAACATAATAAAATCTTTTTTTGTGTTGCCATTTTCTGAGAGCAATATTTTTTTAATTTTTCGGGCGATTGTCTCAGGTAGGGTATTATTTTTGCGGGACAAGATGACGGTTTGATTGGTACCATTTTGGGTTAAATACGCCTTTTTGATCACCTGCTATTACACTTTTTGTGAGGGAAGGTGACCAAAAAATGGCTGTTTTGGCACAGTTTTTTTTTGTTTGTTTTTTACTGCATTCACCTAGCGGGGTGGATGATGTTATATTTTTATAGAGCTGGTCGATACGGACGCGGCGATACCTAATAGGTATACTTTTCTTTTTTCCCCTTTTTTTTACAATTTTTTTTTAACTTTATTTTGGGAAAAGTGTACTTTTTTTCTTTTTTTACTTGAAACTTTTAATTTTTTGTAAAACTTTATTTTTTTTCACTTTTTTTTCACTTTATTTAACTTTTGGGGGTCTGATCCCCTTTACAATGCATTACAATACTGTTGTATTGTAATGCATTGGCTGTAAGTGTATTACTCAATGTAATACACTTACAGCCTGCTTCCTGTGCGATCCAGGGGGCTGGATCGCACAGGCAAGCAGGGATAGCAGCCACGATACCTAAGGAAGGCATCGGGCTGCTATCCAAGCCATCGGGTCCCCGTCACAGCAGCGTGGGGACCAGATGGACTCCCCTTCCTCCCGCCCGCATTACATGTGCCGCGGTCAGCGCTGACCGCGGCACATCGAGGGTTAATACGCCCGCATCGGTGAAAACACCGATGTGGGCGTACGCAGCAGGGGTCGGCTACTGGGCACAGCCGATCCCCCACAGCTGATCGGGCGGGCGCAGCTCCTGCACCCGCCCAATCAGCGCGCCGTACTAGTACGGCGCTGGGCGGCAAGTCCCTTCCCGCAGCGCCGTACATGTACGGCGCTGGTCAGGAAGGGGTTAAAGCACAGAGAGCACCATGAAGACCAAGGAACACACCAGGCAGGTCCGTGATACTGTTGTGGAGAAGTTTAAAGCCGGATTTGGATACCAAAAGATTTCCCAAGCTTTAAACATCCCAAGGAGCATTGTGCAAGCGATCATATTGAAATGGAAGGAGTATCAGACCACTGCAAATCTACCAAGACCCGGCCGTCCCTCTAAACTTTCATCTCAAACAAGGAGAAGACTGATCAGAGATGCAGCCAAGAGGCCCATGATCACTCTGGATGAACTGCAGAGATCTACAGCTGAGGTGGGAGAGTCTGTTCATAGGACAACAATCAGCCGAACACTTCACAAATCTGGCCTTTATGGAAGAGTGGCAAGAAGAAAGCCATTTCTCAAAGATATCCATAAAAAGTCTCGTTTACAGTTTGCCACAAGCCACCTGGGAGGCACACCAAACATGTGAAAGAAGGTGTTCTGGTCAGATGAAACCAAAATCGAACTTTTTGGAAATAATGCAAAACGATATGTTTGGCGTAAAAGCAACACAGCTCATCACCCTGAACACACCATCCCCACTGTCAAACGTGGTGGCAGGATCATGGTTTGGGCCTGCTTTTCATCAGCAGGGACAGGGAAGATGGTTAAAATTGATGGGAAGATGGATGGAGCCAAGAATTTCAGTCTCTAGATGTTCAAAACTGATAGAGACATACCCCAAGCGACTTGCAGCTGTAATCGCAGCAAAAGGTGGCGCAACAAAGTATTAATGCAATGGGGCCGAATAATTTTGCACGCCCCACTTTTCAGTTTTATTATTACTAAAAAAGTTTAAATGATCCAATAAATTGCGTTCCACTTCACAATTGTGACCCACTTGTTGTTGATTCTTCACCAAAATTTTTGAATGTTATATCTTTTTGTTTGAAGCCTGAAATGTGGCAAAAGGTTGAAAAGTTCCAGGGGGCTGAATACTTTCGCAAGGCACTGTACTATACTGGTCTGTGGTATCCAGGTTAAATTGCTGTGTTGGCACTTTGCAATAAATAAGTGGGTTTTGGTTTGCAGTTTGGGCACTCAGTCTCTAAAAGGTTCTAAAAGGTTCGCCATCACTGACCTAGGGCAAGCTTGGGTGGTGGGAGCAGTCATTTAGTCCCATGTGGTCACTTGTCTCCAGATTGCTGGCCATTATTGCATTGGACTCTGTACAAGTGCCAATATTTTTCTAAAAAAATAATGAGAATTGTCTACCAATAACTCCATGTATCAGAGTTGTGTGCTTGACTTGACCCCTAATATACATTGTATTGGACTCTATCAAAGTGGCATTTTTTTCAAACAAAATAATAAAAGGAGAGTTGGTGGTGCAGGAGGATAAGGCTAATGATGACAATGATGCTGGCCATGACCAATCATCTCGTGAACAATCATCCCAGTGGGGGTGGGGCAAAGCTGGAAAGAACTGGCTCTTCTGGCATGCTGACAAGCTGATTAGAACAGTGGCCCAGTTTGCTATTACTGTACTGTCTTGTCCATCCTCCAGTGTCATCTCAGAGAGGGTATTCAGCACAGCAGGTGGTGTTGTCACACCCAGACAAACCTGACCTCTACAAGAACACAAAACAACACATTTGTCAAAATGAACAAAGCATAGAAACGTGAGGAATGGATGGCTATTTATCGATGGCCCAATCATGCCACTACTCCTGTCTGCCATCATGTTCCATACTGTATTGCTGCTGCCACCAGAGCTCCTCCACCTACTGCCACTACTACTACTACCCCTACACAGCCACACATCTACTGCCTTGCCACTACCACCTTGTTACTGTAGGTTCCATTATATGCTGCCGCTACTATTGCTGCTACTATTATCTAAAAAAGCTGCACATCTCTGCCTTGTCTATGAGGTTCTACATTCACATTGTACTGCTCGGCTACTGAGAATTTTGGATGCTAGTTCCTGCTTCTTCCTATACTAGCATGTGTATAAACACGGGCAAGAGAGAGAGATAGAGGGGGTGTAGCAGCAACAGTTTTAGAATCCACTCAGTGGGGGTGCCAGCTTTGTTAGTTCCTAGCTTGCGGACTTCAGGACAACAATATCAAATAGAGAAAACTGAGGCACTCTGTATCAGCTTCAAGTTCTTTAGGTTTTACCCACCAAACCACGTCCGCCCACGTTTATATACACATGCTAATATTGGCAAAAACATTAAATTGTTCTGTATAAACGTCCAAAAATTATGCCTTAATGGGGCAGATGACTGCCAGTGTTTATATTTTTTTAGGTTTTATATACCAAACAGATGCAATGTTTCTACTGTCTACAGTCTTTATCAAGCTTTATCAGGCCACAATTAAAAATAACAGGTAAGAACACTGCAATACAAAGTGTGAATGAATCTTAATACTGATTGTATACAAACACTAGTCATACGGCTGCATTTCATTGAGCAACTCTGTTTCTGCTTACCGTTTGTGACAGGAATTTACCACCTCATTATGATGGTACTGAAAACAGCCAAGGAATGCTAATGGATAACCTAGAAGGTAATCCATTGGGCAATATGCTGTATGCCCAGGACTAGAAATTATAATTTTTTCAAAGAATAAACAAAATCGAATATTTAAAAATCAGAAGCAAATTGCGTTTTATTTGTATATGATGTTTACCTTGAAGCTAAAATTGTTGCTGGTTTGCCTTTAGGTGTGAACCTTCACTGATTCCAAGGTTTCTGAAATCCCTAATACGAGATCTGCCTTCCTCATTAGTACGGGGATCCATATGGAGTAGACAGTCCATCTGTCTACACTGTAGCCTACAAAACAATAGGGACTTTATTAGAGAGAGTGCACAGAGAAATTTGCCACTGACCATTCCAACTTTTGAATCCCACATTGTTCCCATGCCAATCCCACAAGTGCTTTGTTAGGCACAAACTACCTCATCCAAAATATATTAAATTCTTACAAGCTTTATTTATTGCTCTGTCTGACTTCCAGTGGCACAGTTGGTACAAAGGGAGCATTATATTTTATTCAGGCTTCACTTTATTTATACTTTTTAAGGCTATCACACAATGTGTAGCAGATGGTTCCTGTAACAATGTTCTCCAATTCAAAAACAAGGGGTGTTAAGGGTGTCACTACCCAAGAGATCTGTGCTTTCAGGTCAGTTAAACCCATGGTTGGACTGTGACACATCTGAGTAATTCATTAGCTCAGGTGCTCATTCAGACGGCTGTAAGTGTTTTGCGGTCTGAAAATTGCGGATCCACAAAACACGGATACTAGCCGTGTGCGTTTTGTATTTTGCAAAACGCACAGGGCCAGTGCTATATAGAAATGCCTATTCTTGTGGAAAATCATTGTATTAAAGTGTTCTGCTGTGTTGTAGCCAAACAGCATGTCTTTTGTTTGCAGGAAGATATATGCTATGCTTTAGTCCAGGGAATAACTATTAGAATCGCACCATATACTAACTATAGTACTTGCTATGGACTCCACCTCCAAGCCAAATGTGTCACTGTGTTTTCATCATTCAGTTGAATGCAGAACCTGAAAGGGAAAATCGAAGGATAACAGAAAAAATAATAACCATTCCTTGTCTCAAATTAGCATGTTGTTTATATTTGTCATTATGGATTTACTTTTACTTTTTTTTCCTTAGTTTTACTTTTGGAACCATGTTTACTTATGGCTCCTATGGCTTCGGGTATGTCAGACCCATACTGAATGGATCTATTTGACCCTAAGTGGTATGCATGGCTCTTTACTCACATGATCTGCTGCCCTCTGGTTTTTATATGTGTTTGTCAGATGTTTTTATCACATACAGAAATATAATTGCAATCATATTATGAGTAAAAAAAAAAAAAGCTTATATTGACAGTTAGAATGAGTTAATGAATTAAGTCAATATTTGCAGTGTTGACCCTTCTTCTTCAGGACCTCTGCAATTCTCCCTGGCATGCTCTAAATCAACTTCTGGACCAAATCCTGACTGATAGCAGTCCATTCTTGCCCAATCAATGCTTGCATTTTGTCAGAATTTGTAGGTTTTTGTTTGTCCACCCGTCTCTTGATGATTGACCACAAGTTCTCAATGGATTAAGATCTGGGGAGTTTCCAGGCCATGGACCCAAAATCTCTATGTTTTGTTCCCTGAGCCATTTAGTTATCACCTTTGCTTTATGGCAAGGTGCTCCATCATGCTGGAAAAGGCATTCTTGATCGCCAAACTGCTCTTGGACGGTTGGGAGAAGTTGCTCTCGGAGGACATTCTGGTACCATTCTTTATTCATGGCTGTGTTTTTAGGCAAGACTGTGAGAGAGCCGATTCCCTTGGCTGAGAAGCTACCCCACACATGAATGGTTTCAGGATGCTTTACAGTTGGCATGAGACAAGACTGGTGGTAGCGCTCACCTCGTCTTCTCCGAATAAGCTGTTTTCCAGATGTCCCAAACAATCGAAAAGGGGATTCATCAGAGAAAATGACTTTACCCCAGTCCTCAGCAGTCCACTCCCTGTACCTTTTGCAGAATATCAGTCTGTCCCTGATGTTTTTTCTGGAGAGAAGTGGCTTCTTTGCTGCCCTCCTTGAGACCAGGCCTTGCTCCAAGAGTCTCCGCCTCAGAGTGCATGCAGATGCACTCACACCTGCCTGCTGCCATTCCTGAGCAAGCTCTGCACTGCTGGTAGCCCGATCCCGCAGCTGAAACACTTATAAAAGACGGTCTTGGCGCTTGCTGGTCTTTCTTGGGCGCCCTGGAGCCTTTTTGGCAACAATGGAACCTCTCTCCTTGAAGTTCTTGATGATGCGATAGATTGTTGACTGAGGTGCAATCTTTCTAGCTGCGATACTCTTCCCTGTTAGGCCATTTTTGTGCAGTGCAATGATGACTGCACATGTTTCTTTAGAGATAACCATGGTTAACAGAAGAGAAACAATCATGCCAAGCACCAGCCTCCTTTTAAAGTGTCCAGTGGTGTCATTCTTAATCATGACAGATTGATCTCCAGCCCTGTCCTCATCAACACCCACACCTGTGTTAATGGAGCAATCACTGAAACGATGTTAGCTGGTCCTTTTAAGGCAGGGCTGCAATGATGTTGAAATGTGTTTTGGGGGATAAAGTTCATTTTCTAGGCAAATATTGACTTTGCAAGTAATTGCTGTTAAGCTGATCACTCTTTATAACATTCTGGAGTATATGCAAATTGCCATTATAAAAACTGAAGCAGTAGACTTTGTAAAAATTAATATTTGTATCATTCTCAAAACTTTTGGCCATGACTGTATGTGTGTATGTGACGGATCCGCCATGAACTCCATTGAAAGTCAATGGAGGACGGATCCGTTCACCATTGTATCACACCAAACGGATCCGTCCCCATTGACTTTCATTGGGGATCATTCCGGATCCGTCTTGCGGATGCCTGGACCGGAGAGCAAACCGTAGCATGCTGCGGTTTGCTCTCCGGTCTGAAGACGGAACGGAATGCTTCTAGGATAGAGATGAGCGAACCTGCTCGTAACGAGCGGTTCAATGCTCGGATCCCCTGCGCTCCCCTGCCCGCAGCCATCCGAATCCGTCCTCACCCGACTGTAAGTCAATGGGGACGGATCCGTTTGGTGTCACACACTGGTATGTGACTAGTGTGTGACACAAAACGGATCCGTAGGTAGTTTCTTTCTACCCCTGATCTCAAGTTTGAACTCCTCTGTGGTATTCTGCTTCCATTTCCCTAGCTAATCCGTGAGGTGCTGTAGCCTTGTTTCTAGTATGAGTTACTGTCAGGAATAAGTGTTAGATCTGTCTCTAGCAGCAGCACTGTCTCTCTTTTCAAGTCTCTGCCACCACCAACCACCCGCTAGTATTATCTAACAGTGATAAATGAAAATTGCACTTTCTGAATTGTAAAGCACTGTGAAATACAGTGGCACTATATAAATAAAGATTATTATGATTATTATAAGATACTACCCAGTGTTGGACTGAGATACTTTGGGCCCACCAAAGAAACTAATATTTATGAACTTTATTTATATAGCGGTAACATATGCCGCATCACTTTACAATTCAGGAAATGACCAGTCTAGTAATCTATAAACATTCACTTTGATCTGCATCATGTGCCATATTTTTCAACATACAGTAGTAAAAATACTGTGTAAATAAATACTGTAGGTGCTCTTTCTGCCAAAAGAGGGTCAAGCAGTTACCCATAGCAACTGTTACTGTAAGGAATACAGTTTTATTTGTAAAAGGTACAAGGCTGATTTCCAACCCTCTTACATGTTACTACCAATATGATAGTTCCTAAAGGGGTTATGCAAAAGTTTAAAATTTATGTTAACACTGTGAATTCATTTCTAATGAATGTTTCTGCAGTACTCCAGAATAAGGTACTTTCTAATTGGTTATTGTTATTTAAATGTAATTTCATGTTATTTAATGCATTGTACAATCCATTATAGTTTGGTATGGATCGGTCAGGGTTAATAATTCTTACTTTGCCTCAGTAGGAGGCTGGGAGATGGACCTATGCCTGCCCCTAGCTCACTTTAGTGAGAGGAAGGAACATATGCTCACTCATCAGATTACTAGGCCTGAGTTCCAGAGAATCACTGTCTCTGAGAATATTTGCATCAAGAAAACACTAAGGTATTTACTGCTTAGGGCAGAGTTTACTGTATTGAGTGGGACATTGCTAAAACACCCTTCACACTAGGACACGGTCTGAGGGACTTTAGTGAGATAGAAGAAAGGAGTACTACAATCCCCATCCTTGCTTATATTCATACTTCGATACCTGGGAAAATCTGTACTGAGAATGGTTGGGAACTGTCTTTTTCATACCATTGGATGTTCTACAACTCCCATTCTGCACTTTAGTAAGAGAGACTTGTTTATTTTCTACAACTGGCCTGGTTACTGACTCCAACACCATACGAAAATGATTAATACTTTGTATTATGCATTGTATGTTTTGTATGTTTTCCCAAAAGCTGTCTATAGGTGGCCCTGACTCAGCAGAGGGAACTAGTTGTCTGAGGCAGTAGTTAGTATTGCATCACCCACTTCAATTTAGCTCTGCCTACCACTCAGGGCAGATGCTAGTTCAGTTTAGCTCCAAGAGAAGCATCATTCCTTTTGGGAGAACAATCCTTGAGGGATATGGCTGCAAAATGTGCATAATGGATGCTCAGGATCCATTTTTTACAGGATCCGTTTTTTTTCTTTCTGTTCTTCTGATGGATCAAAATAGACACTGCAGAGTACCACTTCTCTTGTCCTGTAAACTGGGTCTAATTCTCAGTATCTGGTCTTATTCTGTATACATGGACACTGGACAGTATCACTTCTCTTGCCCTGTATACTAGGTGTAATTCTCAGTATCTGCTTTTATTCTATATATATGGACACTGCACAGCCTCACTTCTCTTGTCCAGTATACTGGGTGTAATTCTCAGTAGCTACTCTTATTCTGTATTCTGAGTTGATAAAGGCTATATGCCGAAACGCGTTCTTGGCTACGCTATGCAATAAAAAGAAGCATTAATTAAGCACAAGCATCTGCCGGGATCCTGCTCTGTGATAGTCTCAGGGTTCTGTTTAAAGCACAGAGAGCATCATGAAGACCAAGGAACACACCAGGCAGGTCCGTGATACTGTTGTGGAGAAGTTTAAAGCCGGATTTGGATACCAAAAGATTTCCCAAGCTTTAAACATCCCAAGGAGCACTGTGCAAGCGATCATATTGAAATGGAAGGAGTATCAGACCACTGCAAATCTACCAAGACCCGGCCATCCCTCTAAACTTTCATCTCAAACAAGGAGAAGACTGATCAGAGATGCAGCCAAGAGGCCCATGATCACTCTGGATGAACTGCAGAGATCTACAGCTGAGGTGGGAGAGTCTGTGCATAGGACAACAATCAGCCGAACACTTCACAAATCTGGCCTTTATGGAAGAGTGGCAAGAAGAAAGCCATTTCTCAAAGATATCCATAAAAAGTCTCGTTTACAGTTTGCCACAAGCCACCTGGGAGACACACCAAACATGTGGAAGAAGGTGCTCTGGTCAGATGGAACCAAAATCGAACTTTTTGGAAACAATGCAAACCGATATGTTTGGCATAAAAGCAACACAGCTCATCACCGTGAACACACCATCCCCACTGTCAAACATGGTGGTGGCTCATCATGGTTTGGGCCTGCTTTTCATCAGCAGGGACAGGGAAGATGGTTAAAATTGATGGGACGATGGATGGAGCCAAATACAGGTCCATTCTGGATGAAAACCTGTTGGAGCATGCAAAAGACCTGAGACTAGGACGGAGATTTATCTTCCAACAAGACAATGATCCCAAGCATAAAGCAAAATCTACATTGGAATGGTTAAAAAATAAACGTATCCAGGTCTTAGAATGGCCAAGTCAAAGTCCAGACCTGAATCCAATTGAGAATATGTGGAAAGAGCTGAAAACTGCTGTTCACAAATGCTCTCCATCCAACCTCAAAGAGCTCGAGCTGTTTTGCAAAGAAGAATGGGCAAGAATTTCAGTCTCTAGATGTGCAAAACTGATAGAGACATACCCCAAGCGACTTGCAGCTGCAATCGCAGCAAAAGGTGGCGCAACAAAGTATTAATGCAAGGGGGCCGAATAATTTTGCACGCCCCACTTTTCAGTTTTATTATTACAAAAAAAGTTTAAATGATCCAATAAATTTCGTTCCACTTCACAATTGTGACCCACTTGTTGTTGTTGATTCTTCACCAAAAATTTTGAATGTTATATCTTTTTGTTTGAAGCCTGAAATGTGGCAAAAGGTTGAAAAGTTCCAGGGGGCTGAATACTTTCGCAAGGTATATGGACACTGCACAGTACCATTTCTCTTGTCCTGTATACAGAGTGTAATTCTCAGTATCTGCTCTTATTCTGTATATATGGACAGTGCACAGTACCACTTCTCTTGACCTGTATACTGAGTGTAATTATCAGCATCTGCTCTTATTCTACAGGGTGGGCCATTTATATGGATACATCTAAATACAATGGGAATGGTTGGTGATATTAACTTCCTGTTTGTGGCACATTAGTATATGGGAGGGGGGAAACTTTTTAAGATGGGTGGTGACTATGGCGGCCATTTTGAAGTTGGCCATTTTGGATCCAACTTTAGTTTTTTCAATGTGAAGAGGGTCATGTGACACATCAAGCTTATTGATAATTTCACAAGAAAAACAATGGTGTGCTTGGTTTTAACGTAACTTTATTCTTTCATGAGTTATTTACAAGTTTCTGACCACTTATAAAATGTGTTCAAAGTGCTGCCCATTGTGTTGGATTGTCAATGCAACCCTCTTCTTCCACTCTTCACACAATGATAGCAACACCGCAGAAGAAATGCTAGCACAGGCTTCCAGTATCTGTAGTTTCAGGTGCTGCACATCTCGTATCTTCACAGCATAGACAATTGCCTTCAGATGACCCCAAAGATAAAAGTCTAAGGGGGTCAGATCGGGAGACCTTGGGGGCCATTCAACTGCTACATGATGATGTGTTTCCCTCTTTATGCACTGAAGCTGGCACGTTCCCTGAGTTTTTCCAGCAAGATGGTGCACCACCACATTATGGATGTCAGGTCCGAGCATTCCTAGATGAACAGTTTCCTGGAAAGTGGATTGGTCATCGTGAGCCAGTTGAATGGCCCCCAAGGTCTCCCGATCTATTGAAAAAACTAAAGTTGGATCCAAAATGTCCGACTTCAAAATGGCCGCCATGGTCACCACCCATCTTGAATGTGCCACAAACAGGAAGTTAATATCACCAACCATTCCCATTTTATTTAGGTGTATCCATATAAATGGCCCACCCTGTATAGGTATGAACACTACACAGTACCAATTCTCTTGTCCTGTACACTGAGTGTAATTATCAGTATCTGCATTTATTCTTTATATATAAAAACTGCACAGTACCACTTCTCATGTCCTGTATACAGGGTGTAATTCTCAGTATCTGCTCTTATTCTGTATATATGGACACTGCACAGTACCATTTCTCTTGTACTGTACACAGAGTGTAATTCTCAGTATCTGCTCTTATTCTATAGGTATGAACACTACACAGTACCAATTCTCTTGTCCTGTATACTGAGTTTAATTATCAGTATCTGTTTTTATTCTTTATAGATGAAAACTGCACAGTACCACTTCTCTAGTCCTGTATACTGGGATTCATTCTCAGTATCGGCTCTTATTCTGTATATATGCATACTGCATTATACCACTTCTCTTGTCCTGTATACTGGGTGTTATTCTCAGTATCTGTTCTTATTCTTTATATATGAAAACTGCACAAGACCTATTCTCTTGTCCTGTATTCTGGGTATAATTCTCAGTATCTGCTCTTATTCTATATATATGGACAGTGCACAGTACCACTTCTCTTGTCCTGGTTACTGGGTGTAATTCTCAGTGTCTGCTCTTATTCTTTATATATGGACATTACACAGTACCACTTCTCCTGTCCTGTATACTGGATGTAATTCTCAGTATCTGCTCTTGTTCTGTATATATGGACACTGCACAGTACCACTTCTCTTGTCCTGTATACTGGATGTCATTCTCAGTATTTGCTTTTATACTGTATATATGGACACTGCACAGTACCACTTCTTTTGTGCTGTATACTGGGTGTAATTCTCAGTATCTGCTCTTATTCTGCATATATGGACACTGCACATATTTCATTTTGTGATCTTTGTAATTCAAGGCTTTACAGTATGTGATGTGGCGTAGTGGCCTTTAAAATAAGCCAGTGTGTATGTCTGTAAAAAATGTTGGGACATCTGCGATTTTTGGTTCGGTTGTCCAGAAAAAAAAAATGAGTAGGATGTTAACCTTAGACTGTGGTCTTGTCTGTATTGGTTCTAGTGTCTGTACGTACCGTACTTGTTTTGTTGTCTGCATTCTGTATTTACTCTGGAGTTTGTGTCTGAATACACTTTGGGGTATGGTCTAGGGTCTAAATTCATTTTGGGGTGTGATAAAGTAGTTGTGATCACTACTTGCTATTAAGTTAGCGATGTTTGGGGTATATGTAAATGGATGTCATAGTGTATTACCTAACACACATTTAGTACATTGGAATCTCCCTGTTGTAACTAGTAAAAAATTGTGAATTATGGTGTGTCTGTTGTCTTCATGTGTTTTTGTGTGTGCTGTATACTGTACTTGTAACACCCTTTTGGGCAGCCCTCAGTAGGCAGGTTGTATGGTGGTTCTCACCTCACTATGACGCAGTGCCTCCACCCAAATCTTGCTTGGAGCTCTATATGATAGCAGGAGTGGCCTCCTCTTCTGCCAGGGGACGACTTGGGAAACCTCTGGCCAGCTCAGTACACACTCACCCCATGAAGGAGTTAACTTATCAACAGATTTATTTGGGAAAAGGTGAACAATGGTGAAGAACATAAAGAGAATGCAATAAAAGAAACAAAGCGCAGATTGCAATCCTGTCTAAGAAAACCCCCTGGTGAAGGGGTAGGCTCTCTGTAACAGTAAGCAGTGTTGGTGGTCACACACTCTCCTCTGAAAGACAGAAAAACAGCTTTTTATTTCCAGTCCGAATGTTGGGGTCCAGTTGCAGAAAACTTTCCATTCTAATGTTGGTGCACATATGATTGTCCTGCCTGGGAACCAGCTGGGGGCTGCAGTAGAGAAGTGGAGTCAGGAGCAAGATCGTCCTGGGATGCAGACTGGGCAGTAGGGTTAATGCAGCAGCTTGACTCTCTCCTCTCACTCTGGAGTCATAGGAGCTGTCTGGGCTGTGCTTTAGGGGCCGTTCAGACGGCCGTGATATTGCGGGTCCGCAAACATATCGGGTCCGCAATACCATGGATGCCGAACGGTGTGTGTTCCGCAATTTGTGGAACACACATAGCCGGCACCCCATAGAAGATGCCTATTCTTGTCCACTGTTGCGGACAAGAATAGGACATGTTCTATATTTTCTTGTGGAGCCGCGGCACGGAGCGGCGGCTCAGTAAGATTTCGAGCTGCACATTGAAGTGAATGGGGCCGCATCATCGGAATAGATGCGGACCCATTCACACAGTTGTGTGAATGGGCCCTTAGGGTTAATGCAGCAGCTGAGAGTTTTCTTCTAACACTGGAAACACAGGAGCTGCCTAGGCTGTACTGTAAAGTTTGCCCGGAAGCAGGTATCACATCTCTCTCTGGTAGGGTGGCCACTCAGGCCACCCTCAAAAGACGGACTTAGAAACCCGCCCCCCCCTGGTCTGCTAAGCCATGCCCTCGACCCGGTTAGGCCACGCCCCATCCCACTCTGCAGCTGACAGGGATTTAAAAAATTAAGATAAAATCAACTTTCTGTCAGCTGCAGGGGTGGGAGGGAGGGTGACTTTCTCTCTGCAGCTCACGTTCAGACAGCACAATGATGCTGTTTGAGTGTGAGCTGTTCAAAAGGACATCCCTTCATCTGTGCCGGACGGAGGACAGGGAGACTGAAAGTCAGACTGTCCGGCCTAAAACCGGACCTCTGGCTACCCTAGTCTCTGGGGATCTCTCTTGGCCATGCTGCTGTCTCTAAGATGGCTGCTGTTCCTCCTCTTTCTCTAGATTTTTCTCCTGGTACCTCTGCTATTGGCTGCAGGGAGGAGCAAGTGCTCATGGGATATGCAAAGCAAATGCTCATGGGATTTGCAGTCCACTTCACCTCAGAAGGATCAGCAGTAATGTCTGCTGCTGTGAGTTCCTGCTTGTAATTGACAGCATCTGAATTTACTATACCCACTATTTTCTATACAGGAGTTACATGCTAGATGTGTGTATGCTATATATGTATATATGCTGTGTGTATATGCTATATACTGTATTTATGTATATATATATCTGTGTGAATATACTGCATATATGTGTATGTAAGCTGTGTGTATGTGTACAAGTGACAAGTGTGAGCCTGTTTCTGACTGTTGCTCTGAATGTTAGTGACCCTTCACCTATTCTTGGTTTTCTGTATGGCAGGAGCCCTGGAATCAGCTCCAAGTTGTGGACCAAGGATTCGAGCAACAGACAGCACTGGAGCCTGAGAAGGTGAGGTACTTGACGCTTTACATACAGTGCCTTGCGAAAGTATTCGGCCCCCTGGAACTTTTCAACCTTTTGCCACATTTCAGGCTTCAAACAAAAAGATATAACATTTTAAATTTTTGGTGAAGAATCAACAACAAGTGGGTCACAATTGTGAAGTGGAACAAAATTTATTGGATCATTTAAACTTTTTTTATAATAATAAAACTGAAAAGTGGGGCGTGCAAAATTATTCGGCCCCCTTGCATTAATACTTTGTTGCGCCAGCTTTTGCTGCGATTACAGCTGCAAGTCGCTTGGGGTATGTCTCTATCAGTTTTGCACATCTAGAGACTGAAATTCTTGCCCATTCTTCCTTGCAAAACAGCTTGTGCTCTTTGAGGTTGGATGGAGAGCGTTTGTGAACAGCAGTTTTCAGCTCTTTCCACATATTCTCAATTGGATTTAGGTCTGTACTTAGACTTGGCCATTCTAAGACCTGGATACGTTTATTTTTGAACCATTCCATTGTAGATTTTGCTTTATGTTTGGGATCATTGTCTTGTTGGAAGAAAAATCTCCGTCCTAGTCTCAGGTCTTTTGCAGACTCCAACAGGTTTTCATCCAGAATGGTCCTGTATTTGGCTCCATCCATCTTCCCATCAATTTTAACCATCTTCCCTGTCCCCGCTGATGAAAAGCAGGCCCAAACCATGATGCTGCCACCACCATGTTTGACAGTGGGGATGGTGTGTTCAGGGTGATGAGCTGTGTTGCTTTTACGCCAAACATATCCTTTTGCATTGTTTCCAAAAAGTTGGATTTTGGTTTCATCTGACCAGAGCACCTTCTTTCACATGTTTGGTGTGTCTCCCAGGTGGCTTGTGGCAAACTGTAAAGGAGACTTTTTATGGATATCTTTGAGAAATGGCTTTCTTCTTGCCAGTCTTCCATAAAGGCCAGATTTGTGAAGTGTTCGACTGATTGTTGTCCTATGGAGACTCTCCCACCTCAGCTGTAGGTCTCCGCAGTTCATCCAGAGTGATCATGGGCCTCTTGGCTGCATCTCTGATCAGTCTTTTTCTTGTTCGAGATGAAAGTTTAGAGAGACGGCCGGGTCTTGGTAGATTTGCAGTGGTCTGATACTCCTTCCATTTCAATATGATCACTTGCACAGTGCTCCTTGGGATGTTTAAAGCTTGGGAATTCTTTTGGTATCCAAATCCGGCTTTAAACTTCTCCACAACAGTATCAAGGACCTGCCTGGTGTGTTCCTTGGTCTTCATGATGCTCTCTGTGCTTTAAACAGAACCCTGAGACTATCACAGAGCAGGTGCATTTATACGGAGACTTGATTACACACAGGTGGATTCTATTTATCTTCATCAGTCATTTAGGACAACATTGGATCATTCAGAGATCCTCAATGAACTTCTGGAGTGAGTTTTCTGAACGGAAAGTAAATGGGCCGAATAATTTTGCACGCCCAACTTTTCAGCTTTATTATTACAAAAATAGTTTAAATGATCCAATAAATTTCGTTCCACTTCACAATTGTGACCCACTTGTTGATTCTTCACCAAAAATTTAAAATGTTATATCTTTTTGTTTGAAGTATGGAATGTGGCAAAAGGTTGAAAAGTTCCAGGGGGGCGAATACTTTCGCAAGGCGCTGTATACCCTTAGGGTATGGCTACACATTGACATTGGTTGCAAAACATGTGTCACAGCCAGGATAGAGTAGAGGTGATCTCAGAGAAATGACTTGGATCGCCATGCGAGTTGCAAGTAATCCAACACTACTGATTTCTTGTAACTTGTGCGGCGATCCCATTCATTTCTATGGGATCAAGACTACTGTGCTATCCTGGTTGCAACATATGTTGTGCAACCAGTGTCACCATGTAGCCATATCCTAAGCCCCTTCACTAACAACCACAAAATCAAATAATCCAAATAGTGGATGTTTTTTTGCTGAGGAAAAACCCCAGAAATTTGCAGTAAAGTCTAAATGTTCAGTGTTGGTTTTGCTAAGAAGCTTTAGCAAATATATAGATTTCAAACAAAATTTTGTAGCGTATACAGAATTTGCTCTGGATTGGCAATAGCTCTGCCACCGGCAGTTTTGCAGTGGACTGAACTCTTGTCATTGCAGCAGTTCTCTCATTGACGTCAATGGGATCAGTACTGCAGTGTCAAGCTCAGGAAAAGATGGACAGTCCCTTTAAGGTAATGTGTTCGTGATTATAACTTGAGCAATCCTATGACAACAATAACCAGGAGACAGAGATGTATTGAGAATATGCAGATTGAATACCTTACTCATTCAGACCACAGCATAATGCCAGTAGTGTGCCTACTTTTTGTGACATTTGTGACTTTGGTGCTCATATCCAGTCACACTAGATATAAATTCACAGTAAAGCTAATATACACGTAACAAACAGAGTATTTGCTAGAATATTACTCTTTCAGAATTGCCAAGATTGTTAAAAATGCCAAGACACACGAGAGATCTGGAATGTCGGCTTGGCTCTTGTACTCTGTTGAGAGGTAATGTTTCACAGCTCAGCCTTTAAATACATCTGAACTGATTTCCTGATGTCTGCTACAGACAAGTGAAAGGCTGTTGTCATTTATCTCAGAGGAAATGTTTTACTACAGCCAGATGACTTGGAGTGGAGATTACCCAAGTGAAAAGAATGTCCGTAGGTGTAATGACTGAAAGCATGGACTAGCTCATTGTGCGGTATAAATGTATGGTAACATAATATATTTGCAGTACCCCAAAGCTGGGGGTACTTGCAAATTGTTCGTTGTTTAGTGTTTGTTATGTCATTTAATGCTATGCATACCAGCATGGTTTTTGTATGGGTCCTATGGGCTTTATCAACTGTGAGGCAGCTCCTAGAGGAGGCTGGGAGATGGACTGGTTAGATAGACCCCTAGCTTAGTCTAGTGTAGTTACTATTTTGATAGACCACTAGCTTAGTCTAGTGTAGTTACTAGTTTGATAGACCTCTAGCTTAGTCTAGTGTAGTTTCTAGTTTGCAGAGGAAGTGAGAGGCTGTGTTTAGCCTCATGCCACTAAACTAGGCCTCAAGCTACAGAGACTAACTATCTCTGCATAAACTATCAAGAGAGAACCATCTGCACAATATGGTACTCCAGGAAAGCAGAGAGAAGTTCCAGGATCTGTAGCAGCCGAGCAAATGGAGTCAATGAGGTACTCCACCATCAAAAGCTATGGACATTACTGCTATGAATGGTAATCTGCTAAGACATCATCGACACCAAGACATTACCTGGCCAGTCGTATCTTAAACCAATATGTTGCAGTAGTGAATTACAGATATCATTTTAAAAGTGTCAAAAAGTGGATGTACTACAACCCTCACTCTAGGTTCAAGTTTGATGTGATCCATGGCCACAATTTCAAGTGGTCTCTGGCTTACTATTGGATGAAGAGGGTCTGTTTGATAATGTTTTCCTTCTCTGGTGACAGCACATGTTTGGCATTCATGGCACCAAGTTTCAATGGCTTGCAGCATTTTTATCCAGCTTTTTAAGTGGCAAAATCTCCTTATATGTTGTGGTACATTTCTAGGACCATTTTTTTTGCGCCTCTGCAGGGTACCAGGAGTTGATGTAAATGCACATTAGTGATAGGATCAAGGGTTCTTCGGAACAGTAGGCCTTTCTGGATGAAAAGTTGCTTTCTTTGCTGCTATAGGGGGATCAGTTCTACCTCTACAGATTCTGTCGGGTTCTCTTCTGGTATTCTTCCACTTGTGACTCAGTTTGAGGATGGATCCAAAATCCTTTTTCTTGGAGTTTTGCTGTAGGCCTGGTTGGTATTTTGCTGTGCGAACCTGGTGTAGAAAGATTGCATTTCTACTTCTTCTCAGTTGTCATCTGATGTGGTAGAATTTTCTTTTGTAGTCAATGGACAAGACATAGGCGTTCTTGTTGGATTTACTGTACTTGATCACAAAGTCAAAGTTCACAAGCCTTGAAGCCCAACTTTGCTGTAGAACTCCTAGTGGAGCAGTGTTTAAATGAGCAAGTGCAGCATCCTGCTCCATGTGTTTCAGTATACAGTGACCTGCAAAATTGAGTGAAAGAAGATATTTCTGTGTAACGTATGCCTTTCTTGCCTGTGTCTATATACTGACGGAATGGCTGGTTGCAGTTTCAGCTTCTTCTTTAGAAGTTGGAAAGTGATCTCACATTCTTTACTCCAGTTAATAGGGATCTTGGCCATCAGATAGGCCTTAGGTTGCCCCTTCAGAAGTTCTCGGAGAGGCTCAGTATTTTGTGTGAAGTGTGGTAATATGAATATTCTGTATTCTGGATGTTCTGCACTGATAAAGTGTCTCAGACACTTAGCTTGAGGCTTGAGCAGAGGTGACCCTTGCATGGTTTCATTTTTAGCCCATGTTTGATGAGGGTTTGGAATATTTTGTCTGGGTGCTGTTGGTGCTCTTCATATGATTTGGCATGAATGATCGTGTTGTCTAAGTAAAAAAAGGACTGTCTCAAAGTTTTTGTGGCCAACCATATAATTTAATTAATTTCTGAAAGGTACTAGGTGCATTGCAGAGTCCAAATGGCATACTTTATAACTGAATCAGAACAGGCCCATGGAAGTAGTCAAGGTGGTCTTTTCTCTGTCTTTTCCTCTAATGGGTTCTTGACAGTACCTTCTGGTTAAGTCCAGTGTAGAGAAGTAGGCAGCAGATCCAAGGATTTAAGCATTTTTCTATGCAATGGGTATGCATATTTGTGCATGGTGTCAGGCACAGACCACAGCGGTATCAGGCTCCCATTGAGTCATGACAAATAGTCACATGGTTGCAAGGGATGCCTGACATCACTGTTGATCGATTCAGCCCAGCGGGGCATCGCAGGCTGGGAGAAGAAGCGGCCAGTGGGGAGCCAGTGCCAGGAAGCAGGTAAGTCATTTTCCATTTGCAGGTCCTGAAGAATGGACGGGGTAGCGTTGCCAACCCTCGCCATTATTGCACAACCCTTTTAAGACATCTAGTCATATGCAATTTTTAGGTGGACACAGCATAAACTTAACTAATATGTACTTTTTTTTAGACAAATTTTGATCTTCTGGACAGCATGCCATTCAGCTTTGTAAATGGAAAATTTCTTACAGAAAAGAAGCATGTTGTGTTGGATATCTGCCAATGTGGCAACTGTACTACATACAATTTGGCATAAACAAGTTGTATTTTTTTCAGTGCAATCTATGCAATGAACCACGGGGGATGTGGAGAGGAAGGGAGTAGTTATACTCATGTGGGAGTCCTCACTGTGTTGCTCCCTGGTCTGTGCAGTGATAGGAAGGGCACACCTTTCTTCCCTTCAGGGTACATGCTGGTTTTGAGGCTCCTGTCTAGTGTTAGGTGCAGTATATTTGGTGTAGATGGATTTTGAGGTACAAGGCAGGGTCCCTGAATATTGTAACTGCAATGCAGGTGTTGGTGTATGCAATGAGGAGATCAGGTTTTATACAAGTCCACTGTACTTCACTGAAATACTTGGTTTACACAGGTGCTACACATATTGAGTGCTGTCTTTATAGTTTGCATATGCCATTCCCAAAGCTGTGTCTGGGAGGCTGGTCTCTATGTCTGTTCAAACGGGCTGTACAATCTCTTTTTTTCTCAGCCTAAAGGGTGCAACTAACATCTCCTACTCTCATTATAGTGTATATCTGCAGAATCCTCAGTGGAACCCAGTCTCTGAACACAGAGCCTTTTGTCTTTTTAAACCAGTAGCTTATTGCCCCCACCAGTATGCACAGTCTGTAACCACAATGTAGGTGCATTACGTTTCTCTGACAAATACTTTGCACTTTCCTTATATGACCACTTAACTTTCTGTGTAAGCCAGCGGTTCTCTCCATCAATGGCTGGCACAAATTCCGTCACTTTGCAGCTTTTCAATCCACTGGTTGAAGTTTCCTGGTAAGTTCTGGACTCTTGCTGCACACACATCCAAAGCTCACACTAGACTGACCTACTTCCTCCTAGAGAGGAAGGGTTGGTGCCAGACTTGCATAGAATCATTAGATGGGAACCTCCTGCTCACTCCATATACAGACTGTGGGACACATAGTGGATAGAATACAATGACATTAACACCTGCAGTGGAAAGCTACATCTGCTGTTATGTATCTACAATACAAAGAATCTAGAAACGTTTTAAGCAATATTATTGAAACACAACTATAACATAGTAACATGGTTTTGAAGTCTAAAAAAGACCTCTCTCCATCCAGTTCAGCCTGTTATCCTGCAACTTGTGCCCAGTTTAGTGTCATCTGAAAAAATTGATATTTTACTGTGCAAGCCTTCTACAAGATCATTAATAAATATATTGAAGAGAATAGGTCCCAATACTGACCCCTGTGGTACCCTACTAGTGACCCAATCTGAGTGTGTACCATTAATAACCACCCTCTATATTCTATCACTGAGCCAGTTACTTACCCACATACAGACATTTTCTCCCAGTCCAAGCATTCTCATGTGGTACAGTGTCAAATGCTTTGGAGAAGTCCAGATATACGACATCCATTGATTTGACACAGTCAAGTCTAGAACTTACCTCATCCTAGAAACTGATTAAATTGGTTTGACATGACCGATCCCTCATGAAGCCATGCTGACATGGCGTTATTTGCTTATTTTCATTGAGGTACTCCAAGATAGCATCTCTTAGAAAACCTTCAAACGGTTTACCCATGACAGATGTTAAACTTGCCGGCCTATAGTTTCCGGGCTCAGTTTTTGTACCCTTTTGAAATATTGGCACCACATTTGGTGTGCGCCAATCCAGTGGAACACTCCCTGTCAGTATAAAGTCATTAAATATCAGAAATAAGGGTCTGGCTTTGACATTACTTAATTCTCTTAGGATACGGGGGTGTATGCCATCTGGTTCCAGCGATTTGTTTATTTTCATCTTTTTAAGACGCTTCTGTACTTCTTCCTGGGTCAGAAATACATTCTGTATTTCATCTGACAGTTTACTTTCCTCAGTAGATAAAGTGGAGAAAAAAATATTTAATAGCTTTGCTTTCTCCTCATCACTCTGTAAAGGTCCAACACCTTCACATTTATACTTTTTACTACATATATATCAGACTACTGTTCAATGTGCATTGTAAACAATATCAGAATCCAAATCAGATGAGCATGCTACTTATAGACCCTGAAAACACAAAGGTTACTGGGGAATGTGAGCTCAAATACCAAAATAATAACATGTATATGCATGTAAATTATTTTTGTAATATAAGCAAGTAAATTATTTTTGTAATATAAGTAAAGAAAACTATTTGCAAAGTTGCTCTACTTGGGCTACATTCAAATCTGAGTCAGAGGCTTCGTTCATAGGGCATCTGTCACAGAGTTAATAAAAAATAGTGAAGAGAAAGCCCCTGCATGCAGGACTTTTATCTCTACTAAAAACATTCTCCCAAATGTAAACCAAATGGACATTATAGATAGTGGGATCTGTTAGGCTCCATTCCTGTCCGTTATGTGCCAAATCCAGCACTTCCGTCATTTTTACTCTTTTGCTATAATGGAGAAGAAGAATAGACATAAATAGCCCTGATGTGAAAGCACCCTTACATCAAAATTTTATTGAAACTGAAAATAACTGAAAGTACATCTACACTTTTAAATTAAAGGTATCACCTACGTGTTTTAACTAATTAAAACCAGATAGTGATACATATCATTTTTATGTAATCTGTTTTTATTTTCTGATTGTAGATTTTTTAATTTTATGGTAACTGTGCAAAATCCCTAGCCTCTCAGTGCACAGGCTGAAGAGTCCAAAGTCTCTGAGTATTAGCTGGCTCTGCATTAACCCTTTCCACAGTGCACTGCAAATACAGTGCAAGAACACTGCAAATAAGCAGGATATATTAAAATAAAGATTTAAAATGCAGTTCAACAATATAAAATAGTAAAAGTGTAAACAACGGCATAAATCATGATGCAAGTTAAGCCTTCAAAGTGCAACAACGTGATGGCTTTGTATAGCAGCAGCAGGGACAAGTGTCCGCAAACATCCATACTCCAAAGTACCCCTGCTCCAGGGTACTAAGTTAATAGCATTTAGAGATATGCTTTACAGCAACCGCAGAAACAATAGACAGAATTGACAGGAGATGATTATTTGACTTTTATTGGAGAGTTTTCTAGACATGTCCTGTGACATGTGCAGAGGTCATTGTGCAAACAGGGGGAGGACATGAGCTGTGACCATTACCTATTGTGAATGATGGATCCTGTGTTTTCTATATATAAATTGGTGTATTTATTGTGAATAGTGCAATCATGAACATGTCATTATAATCCCTCCTGATTGAGGTTGACTGCAAAGTATTATGAGCAAACTCCAAAGTTTTGGGAGATTTGAGACAACTTCAGTTAGTTTAGAACTGATTTACTCATTTATCCTCTTTATGACAGAACTGAGAGCCACACCATTTTGATGAGGGTCTTAGTAAACAATAGGTCACAGCACTCTACCACTTCACTGGCTTTAGTGGGTGCAGGTCCAATTCAGGTCCCAACTCCACCCAGGGACACTATATCCAATATACAAACAAGAGACAGCACTCCACTTTTGTTGGTGAATCAAGTAAGTATTTTTATTTTTGTTTTCAGCCAAACATTTTTCATATGCAACGTTTCAGGCAAAAATGTTCCCCTTCTTCAGGCTAGTGGTATATGGAGTAGACCTGGTCAGCTGTGAGGTCTACTCCATATACCACTAGCCTGAAGAAGGGCAACATTTTTGCCCGAAACGTTGCATATGAAAAATGTTTGGCTGAAAACAAAAATAAAAATACTTACCTGATTCACCAACAAAAGTAGAGTGCTGTCTCTTGTTTGTATATTTTGATGAGGGTATCTCAGCCTGTAAGTAAATAAATGAAAAACTACAAGCAGTTTTATCGCAAATCTGTTTTAATGAATATCTGTTATAAACCACACATAGAAAAATAAATAAGTATTGAAAATTAATGTTATTGTCCTTTTATACAATCAGATCAAATTAAACATGTGTTCATAGATATAGTAAAAGCACTGGGAAACAGAATGCTCTAATCATATCAGAAACATTTTATATTGTCCAAACACAACTCATTTCACCGCATACTGACATTGTGTTCCCATCTGACCTTGTAGCATAATGATCCCTTGTTCAATTTTAATAAAATAGAGATTTGAGACAGAATAGGGGAAATAGGCTTTTCACACTGTGCTACAGCTATACACTTGGAATATTTTGATTTACACACCAATTCTATAGTCAACTACACTTTTGGATCCCTCAAGTTTATAGCACTGTATAATTATTTTTTTGGAATGGGAGTTATTGGCAGACAAATAAAACTATTTGGCATATACCACATATGTTCTGTAGCACGCTGAAGGTATTGCCTGATGACTATCTTGAAAGGCTTTTTTTTTGGCCCATAACATATACTGGAGAGTGTTATGGGCAATTCCTGGAAAACAGTATACAAATGAGCCTTTAGCAAGCCCTGCCTCTAATGCCACCAGACGTAAGGCAGCTATTCTATAGGTCAATGTTTGACCCTATAAATAGGCCTTGAGACTCTCTTATTAAATAAGCCAGCACCTTATCTGCAGACAGCTGTTTCGGGGTGGACCAAAGAGTACTGGCTTAAGTGGGTGAGAGGCCTAAGTCAGGATTTAGGGAATGCATTATCTCCTTATGGAGATATAAACACCTTCAGGAGTGTTATAGGCCAGGCAAAGTTCATATGCATATCCTCTTCCCAGAATTCCAGAGGAGCGTTGCCTGGCTTATAAGACTTCTCACACCATGTGACATACGTAGAGGATCACGTGGGTGGGGGTGTGGGGTGGGAATGGAGAACTGTAACCATCACCTATTGTGAATGGTGTGATCCTATGTTATCTACCGCCAGCTCAGGTGTTACCATTCACTGTAATCCTTACAGTGATATTAATGAGAAGACTGCTGAGTAGTGATTTTTGTAAAACAGAAAATGACAGCCTACTGTGAGGATCACTAGTCAGTGTGAAAATGGCACTATTTCAGGATTTGTTTGTGTAGATAATGACCTGGAAAATGAAAAGAAAACACCAGAAATGTTGAAAAAATGTTTAATATAAAATCCTAATATTTAACTAAAGATTCAATTTAATTGTTTACTAGCTAGCTCTGTGGTATTTTTCTATCATTTTGGACCACTGATTTTTTTATTATTATTACTTTGTACAATATACTTTGTACAATATATTGAATGTAAGAAAAATTAATACAGTAAAACATGTAAATAAAACACTTCATTTTTATGATACAAAAGTTTGAAGAGCATGAGCTTGTGATTGTGATGTCTTTAATGTCTATACAGTAAGTCATACAATTCTATGGGTTTATTTCAAGTACTGCAATTGTATTTATATTAGCAGAGGTTATTTGTTACAAAGTAAGTAATATTACGGGTCATTTAGTAGCTTTATTACATTAAGCATACAATAGATACTACAGTATGAGCTGTAGGTAAGGCTACTTTTACACTTGCGTTTGCAGGATCCGTTTGTGAGATCCGTCACAGGCTCTCTTAAACGGTCCTGAAGTGATCAGTTTTGTCCTAATGCATTCTGAATGGAAAAGGATCCGTTCAGAATGCATCAGTTTTGCTTCAGTTTGCTTCACTTGAGTCTCCATTCCGTTTGGAGGTGGAAACTAAAACGCTGCTTGCTGCGTTTTGGTGTCCGCATGAAGAAACTGATGCAAACGGATTTGTCATGACTCACAATGTAAGTCAATGGGGACGGATCCGTTTAGTCTGACACAATAGAAAACTGATCCATTCTCCATTGACTTTCAATGGAGTTCAAGAGGGATCCGTCTTTGCTATGTAAAAGATAATACAAACAGATCCGTTCAGAACGGATGCAGACGGTTGTATTATCATGACGGATCCGTTTGTGAGAGCCTGGACGGATCTCACAAACGAATCCTGCAAACACAAGTGTGCAAGTAGCCTAACTTGAAGTACAAGCATCCTGTATTATTTGAGAAATGAATTATCAGGATCAAACAAGTAAAAATGATTGTCCTTTTTTTTTTTTTTTATAAAGTGTTCTTTTAGGTTTATGCAGACTGGTTGTGGCACACTGAAGTGTAGTAGAGGGCTCATGTATCTCTATGGCAGCTGTTATGGTTGGATACAAAAAGGATCCATAATATGGCCATGTGCATTAGTCTTGTTGGCGATGCCTGTGTTCATTTGTTGCATTTTTGGTCCAACAAGTATGAGTGAATTAACCATATACATTAATAATTAGTTTCACTTCTCTGTTGCATGACCAAAGTCACAGTTTTTCATTTGGTCAATAAATCAGTCACTGATCCTCACTAAATTATTTCATCATGATTTCTATGGCAAACGAGGTCTTCTCTGGTTAGCAGATAAGTTCCTATTACGTCTAGAGGATAAAGAACTAGATGCTGGATAAGGTATAATGCGTGAAGACGTTTCTCTTTGTTCATTCTCCTGCATGCCACGCCGAATCTCACTGAGAGTTTCACCTGGGTTATTAAGTAGACGTTGGAAGAAGCTTTTTATTGTAACTGGTTTCTCCTGGCAACGAAATGTCAATGCAATGCCAACCTGGGATCTCATTTCCCTAGAAAACCCATCAGAAGTGCCATCAAAACATCTTCCAATAGCAATTTCTTTGGCTAGCCTTGGATTCTGGTCAGTGACTGTATAAATTCCATAGTTATGTCCAAGGGGATCAACTGGGGCCAACATATTAAATGTCCCAGTATCGTTCCCTAAAGCTAGTGGTGGGTGGCGTTTTAGGTAGTCTTCCAAAAGTCTGTTTACCTCAACAACATGGCAGCTTCCTTGAGGAGTCACCGTTACTAAAGTGCGATCTAGTAAATCTTGGTCATAAAGCTTTCCACTACACTTGAATTCTAAACAAGCTGCTGAGCTGCCTTGCACTAACATATCCCTAACACTACGAATATCCCTCAAACCATACAGCTGACCCATAGTCTTTTCATGCATTCCTCCAATATTTCGTGACCGGACCATATACTCCTGCTGACCCTGTATCTGAACCTTTAAATAGCAGGCCCTGAACTCTTGTGGATTTGGCCACCAAGACAGATAACTACCAACCCATGAGGTTAAATGTGACTCAACAAAAGGGACAACATTGTACTCATACTTGTTTTCCTCCACTCTATAAAATCGAAAATGATTGTCGGAGACTTGGGCTTCGTCACATGCTCGCAAGTTTCTGTAAGCATATATCGGGCCACTTGTCTCTTCAAAATTATTTGTGTTTGGCTTGGCAATATTGAATTTGAAAGCTGTCTTTTTACCAGCAGGGTCTTCATGATCAGTTCGCTGATAGTTAAATTTTGACAAGTAAGGCTGGGACACTCCTATTACATTGGGGTTTAATTTGGGGGAAGAGGGAACAGCTTCCAGTTCCTCCCCACCCATTGTAGCAGTGACATATGCAGTGTAGGCATCTGGCTGCTGAGCATCACAAAAAGCAGGGAGACAGGCTCCATTGATTCCTGTTATTACACTGTCAAATCTACCCCAAGCTCTAGGGTTTGATGAGAATCCTGGCATAGGTTCTAGATTTATAAGAGTAACCACAACACCTTCTACCTGTTCATTAGGCATAAACTTCTCATTCATGTAAGCACGTACCTTAACAAAACATCTCCTAAACTCTGGTACATCCAAGTTGAAAAGCCTTCTCTCTTTTATTTCTAACTGTCCTATTAAAAATGACCTTTCCTCTCTCTTTCTCCTCTTACCCTCTGCTGCCATGTGGAAAGTACTTTCCTCTTCCCATAAGCCAGTCTGTGGGTTCAAAGACCAGAGTTTCATTTCCTTTAGATGCTGAGGCATCTTTACTTGTTCAGTATCCAGCCGAACCTCCACTTTTCCAGTTTGAAGCACTGAATTAGTACCTTTCTCTCTGAAGTCCACAGCAAACATTCCATACGTCCTGAGTGGAGAAATATCTCCATTACTGTTGACAAAATTTAGATCACTTGATGCAGCTGATGCTGTGCTAATGTTTCTAGGATCCAAAAACGTTAAGCTGGCCATTACTGTACCACTGTAAGCTTCTCCTGTGATTCTGGTAAAAGAGTTTGGTGGTATTACTAACTCTCCAACTGGATCTTCACCAATCACGTCTCCAAGAGGAATTGTGTTTGTCACTAAAGGGTTCAGATTAACTGGGTCTTTCTTTCTCATGATTTTTATATCTTGGTAAATAGTATTTCCTTTTGGATCAAATGGAATAATTTTTATAGAGTCTACAAATTTCTCTTCAGGATCCACAAATGTAACCACCAACCTTTTTGTTCCATCAGGCACTTCCAAGGTGAACTCTCCTTTGTAACCCGTAAAGCCCATGTTTTTTCCATTCATAAAAATTTGACCAAACTGAAGTGGAGCACCAGTGTCATAAGCAGTCACTTGTCCACGAACCAAAACCTTAGGCTGTGTGCACTGGGCACATCCACATGCTACAACAACCATAATTGGTAGAGTGTACCCAGGGCACTTAACTTCTTGCAGTTTCATTTGCTTGACTCCACAGCAGTATTCAACTTTATCTTTGCACTGAAGATCAGAGCTTAGATGACCAGCACACTGTGAATTTGGGCACTTGCCTACGTTGTAGAAATTAGAGCCAGTTTTAGTTTGAGAGCAATCAGTTGGGAGCTGGATTAAATGTTCCTGTGGGGAACGGTCACAGTGGGATTCACTTTTACCTTAAATAAAAAGACATCACATTTATAATAAAAACATGAGAAAATAGATGACAAATATGGCAGGTATTTAGCCGTTTGTTGTTACCTATTACTGTTAGATGGGCTATGGAAGACTTGATGACACCCAGCCCATTACTTGCTTTGCACTGGTATGTACCAGCATGTACTGTTTCTATATTTCGCAGAATTAAATTTTTGTCATATTTGATTTTGGTTTTGTCCAATAGTGTACCATTGTGATACCTGTAAGTGAAATAAATGAAATCAAATAAGACAGATTTACAGTACCACAGAAACTAGAGACCATTTCAGCAGTACAAAGGGATACCACATATAATTTCAATAAAATACTGCTACTATTTACTGTCAATTTTCTGTCATGTTTATCCTGTACCCTAACTTAAAGGGATGTTCTAAGATTAAAGGATTGATAACCTATCCTTAGAATAGGGCATAATATCAGAACAGTGGAGGATAAACTCCTGACACCCCAGCAATCATCTGGCAAAGCTACAAGATTCAGAACAGCTGCTACTAAATGTACAGCATTTATGGGTATGGAGCAATGTTGACAATGAAGTTTGCCCAAGTGCCATGGTCTCTTGAAACAGCTGATCGGGAGGGGTGCTGAGATTCAGACCACCATCGATATCATATTTAATGTCTATCCTTAGGATATGCTATAAATATTGCTATCTTGGAAAACTGGAGTTTCTACCTCCAATCATTCTTTGTCTCCTCCCTGTATGAGGTCTACCTTTACTATTGTATCACCTTTAAAATATATTTGAAACTAAATATAAGGCTGAAATAATTGAATAAATATAATATATAAACATATTATCCAAATTATGAAACTTCTGAGTTGCAAAGCTGATATCCTAGACACCATGTATAAATCATTCTGCACATTTCAGAATTTGTAACATAAAAAGTTTCAAAACCTTGGTTTAGTTAGTATTTATAGTTACTATAACATGTCTCTTAATTGTGTATTTCCCATCACAACTCACCAGTAATACTTAGATGTAATTGGATTGCCAACAGCTTCACAGCAGAATGTTACCTTATGCCCCTCTCTACGAATTTTCGAGTTTGGATGTTGTACTATGTATGGTTTTTCTGAAAATTTACAAGCAAAAAATCATAGTATTAGAACAATTAGCCTCACATACAACAGAAATAATGGGGATTTTCAGTGCAGATTTACATTCAGAAAATAGATTCTTTTGTTTTTATAATCCACTCTGAGCTCCTTCCCAATATTTTTTCTCCCTGGACAGCCCCTTAAGGCCACTTTCACACCGTCAGTGTTTGGTCTTGGTTTGGTTAATTTAGAGCCAAAAACCAGAGTGGAGGCTACACAGAAGTAAGTTATAATGGAGAGATTTGTACCTGTTCTGTGTTTTTGACCTGCATCTTGTTTTGGTTCATAAACTGAAGACAGAAGTTTGGTGCGTAATTAGCATATGTTCACATCTAATTTGTGATAAATATCAGGCCTGGAGTATAGGATGCTACTAATCACATGTCTCTTATCTTCACTATTGCATGTCTCACTCCCCTTCAAGATAATGAAAATGCTGTAACTACTTAAGAGCTGTGGTGGTGTCATCTGGTGAGCATTCAGAAAGGTTACATTTCTCTAATTTTCAAAAGTTCAGAAATCTCCTTAAAAAATAAATGTCCCATGCTATATTGCAGTGTTAATATACTGTATTGTTCATTATATATCCTATAGGTTATATATACAGAGAGTGAGAGGTTTCTAGCTACTGGTACCACCTTTTCCTCTCTAGGAGGAAGTGAGTCAGTCTAGTGTGTGAAGTGGATGAATAAACAGCTAAGAAGCACCGCTCATCAGGGCATTCTTCAACCCTGGGGATTAGAAGCAGCAAAGGAACACCATATGTGTCAGCCCTTGCGAGAAAGCGATACTGAATCTTACAGAATGTAGAACAGTCACAAGGGAAAGTGCAGTACATTCATCAGTGAAAGGTAAACACATCATCTATATACTGGCTACAGAATTTTGTGCATACTGGTGGGAGCAATAAGCAATATACCCCTTAGGCTGGGAAAGGAGAGATTATACAGCATTATTGAAGAGAGAGAGAGAGACTCGATTCCCACACACAGCCTTGGGAAATTGCATGTGCCAATTGTAAAGACTGTGCTTAATATGTACAGTGCTTGTGTGAACCATCTATTGAACTACCACAGTAAAGTTAAGTGGATTTGTTGCACTGCACATGGCCTCATTATTGCCTCACATGTCAGGGAACCTTTCCTTGCACTTCAAAACCTAACACCACCACGAGCACCCTAAATCACTATCAGGCAGGAAAATTCCCAAAGCCTGGGAGTTCCCTGAAGGGAAGAAAGATGTGCCCTTCTCATCACTGCATGGCCCAGGGGAGCAGCAGAATGAGTAACTATTACCTCCATTATCGCTACTACCACTCCTATTGTCTCTCCCTTTCCTGGGCTTGCTGCAATATTTATCATTGATATGAAACCTACCTAATCTCTTTAAGACAACCTCAAAATAAGAAATGTTGGGCTCATTCTTCCAGCTTTGTAATGCTCCAGTAGAGAATCCATCCATTGTCACTGTGATATTTCTGTGTGCATCTTTGCAGACACCTTTCAAGTTGAACATCCCATACTGATCAGTTGTAACTTGGATCTTTCCATTGAAAAAAATGTTGGCATTGCGCTGAACAGACCCATGTGTACTTTGAACTTTTCCCACCAAAGTGTGGTTGGCACAAATGCATTCATGGCATGATGATTCTGTGTTTTCAAAAAGAGGTTAAAAACTCATTAGTTTTACAAATTTGCAACTTGGAGACAAGTAATTAAAAACGTTTGTTTTGAATTTAAAAACTAGCCCTCCTTTTTCTCCCAGAAACAGTTGATCCAATCCATGGGTTGTGTCTGGTATTTTGGCATTGTTATATTTGGTTTGGCACTGGCTAAACAGGGTGCAGAGTCTGATGATTCTCCCCATTCTTCATCCTAACCCCCCGCAAGGAGGTGTAGACTTTTCCATTCTGATTTCCTGGTATAGGTCATTGATTGGCTGTGCTGTAGCAAAACATTTGTGGAAAAGTTGGAAATATAGTCAAAGGTTGTCAATGGAACTGCAGACCAGAGAAAGAGACTGAACCATAATCAGAAGACCTGGGATAGAACCCCAGGAACAAAGAAACAAAACCATCATGGATCATTGGTTTGCCCTGGCAAACTGACACCACTGGCGGTGCAGACGAGTAAAGTAGTGGCCATATCTAGCATGACCACGGCTGAAGACAGGAATAGAAGAAGAGATGTCCAATTGCTAGGACCTGCAGCTACTTGGAGATATGCACCGCTGGAACCTGGAGAGTTTTCATCTGAACGCTGCCCATGGAAAAAAGTGAAGCTGTTTCTGGACAGAAAAAGCAAACTCTTTACCAGCCAACAATGAATCTTGGAATATTATAACAAATGGTTCTTTATACCATATGTGTAGATGACTTTTTAGTTGTGTATATAACAGTAATAACATAACCATTCACAATTTTCTTAAGAAAATTCTAAACCTACAATGGACTGAAAAAAAAGTTGTACACATATAAGTTGTACACACATATATTGATGGACATGGACATATATTGATGGACATGGCTTACCAGAAACACAATGGATGAAATGTACTAAACATAATTCTCCAGAATTCTGTCACAAACTGTACTAAAAAAAGTTCCTGGCATGTGCAAAATTTATTATACCCAGCTAAAAGCTTTTGTTTATAGAATAGATGGTGTTTTAAAAAAGAATGATAAAATGCATCACATTTCATAAAGATATGAACTACTCTCCTACTAATATGTGAGAATGCAGTGCGTGTACTGTAGTGCCTACAGAAGATGCCATATGTACACATAAGCTGGACTCTATCATTATTACAGGGCTTGGGCCACCATTAAATGTTTTTTCAATATAATTCAGCATGAAAAACTAATTACTTTTGTAATTTGCTTTCTTTGAAAAAAAACCTCTAGCTTTGAGACACTCTTTCTTTTACACCAGGGCTCCCCTGGTGTTTTATCTGTATAGCAATGCGCATGTCGACGTGCTGAAGTAGTTTTACATGCTCAGTTGTATGCTTCAACTGCCACCAGCTCTATCTACCCTTAGAAGTAGTCACAATTAGGCCCCATTCATATGACCGTATTATCAGTCCGCATCTGATCCACATTTTTGGTGAATCAGAAGCAGACCCATTCATTTTCATTCCACGGTCCCGCAAAACAAATAGAACATGTCCTTTTCTTGTCTGTTTTGTGGGCAAGAATAGGTATTGCTAACATAGGGTGCAATGTGCTGGACAAACACCAGCCAGCATCCGTGTTTGGCAGATCCGCAACTTGCAGAGCACAAAATAGATAAGGTCGTGTGAACATACTCCGTGAGAAAGACCATGTCCCACTGAGCTGCCAGCCTGAAATAAATCTAGCAGAGCATTTGGAGTAAAGAATAGGAGGATTTATAACTCCATATGAGGTACAGCGCTGGTTCTAGCTTTGTTAGAAAGAGATTGTCATGTAGTAAATTATGTATGGGTTTCATTTTTACATCAATCATGGCATAACCCATTTTAATGATTCTTTAGGTCTCATACACTCAGCTGTACTTTTCTTCAGTGTGCTATATGTTTTTAAAAAGGAGACCACACTGACCCATACAAGTCAATAGAGCTACTTACACGTGTTGTCCTCATGGATCTGCACACCTACTTTAAGAATCTCATTATCAATCGTATTCTTGTTTGGTTTTGTGCGTAAAGAAACTGAATACACAATGAAAATGTATCATACATAATCGTTTTTCAAGGATCCATATTTTGTGGACCCTAAATTGAATACAGTCGTGTGCATAAAACCTTAGCTTGATTGATGTTGATGTGAATACTTGATTTGTTGTCTTGAATGGTCTGTTGAATGGCTAGTTAGTATCATATAGTAATATTGTGGGTTTTCCTTATTGTTAAGCGGGGCATAATTTTGCATGTTTGGTTTACTTGTACATGGAGATGTCCCACACTTCTGAATTTGTAAGGCATGTCCAGAACAAGGCATCACGTTGCTAGGACAAATGCGACGTCGGACACTCTTCCCCCCACCACAGGTTTTTGTACAGGGTGTCCATGTGCTCCAAGAAGACCATTTTCCTGTAAAAGATAATGAGCAATGAAATAATCATTATTTAAAATTGAATTTTCATACATCTTAGTCTAATAGTAATCCAGAATTGCAATTCTATTCTGGATGTTTTACTTTCAGCATTGTTTGTTCAGGTTTCTGGCATGTCTGTGGATACAGTACTTCAAAATATTTTCAATATTAAAGTGTGATGAAAGTACTATATTTGAAAACTCTCAACTTTTTATAGCATTTCACAAGATCATTTAGGATTCCATGTGATGGGAGAAGTTCCAAGATATATGCAGCAACTAAATGCCAGCCAGCACAATCAGAAATTGTCTTAAACGATAGGGGGAGCATATACTGGGATGGACCATACACATTCCATAGCTGTTAGATGTTAACCCCTCATACACATGCACACATGCTCCTGACCCGGCAGAGGGGTAAAAGCCACTGTAGACACCTCTGGCAGTGGCTTATCTCTTTGAGAACAAAAGTTACAGGAAGTTGAAATCCAACTGTCCAATCCTTATCTCTCCCTATACCTGCTGTTTAGGTACTATCAAGAGGCCCGCATACATATCAGATGGTCATCTGGTCTTGCCAAAATTTAGTTGTGTATATAGCAGTAATAACATAGCCATTCACAATTTTCTTAAGAAAATTCTAAACATCCAATGGACTGAAAAAAAAAGTTCTACACATATCTACTGGCATTTATATTGATGGACATGGCTTACCAGAAACACAATGGATGAAATGTACTAAACATAATTCTCCACAATTCTGTCACAAACTGTGCTAAAAAAAAGTTCCTGGCATGTGCTAAATTTATTATACCCAGCTAAAAGCTTTTGTGTATAGAATAGATGGTGTTTTAAAAAAGAATGATAAAATGCATCACATTTCATAAAGATATGAACTACTCTCCTACTAATATGTGAGAATGCAGTGCGTGTACTGTAGTGCCTACAGAAGATGCCATATGTACACATAAGCTGGACTCATTATTACAGGGCTTGGGCCACCATTAAATGTTTTTTTTCAATATAATTCAGCATGAAAACTAATTACTTTTGTAATTTGCTTTCTTTGAAAAAAATACTCTAGCTTTGAGACACTCTTTCTTTACACCAGGGCTCCCCCGGTGTTTTATCTGTATAGCAATGCGCATGTCGACGTGCTGAAGTAGTTGCACATGCTCAGTTGCATGCTTCAACTGCCACAGCTCTATCTACCCTTAGAAGTAGTCACAATTAGGCCCCATTCATTTGACCGTATTATCAGTCCGCATCTGATTCACATTTTTGGTGAATCAGAAGCAGACCCATTCATTTTCATTCCGCGGCCCCACAAAACAAATAGAACATGTCCTTTTCTTGTCTGTTTTGTGGGCAAGAATAGGTATTGCTAACATAGGGTGGAATGTGCTGGACAAACACAGCCAGCATCCGTGTTTGGCAGATCCGCAACTTGCAGACCACAAAATAGATAAGGTCATGTGAACATACTCCGTGAGAAAGACCATGTCCCCCTGAGCTGCCAGCCTGAAATAAATCTAGCAGAGCATTTGGAGTAAAGAATGGGAGGATGTATGACGCTGGTTCTAGCTTTGTTAGAAAGAGATTGTCATGTAGTAAATTATGTATGGGTTTCATTTTTACATCAATCATGGCATAACCCATTTTAATGATTCTTTAGGCCTCATACACTCAGCTGTACTTTTCTTCATGTGTATGGCCAACTTTAGAGTAATACATAATATAATTCTGTGGTCCCTGTACTACAAATAAAGGAAGATTGGAGGCTGTAAAGGGTTATGCGGTTCTAACATAGATTAGGTCATCAATATTAGATTTGTGGGGGTCTGATACATGGTTGTTAGCTATAGCCAAAGGACCTCAGCTCCCAATCATTTGAGTAGGCACATTCAGTACCTGACAATGGCCACCACACAGTGTAAAGATCTGTGGTATTCTGGTTCCGTATACTGTTTACATCCAGAACCTCTGGCTGCTGCTAACAACCCAATGGTGGAGGTTCTGGTTGTCAGATTCTCATATTCTTATATCAGAATCTCATATTGATGACCTAGTCTATGGAAAACCCCTTTATTATAGAAAACAAAATTATTGCAGACAGTAGGTAATCATTTCCGAATAAGCTCTGTTATAGGGGTTGTCTCATCACAGACAACACCTTTCATATTGCACATTTTTATTTTCATAAAGCTTAATCATTGAGTGAAAACATCCATTGGCCAGACATTCTCCTTCCTAAGCTTTAAATAGTGTAGTGACCCGCAGTTGGGGGGTACACTGGGAGGAAGATGGTTATGGCACTGATAGTAATGTTTCATACTAATTGTCCTCTGGCGCTCCCTGGGGCCATGCTGTGAATGGAGGCAGCACCCTGGGCCTTTTGGTGACTCCAACTGTTGGTAATTTGGGTGCCCTTGATGGTGTATAGTGGCAGAGTGCAAGGCAGGAGGGCAGGTGCAGAGACAGCAAAAGGATGGAGAGAAAGGACAGGCCCAAGTGATAACAAAGAACAGTCTCTTTACTGAGGATGATAAGAGTTGCAGTACAGATAGCAGCAGTAGACACAGTTCTGGAGTATAAGAAAGAGCTTACTTTTCCCAATGGCTGTGTATAGGCAGCAGCAATGATAGTGGTAGTACTCCCTGATTCGCTGTCGGTGCAAATCTTTCTAAGATGTGATAGGCACCGGAGTCTACAACCTGTTTCATATGCAGCAAAGTCCAATGTAACTTTGCTGTCCCTGCATACTCACTCACCTGGTCCTAAACAGTCTGTGCAAATCTTTCCTGCTTTCTCTCATGGTTAGTCTCCAAGCACAGTTGCTTTTTATCTGGAAGCTTCTACACTCCACATTAATGGTGTTTTCCTGGAGAACGGATTCTCTTCCTTCACACAGGATTCAGTCAAATTCCAAAAGCATCTGACACCAACAACAGGCTGAGAAAGACTCACCCTAAAGTAGCCAAAAACCAACCAGACATGGGGAGTGACCAGCACATCCCCCTTGCAACTACACCAATAGGCTGCCAGATTCCCTGCCTATATTCCACCATGAGGGATACACAGTGTATGCTAGAAATGACATTAACCCTTTAGCAATAATTAAACCTTTGAAGTGGGCTTCTGGGGCACTGTAATAGCAGCACTCTTTTCTGGCTCATAGATGAGCCAGCCACCCCCACCCCCCCAAATGACTGTATGAACAGGGGCTGTCTTCATGAGACTATTCTTTTAGACCCATTCCCTCATGTGAATTACCTAGAACGCATGGCCGAGTGATGCAGACTCTTCGCTCGGTGGCTTTTCCTCTACATTTTTCTAGGCTCAATGACATTACAGGCTGCACATTAATGCAAGTGCGCTGTCTGATTTGGATGCCTTTTCCTCCACATCCTGCCTGAGAGCAAGTACTCCATGGAGACCAATGTGACCAAAAGAGAGGATCTGTAATAGATAAAAGTAGTATTGTATTGAACATGTCTAGATCAGAACACTAGTTGATATTGGTGAAGATATAAAGGGATTTTCCAGCAGGAAAATAACTGGTGGCTCAGAGTAAAAAATAAAAAATTAAAAGTACTGATACTCACCTTACCGATACCCCAGGCTTGGACTGGCTCACAGGGGTACAGGTGAATCCCCCGGTGGGCCCCTGAGCAAGGTGAGCCCCTAGTCTCCCACCCCCTGCACAAGTGGCACATAACACAGTAGACTTACTTCACTACATACATATATTCAATGTACAGCACCTCAACCAGCCTATGTTCACGTAAAAAACATGTTACATTATTAAAGAAACTCCCCAGTTTATTATTATAGACACGATCAGATAGCTGAGATGACTTCTAGGTATAGAGGAAAGCTAGCCAGTACCCTCTTCTCCCCAGGACCTACCATCTTAAAGTTGTTGCAGGGACCCCCATATTCAATCATCTGGTAACATCTTGCTGCTGTGTGAGCAGGTAATATTTGGATGTATCTGTACGGTGGGCCCCCAAAATACATTTTACTGGTGGGCCCTAGGCACCCAGTCCGACACTGCGATACCCTACTGCTCCCATTTCAAAACTGACCAGGTCGCCTTTGGTATCTACTTCATGGTGACCTGCGTTAGCTATTGATTGGCAGTGTAGGCATTTCCTGAGTGTAGAGACAGGACCAAGAAGTAGAGACCAGCTAAGAACCTATTTAACATCAGAATGGGATCGACAGGGGATGAGTGAGTTGAGTTTTATAAACCACTCTGAGGTTGCTGCCGCTACCAAATTTTCCAGTAAAGATTTCTCTCATATCTTTTATTTTTACTTTTCCTGTGTAGGGCCCCTAGAAATATAGTGAATTTTTAACGGCATTCATTTAATGAGAGGTCTGAAACATTCCTTAAAGATTATTTTAGTAAACTATTTTTTATGTAACTTTTTAAAAATATTTTTAAGTCAGTTCAAAGAAACTAATTAGATCCTCTCCCGCTGGTACATGACACCCGTACGATTTCAACAGATCTTTCTGCAAACCTCCTATACAGTGCCTTGCGAAAGTATTCGGCCCCCTGGAACTTTTCAACCTTTTGCCACATTTCAGGCTTCAAACAAAAAGATATAACATTTTAAATTTTTGGTGAAGAATCAACAACAAGTGGGTCACAATTGTGAAGTGGAACGAAATTTATTGGATCATTTAATCTTTTTTTGTAATAATAAAACTGAAAAGTGGGGCATGCAAAATTATTCGGCCCATTTACTTTCAGTTCAGAAAACTCACTCCAGAAGTTCATTGAGGATCTCTGAATGATCCAATGTTGTCCTAAATGACTGATGAAGATAAATAGAATCCACCTGTGTGTAATCAAGTCTCCGTATAAATGCACCTACTCTGTGATAGTCTCAGGGTTCTGTTTAAAGCACAGAGAGCATCATGAAGACCAAGGAACACACCAGGCAGGTCCGTGATACTGTTGTGGAGAAGTTTAAAGCCGGATTTGGATACCAAAAGATTTCCCAAGCTTTAAACATCCCAAGGAGCACTGTGCACGCTATCATATTGAAATGGAAGGAGTATTAGACCACTGCAAATCTACCAAGACCCGGCCGTCCCTCTAAACTTTCATCTCAAACAAGGCGAAGACTCAGAGATGCAGCCAAGAGGCCCATGATCACTCTGGATGAACTGCAGAGATCTACAGCTGAGGTGAGAGAGTCTGTCCATAGGGTAACAATCAGTCGAAACGCTTCACAAATCTGGCTTTTATAGAAGAGTGGCAAGAAGAAAGCCATTTCTCAAAGGTATCTATAAAAAGTCTCCTTTACAGTTTGCCACAAGCCACCTGGGAGACACACCAAACATGTGGAAGAAGGTGCTCTGGTCAGATGAAACCAAAATCAAACTTTTTGGAAACAATGCAAAACGGTATGTTTGGCGTAAAAGCAACACAGCTCATCACCCTGAATACACCATCCCCACTGTCAAACATGGTGGTGGCAGCAACATGGTTTGGGCTTGCTTTTCATCAGCAGGGACAGGAAAGATGGTTAAAATTGATGGGAAGATGGATGGAGCCAAATACAGGACCATTCTGGATGAAAACCTGTTGGAGTCTGCAAAAGACCTGAGACTAGGACGGAGATGTATCTTCCAACAAGACAATGATCCCAAACATAAAGCAAAATCTACAATGGAATGTTTAAAAAATAAACATATCCAGGTCTTAGAATGGCCAAGTCAAAGTCCAGACCTGAATCCAATTGAGAATATGTGGAAAGAGCTGAAAACTGCTGTTCACAAACGCTGTCCATCCAACCTCAAAGAGCTCGAGCTGTTTTGCAACGAAGAATGGGCAAGAATTTCAGTCTCTAGATGTGCAAAACTGATAGAGACATACCCCAAGCGACTTGCAGCTGTAATCGCAGCAAAAGGTGGCGCAACAAAGTATTAATGCAAGGGGGACAAATAATTTTGCACACCCCACTTTTCAGTTTTATTATTACAAAAAAAGTTTAAATAATGCAATAAATTTCGTTCCACTTCACAATTGTGACCCACTTGTTGTTGATTCTTCACCAAAAATGTAAAATGTTATATCTTTTTGTTTGAAGCCTGAAATGTGGCAAAAGGTTGAAAAGTTCCAGGGGGCCGAATACTTTCACAAGGCACTGTATTTGCTGGAGAAGTGGAGCTGCACCAGGCACCATGCTGCATATATGGTGGTCATGGCCACTCCTGACCCCCTTATGGAATGATGTTTCCTCTCTCTATAACCAATGGTATGGGAACTCTGTGGCTCTCACATCTTCTATGGCCCTTTTGTCTATATTTCCTAGAGCACTTGTGAGGATTTGTAAGGGTCTTCTGGGGTTCTTTCTTATGGCAACGCATAGGATAATCCCTACACTTTGGAAATCAGGCTGGACTGAGTCAAGGCCCTTAACCAGATCATGAGAATGGAGGAACTTAAGAGCTGAAGACCCTCAGTCTCAGGAGACCTTTATCAAACGGTGGAGGCCATGGTCTGATTTTAGGACCTCTCCCGGTCATGCCGCTTGGGTGACGGGTAACCCAACATGATCAACAGGATCTATGAGCTTAATACCTTTAAGGGAGGCATGGGCTGCTGAGTATCTTTCTTTCCCTATGATTTGATCTAAGTGGCTGCTGGTTATGTTATATTCCCCTGACCTTCTCCCTTGTACTTTCCTATTGTTTATGTCCTTGTGTTGTCTACTCGTTCTGTTTTATAACCAATATTGTCTGCATAGATTGTGTTTCTTTTTGCCTTTGTTCATGTATCCGCACTTACATGCAGATTGGTTCAATAAAAACTATTTGATCCTAAAAATATTTTTAAAATCCCTCAATAATTGCACATTGGAGACAACGTGAGAAGCATGTTATCTTACTTACAAACACCCTTGTCCTGCACCAACTCCGAACTATCTACTAGACCCTATGATAAACACTCCTTAGATGAAATCACTGTCTGGCTGTGTATTTGCTCTGGGGTGATAGTATAAGCTTGGTTGTGGAATTTGCTTTTTTAGAATATATGTTCTTTTAAAGAGTCACTGTACTTTCATACAATTTCATTTCATTTAATAGACAATGGTGTAACTAGCAAATTTCTTAATCACTTCATTTAAAAAATATCCCTGCATCCACTTAAACAAAAACCTGTAAAGTCATGGACACTAGGGGTTTCACTTCCACCTAATTTTCTGTCCACTGTCTGTTCTCTGTTTCCAGTGGGGAAGTGGGGGTATGATCCTGAGCCTGATAAATGAACTGCTTCTGTTCTGAAGATAACAGAAGCAGTCTGCTTTTGTGTAAGTGTGATTTACCCCTTCTTATCTGTTCTATGAGCTCCGGATCTGAAAACAAATAAAGTGGGAAGTAAGGGAAAGGATGCTACAGCAGTACAGTGCTGCCAGATTGTACAAAAGGAAGATACCCCTGCTTGTGAGAGAACTGCATCTAGCTGTGCAGCTGAAACAGGGAAAAATATGACTGAAATAGACACTAGGGAATCCCAAAAAAACGGTTCCTTTACAGTTGTGATTGTACAAAGAAACAGCCATTATACAAACATTCTTTCAAAACTCAAGTATTCTTTAAGTGTAAACAAGTAATGGCCTCATCAACATGAAATTAAACAGGTTGGATATCCAATCCAACTGTATTTGGTTTACTGTACATTTTCTACCCATGTCAGCAGACAGGATTTTACTACATTTATTTCTTTACTTTTTACTTTTCTGACTCTGTCCAGTACTCCGTCACTCTATGCTTCCTTTTCCAGTGATCATGTGTCACGTGACCTGCTCAGAGATGAGAAAGTTCTCAAAAATTCGATTCAGCTGCTTTGCCGAATTTTACGAAGACATTCGCTTTGTGACTAATTACTTTGTTACGAAGCGCATTACTTTGTGTGTATTGGGCGCAATGACGGGGATGGCGATGGTGCCAACCACCATCATTGAACTTCTCAGATGCCGCGTTCATCACCGATCGCGGCATCTGAGATGACCATTTTGAGCTGTCGGGTTAATCTGTTGAAAAAAATTAGAAATACTCACCTTATCCATTTGCTCGCAAAGAGTCTGTTGCGGCCATCTTGATTGAAGATCCAGTGTGAAATCTTGCGCTGTGCGTGATGAGGTCATTATGCTGGCCAGCGTGGTGACATCATATGTCACCCCGCACGAGATTTTGCACGGGATCTCCAATCAAGATGGCCACAGCGAACTCTTCTCTCGCAAATGGGTGAGGTGAGTATGACTTTTTTTTACTGCCATTTTTAGTGAAAATTGATTACCATATTCTTCGCTTTATAAGACGCACTTTTTTTCCCCCAAAAGTGGGGGGAAAATTGCTGTGCGTCTTTTAAAGCGAATACTAGTGAGTGCTTCCATTATGGAAGTGCTCACTAGTAAGTAATAGGTGCCGGCAGCCGGGAAACATACTCACCCTCCTGCGCTGCAGCTCCGCTCCGGCGCTACTCTGTCTTCTCATGCCGGTGCTGCACTGTCCTGACTGCGTACACCATCAGGACGTAGTGCGCACACTCTGACCTGATGCTGCACGCAGTCAGGTGACAGTGCAGTGTCGGCAAGAGAAGAGGAGCGGCGGACCCGGAGCGGAGCTGCGGCGCAGGAGAAGTGAGAGATTTATTTATTTTATCCTTATGAGGCTGATGGGCTGATCTAAGGTCTGATGGGGGGCACAATGGGCTGATCTGAGGTCTGATGGGCGCACTGTGGGCTGATGTGAGGTCTTATGGGGGCACAGTGGGCTGATCTGAGGTCTGATGGGGGCACAGTGGACTAATATAGGGGCACAGTGGGCTGATCTGAGGTCTGATGGGGCAGAGTGGGCTGATATGGGGGCACAGTGGGCTGTTATGGGGGCTGATGGGCTGATCTGAGGTCTGATAGGGGTCTGATATGGGGGTCTGATGTGATGTCCTGAAATTTATGAGGTGTGATGAAAAAATATTTTTTTCTTATTTTCCTAAAATGGTTCACTATAAGTCGATAGATAGGTTAGCGAATACTGAATACAATGTGTTAACTGCCTGAAAGAGTTCGCTTAAAACATATTTTATTTGAAATTGCTTAAAACCTATTTAATCCTACATCAGGCAAAGGTCTGATTCAGTGGGGTTTGGCCATTAAGCACACGTAGCTCCAACTCCCCACTGTAACTGGCCCATAAAATCTCGTTAAATTGAAGGAGCACTATGAATAATATCTCTGTTCTCGTTCATTAAACGAACTACTGCCACAAGGACCGCAAGGATCCCACTGAATCTGACCTTTGCCTGATGTAGGATTAAATGGGTTTTAAGCAATTTCAAATAAAATATGTTTTAAAGGGAACCTGTCATCAACTTTATGCTGCCCTCACTGAGGGCAGTGTAAAATAGTGACAGAAATGCTGATTTCAGCGATGTGTCACTCATGAGCTAAAAGTAAGTGGTTGCCGAGAACCAGCATAATCATTGCAGCTTAGGCCTTGAAAAAAGTCAAATCTACCTGAGAAGAGTCAAGGTTATTCATAATCTCCTGCTCTCTCGTCCATCTGCTGATGATTGGCAGTTCTCTCCTAGAGAGAAAGAGAGAAAACTAAGTAGAAGACTGTCAATCATCAGCAGGTGGGCAGGAATTCGTGAATTACCATGACTCTTTTCATGAAGATTTGACTCTTTTCCAGGCCCAGTCTGCAATGTTTGTGATGTTGGTTCTCGGCAACCACTTACTTTTAACTTATAAATGACAGACCGCTGAAATCAACTCACCTGTCTATACTTTATTCTGCCGTTAGTATGGGGAGCATAAAGGTGATGACAGGTTCCCTTTAAGCGAACTCTTTCAGGCAGTTAACACATTCTTATTTTCCTACTCTAAAATCTCGGGTGCGTCTTATCATCGGGTGCGTTTTATAAAGCGAAAAATACGGTAGTTACCACAAAGCACAGGGAAATTCGGCTTTGTGGCGAATCGAATTTTCCCTGAAATTTGGATCGAAGTCCAAAACGTCTTTAAGTTAAAAAAGGAATAGAGTATTCCCATCATGCAATGTTATTTAATCTCTCTAGAAATGAAAACCGAGCTTTGGTTATTATCATAAATTACTTACCAAGTGGACATTGGAACCTAACATGATAGTTGGAGCAATTTCGTCCTTTCTGCTGCTCTTTGTTAATGCACCAAAAGCCCTTTTCTGGATTAGAATGTACAAGCTCCTTTGTATCCTTTGGTCTGGCCCATTGTGTGGTTTTGGCTTCAAGAGCAATAGGTCTAAGGCATAAACGCTGTGGATAATAAAAACGAATGGCCTCTACTGTTTCAAAATCTCCATCACCTTCTGGATGGTCTACATTAAACCAAGACGTCCACTCTGCAGCACCTGATAAAAGAAGAATCAAAATTATAGGATCTTATGTAGCTATCACAGTTGTAAGTACGTATATCACCCATGTGAAAAAGTAATTGCACCCCTAAACTTAATAACTGAATCAAACATTTGTGATAACTTGTGATGAGTCTTTATTGGATTGTTTTAAAGGGGTTGTCCACTTTTTACTATTGATGATGTATCCTCAGGACAAGTCATTAATATCAGATTAGCAGTGGTCCGACTCCTGGCACCCCCACCAATCAGCTGTTTGAAGAGAAAACAGCGCTGCCATCTCTGCTCTGTTTACCTGCTCGTCGCAGCAATTGCAGTAGTGAGTAGTGTAATTAGAAGTATTCACTTCACTTCTATGGGACAGCTCTGTCTGTTCAAAGTGCTTAGGAAGGAGCCTTCCCATAGAAGTGAATGGGGATGCCGTACTTCTAATTACACTACTCACCACTGCAATTGCTGCAGCAAACAGGTAAACTGAAGAGAAAGCAGCTTTGCCTTCTCTGCCCTAACAGTTGATCATGGGGGTGCCAGGAGTTGGACCCTCACCGATCTGATATTGATGGCCTATCTTGATGTGTTTAATATTGACGACCTATCCTCGGGATAGCTCAAAAATATCTCATCAGTGTGGGTCCGACACCCAGCACCTCTGCTAATCAGTTATTTGAAGAGGAGTTGACACAATTTGAGCGCCACAGCCTCTTCCTTCAATTGGTCACATGGCCTAAACACAGCTTAATCCCATTCAAGTGAATGGGGCTGAGCTGAAATACCAAGCACATCTGTCCAATAGACACTACCAGCACTGCATTCCATTCATTCACAGAATTGATCAGGGGCGGACTGGGAACTTAAAGAGGCCCTGGAAAAAATACTAAAAATGGCCCCATTTTGTACTAGGGTCCAAACTGATGGAAGGCAAGGTCAGCAATACCATATTGGGGCACATTATACCACCCCAACAGAGCCAAATACCACAGTCCATCACAAAATACATCCCCAAAAACTTCCACTGGCTGGCTGTGAGGAGGGCTCAGGCGGCCCCCTGGGCATCGGCTTACCGGGAAATTTCCCTGTAAGGTCTATGGCCAATCCGCCCCTGGAATTGATGATGGTCTCTTAATGGACCCCCACTGATCATAAAACAATGGCAGATCCTATTTACGCAGTGTATATGATGCTTTATAAGAGGGGAATACACATTTATTTATAATGGCCATGTTCAACTTGATAGAGATGAGAGATTAATTAAACTGCAAACAGAGCCCTTTTATAACTCACAAGCATGGAATGATAGTCATAGATTGTACGGTTACATACAGTTGTGATATGAATCTATAGGGGTTTATAGTTTGTCCATTTTAGAAGCAGAAAATTCATATACGTTTTGCTGACCTTTCACTGTCTAGCACACATGTTAGAGATAAAGGATTGCTTTAATATTTCACTTCTTAATAAAAGTAGGCATGCTTTTTTCGCTCAAAGTTAAACCTATTTATTACATTCATGAGATATCATCTGAAGGTTTAATGTGGCAACAGTTCAGAGGAGTCTTTAAATCTCGAGATTTCAGAAAAAGAACTCTACTATTATCGTTCAGTATAGTTTAGTCCAAAATAAATGTGCTTTAAAGACCTTACAAGGACCCAAGACATACAAGCATCTATTGTTTCTAATTACTTACTGGGTCCAGTATTTCCTCTAATGACATAAAGATGGTGTGCAAAGGTTTAGGACCTAGTATGACAATGAACAGAACCAGGAGTCAAAGTCAGGGAGCAGCTGTCTGGACATCATGGAATGGTGACTAAATAAGCAAATGACAGGCCCGCTATAATACTAGATCATACCACAGAAATTTTGAGAAATTTCACTTCTAGATTTTATCCAAGAATTGGCCCATTTTTTCTCTGGAAGCCTTGTACCCTCTTGTTCCTTGAAAAGATACTGGAAGATTATGGAAGATAACCCCAGACACTTGCTAACAGTTGTATTTCTGTTTACCTTCTACTCTTATCCACCTCTTTGCAGTCTGCTTTCAATCTGACATGGGTGGTCGTAAAGAAGGGACACATGACCACTGTAATAAAAACACTTGAACTACAAATCTCACAAGCTAGTGTTCCTCAACTGCAATCCTCAGGGCCCGCCTACCAATCATGATTTGAGAATATCCACAGAATAAATACCTGTGCTAAATCCTGATTCATTGACACTAATTATATCACCTGCTAAATACTAAAGAAATCCTGAAAACATAACCGGCAGGTGGGCCCTGAGAACTAGAGTTGAAGAACACTGCCACAAGCACTTGTTGGTTCGTGCTGAAGACTTTATATGTTCACCTTGGTTAAGTCAAGAATGTGAGACCATGAGCGGTCACACAGAAAAAAACTGTAGGAAACGATAGGATATAAGAGCTTAGTTTATGATCCTCGAAATGTCCCTTTAAGGTTGATAGATGCACTAGGGCAAAAAAAAATAAATGGTGCATGTCCATGCTTTTTCATGAACCTGGATCCCACATATACTATAGAAGAGGTGGCTGGTCATAGCTCTCTCTTCTGAAATCTATGGAGTTTACTGGACTCCCTTAGACATCGAAAGAAGCACAAGCTTGCATGACCACCTCTAGTCACCTCTCTCCGGTTTGCTCCATATTTCTGTGTGAGTGAGAGAGAGATGATTTAATACACTGTAATAAACCCATACTGTAGCTGTCAGAATATGTGTACTAGTCTTTACCCTCCTCTGGATATTAACGGGAATGTTGAAAATGGTGAATAAATGAAAAGTTAGATTCACAAATGTATGGTGGCCTTATTAGTATAATACTTAACTTTTAATTATTCCATTTAAAAGATACAGTCTATCCTTTAAATGGAATAATTAAAAGTTAAGTATTATCCTAATAAGGCCACCATACATTTGTGAATCTACCTTGAATATTGTTTGCCCATTTGATATCATAATAAATAAGCATGAGCGAATCCGGGGAAGCTCAGGTTCGCCAGGTTCGGCTAAACTTCAGGTCAAAGTTCGGGTTCAGGACCTGAACTTGACCCTGAACCCCATTGAAGTCAATAGGGACCCGAATTTCACTTTATTATTTTCAGTTATAACATGTTTTTATTGGAATGCAAAAGAATATGGCCATATAGGGGTAAAAAAGCATGGTGACATCATCGCGCACATCGCAAGTCCTTTGGCAGGTTCTGCTGAATGAAGATAGAAGAGACTGCTGCAGCGTGATCAAGCGGATGCGGTGAGTTGTTTTTTTTTAATCCCTAAATGGCCATATTCTTTTGCATTCTGTCTTAAGACTGCAATTATTTTCCGACATAACCATGTTATAACAGAAAATAATAAAATCACCTGAACACCGAACCTGAGCCCAGACTTTAATTAAAAAGTCCAGGTTTGGGTCCAGGTACCCGAACTCACACATGAAAATCTCTTTCTAACAAAGCTAGAACCAGCCCTGTATCTCACATGGGTCCACAGATCTCCCCATTCATTGCTCTGCTAGATTTATATCATGCTGACAGCTCAAGGGGAGTGTGTCTATGCTCTCCCTATCACAGCCCAGGAGGCAGATGAAGGATGAAACTGAGCATGTGCGGCCTTCTCAGTGAGCAGGACAAAGAAATAAGGAAAAGAACAAACAGCAGGTGGAGCTGTACAGATATATTTTATTGAATAACTTAGTGGTTATGCAAAGTAGTAAAAGTAGATAAAGATAACCGAATCAAACAAATGAGTCAAAAATATTAGACTAGAATATAGTCATATATTTATTGAGTAAAAGGATCTAATATCACATGTCTGCAAGTGGTAAAAGTATGTTAACTGTATTAGCAGATAATTTTAAGGTGAAATTAGAGTCGGGTGTTTTCAATCAAGGGGTTGAAAATCAAATGTGAATGGGTGACCTGTTCTATTTCAAGAACAGGAATCTATCAGTTGTTGATGCTCATCAGGCTGGAAAGGATTATAAAACCATTTCTAAAGAGTTTGGACTGAACTAATCCACAATCAGACATATTGGATCACGCCAAGAGCAAGGTGTGTAATAGTATGCAAGGTCACAAAGGAACCCAGGGTAACTTCTGTGTAACTAAAGGCCATTCTCACATGAGCTACTGTTAATGCTCTTGAGTACACCATCAGGACGACACTGAACAACAACGGTGTGCATAGCAGGACTGCAAGGATAAAGCCTCTGTTCTCCAAAAAGAACACTGCTGCCTGCCTATTGTTTGCTAAAAATCACTTGAACAAGCCAGAAGACTATTGGAACAATGTTTTGTGGATAGACGAGACCATAATACAACTTTTTGGTTTAAACGAGAAGCGTTATGTTTGGAGAAAGGAAAACACTGCATTCCAGCATAAAAACCTCATCCTGTCTGTGGAACACAGTGGTGATAGTATCATGGTTTGGACCTGTTCTGCTGCATCTGGGCCAGGAGCACGTGCCATAAATGATGGAACAGTAAAGTCTGAATTATACCAGAAAATGCTAAAGGAAGAATGTGTCATGCAGCAAGACAAAGACCCTACCTATAGAAGTTGTTCTACTAAAGAATGGTTAAAGAAGAATAAAGTTAAAGTTTTGGAATGGCCAAGTCAAAGTGAACTTAATCCAAGGACCTGAAGTAAACAGTTAATGGGAGGAATCCCAACAATATAACAGAGTTAAAGCTGTTTTGAGGAACGGGCTAAAATTCCTCCAAGATGATGTGCAGGACTAGTCAACAATTACCGGAAATGTTTAGTTGCAGTTAAAACTACACAAGGGGGTCATGCCAGAAAGGAAGAAAAGGTGCACTTTCTTTTGCCACTAACAAATATGTGATATTGGATCATTTTCCTCAATGAATAAATTGCCAAGTTTAATATTTGTGACTCATTTATTTGATTTGTTTATCTGTATCTACTTTTAGGAGTTATTTAAAAATCTGATGTAATTTTAGGTTAAATGTATACAGAAATAAAGAAAATCCTAAAAGGTTTATAAACTTTGAAGCAGAAGTCTCTTGATGAATTTGGCACATCTCCCGAAATTCATATCAATGACAGCTATCAGCTGGTATACTTTAATTTATGTCAATTTATGGTGTGAATTATAGTGGAATTACATAGTGTGAAAATTATTAGTAATGGGGAAGATGAATTTTGTGTGCTATAATTTGACTGATCCTTTTGTCACTCAATCTACATTTATTACGTGTGGAGGAAAGGTGATTTAGACATCAAGACAGGAAAGGATTCTTTACAGTTAAACTGGAATTCCCTACCCCAATAGGTGGTAATGGCAGATACTATGTCAGCATTTAATAAAGGTCTAAATGCTCATGTAATAGCAAACAACACAGAAGAGTATAATGAATCTAACAATGTTTATATTGTATAATAATAATAATGTATAATTGACCTGAGAAAGATTGAACTTGATGGACCTGAGTCTTTTTTCAGTCTATGAAACTATGTAACATTGTTAGCGGTTATTCAATAAGTTACTCTACTTTTACTACCGTACTTCTACGCATTGCACACTCTCATAGTGAATGTACTAGTCCCACAGAATGAAGTCTGTTAACAAGAATAAAATATTAGGAATTCATGTATCATTTTTATAAGGCTCATAGTTACAGCATTATGTAAGCACTATATAATGTCTGGAAATAATAACAAGGATTTAATTTTATGTAATTCACTTTCCACATGCCACCTAATAATTTTCTTTTCAGGTGCTAAAAATACAAATGATGCCAGCTCACTAAAGGTCAAAAGTGATATTATCGAAAATTATTTTCTCCACAGGCAACCAAAAGTAATGTAAAAATGAAAAACAGACCATGCAACATCATGTGGCTAATAAAATTGAATGGAAGAATTTGCTTCTAAGCAAACACACAATACCATATTACTTCTAGAGATGAGCGAACATGCTCGGTATGAGCAATGTAGCGCTCGTCTCCACTGCGAAAGAATGCCCGCAGGCATTGCGGATCCGTCCTCACCCGACTGAAAGTCAATGGGGACGGATCGGTTTGGTATGACACTCATACCAAACGGATCCGTCCCCACTGACTTTCAGTCGGGTGAGGAGGACAGATCCGTTTGGTATGAGTGTCATAACAAACCGATCCGTCCCTATTCACTTACATGCAGTTGAGGACGGATCCGAAATGCCTGCGGGCATTGCGCAGAGGAGCCGAGTGCTACAGTGCTTGTAACGAGCACTGCTCGCTCATCTCTAATTACTATTATTCCACTTCTTCCATATTACTATTATCACTATTATTATACCACCTTCTTCTCTCTATGTATGTATACTCCGATAGAAGTATTAATCTGTAAATTTACATATAATTCATAATGGTCACTGTAAATAACACTTAAAGTTAATACCTACAATCATTATATATATATATATATATATATATATATATATACATATATAGTACAAACCAAAAGTTTGGACACACCTTCTGATTCAAAGAGTTTTCTGTATTTTCATGACTATGAAAATTGTAGATTCACACTGAAGGCATCAAAACTATGAATTAACACATGCAGAATTATATACTTAACAAAAAAGTGTGAAACAACTGAAAATATGTCTATATTCTAGGTTAAATAGACACCTTTTGCTTTGATTACTGCTTTGCACACTCTTGGCATTCTCTTGATGAGCTTCAAGAGGTAGTCACCTGAAATGGTTTTCACTTCACAGGTGTGCCATGTCAGGTTTAATAAGTTAGATTTCTTGCCTTATAAATGGGGTTGGGACCATAAGTTGTGTTGGGCAGAAGTCAGGTGGATACACAGCTGATAGTCCTACTGAATAGACTGTTAGAATTTGTATTATGGCAAGAAAAAAGCAGCTAAGTAAAGAAAAACGAGTGGCCATCATTACTTTAAGAAATGAAGGTCAATCATTCTGAAAAAGTGGGAAAACTTTGAAAGTGTCCCCAAGTGCAGTCGCAAAAACCATCAAGCGCTACAAAGAAACTGGCTCACTTGAGGACCGCCCCAGGAAAGGAAGACCAAGAGTCACCTCTGCTGCGGAGGATAAGTTCATCCGAGTCACCAGCCTCAGAAATCACAGGTTAACAGCAGCTCAGATTAGAGACCAGGTCAATGCCACACAGAGTTCTAGCAGCAGACACATCTCTACAACAACTGTTAAGAGGAGAATGTGTGCAGCAGGCCTTCATGGTAAAAATAGCTGCTAGGAAACCACTGCTAAGGACAGGCAACAAGCAGAAGAGACTTGTTTGGGCTAAAGAACACAAGGAATGTACATTAGACCAGTGGAAATCTGTGCTTTGGTCTGATGAGTCCAAATTTGAGATCTTTGGTTCCAACCACCGTGTCTTTGTGCAATGCAGAAAAGGTGAACGGATGGACTCTACATGCCTGGTTCCCACCGTGAAGCATGGAGGAGGAGGTGTGGGAGGTGCTTTGCTGGTGACACTGTTGGGGATTTATTCAAAATTGAAGGCTACCACAGCATCTTGCAGCGGCATGCTATTCCATCCGTTTTGCATTTAGTTGGACCATCATTTATTTAATCAAGAGGACAATGACCCCAAACACACCTCCAGGCTGTGTAAGGGGTATTTGACCAAGAAGGAGAGTGATGGGGTGCTATGCCAGATGACCTGGTCTCCACAGTCACCAGACCTGAACCCAATCAAGGTGGTTTGGGGTGATCTGGACCGCAGAGTGAAGGCAAAAGGGCCAACAAGTGCTAAGCATCTCTGGAAACTCCTTCAAGACTGTTGGAATACAATTTCAGGTGACTACCTCTTGAAGTTCATCAAGAGAATGCCAAGAGTGTGCAAAGCAGTAATCAAAGCAAAAGGTGGCTACTTTGAAGAACCTAGAATATAAGACATATTTTCAGTTGTTTCACACTTTTTTGTTAAGTATATAATTCCACATGTGTTAATTCATAGTTTTGATGCCTTCAGTGTGAATCTACAATTTTCATAGTCATGAAAATACAGAAAACTCTTTGAATCAGAAGGTGTGTCCAAACATTTGGTCTGTACTGTACATAATTATATAATTATTATTATTATAGTGAATGGGAAGACTGTAGATATAAGGTACAATTATGGTATGTTCACAGGCTTGAGGTTTGCTAAAGAAAAATAAAGTACTATACTATACTTTCGAATACTACTGTTTTTGCAGCATGTGCATGGATTTCTGAAAGCCCTATTCAGTTGAATAGCACAGTTCTAGAAATTATTTTGTCACAAATCATTTTAAATTAGGTATACTCAGGCCAATCTGCCTAAAACAGTGGTCTGTAATATTGATGCACAGTAACTCTACAGCTAACAGAATGGATTAACTATGAATATCGGTGCACTGCACAGTTATGTACACAGTGATAAATTGTAGCAGAGTCTGTAGTTCAGCACTCTCTTATGCTCTCCCTCCACTCTCCCTGGACTCTCCCTGCACTGTCTGTTAACAGTTTGCACTTTGCAGAAACACTGTCCATAGTGCATGAGAGTCTTGTCACGTCTCTCTCTATGCTCAGCTCACAGGAAAATGCTAGTGACGGACACGGGATCAGTGTATTATAGGGCTCTGCATATCTGTGACATCACAAGGAGATGTCTACCTGCGGATTGGCTGGCTCACGGCATTATGGGTGATCTCGCGTTCCTGTACACTTATTTTAACTTTCTAACACGTGCAGCCACCATTTTAGAAAAACTGATTTGAAGCGCAAGGAAATTCGTGTTCATTTAGAATCAAAGTTTTCCTAAACCTCGGATTGAATTTCGCTTCGAATGCTTCGCATTGCTCGACACTATTTTTTAGGAAAAGATTCAGTAAAACTTGTTATTTATACATTTATATCTCTGCTCTCATGATAGTCCATCAATATCAGATCAGACAACTGGCACCCATGCCGATCAGCTGTATGAAGGGAAGGCGCACCCAGTGTGCACGTGTCCTCTCCCGTCTCTCTTCCTGCTCACTGCTGCTTTGCCATAGACATAGATGCAGCGAGCAGGAAAAGAGATGGGAGACGGCGTTTGCACACTGCGCATGCCTTCCCTTCATATAGCTGATCGGTGGGGGTGCCGGTGTTGTACCCTCACTGATCTGATATTGATGGCCTATCCTGAGGATAGGTCATCAATATTAAAAGCCCAGAGAACCCCTTTAAGTGCCAACATACAGAGTGATGTCTCCTTTAAGTGCCCCCCACACATAGTATGAGGCTCCTATAAGTGACCTTATAGACAGTAATGCCGACTTAATTTTCCCCCTTTAATTTAATCCTACATTCCCAGGAGGAGCAGTGCAGAACAGATCTGCTCTTGTCTCCGGTCTCCACTGTCTGTGGCTCACTGTATTGTGCCTGCCTGTGCCGAACCTCTGGCAGTAGTGAAATGATAGAACAGGGATCTGAGAGCTCCCAGCTTCACCATTGTGTTCAACTGTATGTGCACCTGAGAAAGCACATACAGTTAACGTTGGGACATGCGGCAGCTGTGTCGGGACCACAGGACAGAGGCCGAAATTCATGACTGTCCCACTGGATCCGGGTTGGTTGTACTGGGAAGGCATGGTCTTAATTGTCTCTCTAGCTGTAGAAGATAAGAAGTAACACCTCTAGAACATAAAGTAGTGATCATGTGACCCATGGATCACCAACTTTCAGCACTCCAGCTGTTCTGAAACCACAACTTCCAGAATGCTAAATTCACCTCTATAAGAAGAGAAGAGGGTACAAAGGTCCAAAGGCTTGATTCTTTGAAGAGTATCTTTAATGAAAATTATTTCTTTTACAGGTGACCTATTTCAGGGCTGGAAGAGCCCCTTCATCAGACCAAGAACAGGATACTTTGAAGATACTTTATAAAGAATCAAGCCTTTGGACCTTACCTGGTTGCGCCGCTGCTCATCCCGTAACCTCTTCTTTGCCTATCTTTGAAACTTGCACACATGCCTGGAAGGAGTAGCCTGGCCGCACCTTCTTTTATACCTTGTACACGCCACTTTGGATGAAGTGCTCCAAGTGCAACCAATTCAGATCAGAACCTTTAACTAAAATTGACCATTTCTCTTGCGGTCTTACCTATGAAGCGCTGCCCTCTCTTATTTCTTTAGCAGTTCTCCTCTATGGGAGTGTGGAGAATAGCCAAGCAAGTATAAATACTGGGAGTTGTAGTTTCATAGCAGTTGGAGTGCCAAAGGTTGCTGACCTCTGATGTAACCTCTAGTTCATGTTTTTGTAAGTATATGACATTTTGCAGTTGATGGATTTTAACATATAAAACAATTCATGTTTGACATTAATTATGGTCCCTGTTGCTTGTAAAAATCCTTGCTACTAGTCAAATCTACAGAGCAATGCAAACCAGCAACACGTTATCTTCCAGGGGCTGAGTGAATTTGAGAGAGATCAAGAAGAAATTGGATACAAATAAAATGTTTTTGATTTACTTACCACAAGTGGCAGAGATCTTAAGAAAAACTGTAAACAGCAGGGCAGGGTGGCAGGCTGGCATGTCTGCCCTGGATAACACACACGGACCTGGATCTTCTACCCTCTGGTGTTGAACAGGTAGTGATCTTAGATCATGCAGAATATAAAGCCTTTTCCAGCCCCAGAAAGAGGGGTCTACTTGCAAGAGACGAAATAAGAACCCAAGTAGAATCTGAGAGGAACTGGAAGCAACTCAAAATGTAAAAGAACACTAACAGTGTATGCCTGTGACCTTTTTTCTACTTACTTGCTGTAGACAGGCTTTTCCCCTTTTTTATAATATTTTTTTGCTGTGCTGTCATGTTTTGCATGCCATCATAGTTTTTTTTTTTTGTATGAGAGCACATAATTTATAGCAGTGCCAATTACTAGTGCAGACAGATTTCCTTAAATACCATTTCCCTAATATAGTGTTATTATTGGAATCACATTGTATACCTGTAGCTAGTGTCAGAATGGGGTTGCTTTGACCCACCAGAGGAAATTATACTGAGGGCTTTCACTTCACCTGTACAGAAAATGTGAGTATACCGATGAAGCCAAGCTAAAAATCACTCTGCTAACTGTGACAACACGTCACAGTGTTCACTCGTGCCATCTTGTGACAAAAGCCATTTAAATACATATTTAAATACATTGAAAGAGTTAGTTAACCCTTTCATGACCGGACCTATAAAAGGCCTGAATGTCCAGGCAACTTTTTGTGATTTGGGCACATGGTGGTTTAGTGACCCTAATTTTATTTTTTTGTTTGAATACGAAAATAATTTTTGCAATTTTTTTACTTGACACTTAGGACTTTTTATTAGAATGTTAGTTTTTTTTTAAGATTTTTTATATTTTTTAGGTGTAATTTGGACGAAAACCGCTAATTCTTATTAAAAAAAAGTAATTATTTTTAATTATAGATTTTTATTTTTTAAATATTAAAACTGACACACAAATTAATTATTGGAATTGAAATTGGTTCCCTATTTGATGACGATCGTTTTGATATATAACATGTATAGATTTTATTTAACGGGGCGACTATGGTGACTGTTTCCATTGGCGACTGCGTGTTTAATTTATTTTTTTTTACACTTTTTTTTGTTTGTTTTTTTGTTTATTTTTTTACTTATATATTAATTTATTTTTTACAAATAATATGTCCCCCAGTAGGTCATTAAAAGACCTGTGGAGGACATTGACTTTTTTATTTTAACACTTTTTTTTCCCACTGTTTCCACTGTAACTGGGGCGTCCACAGGAGCCCCAGTTACAGGGGAAAACAGCCCCCTGTGGGCTCATTAGACACAGGCAGAGCTGATCAGGGTCTCCTTAGACCCTGCAGCACTGCTCTGGCCCCGAGACACCTGCTTCCTTCCTGCTCCACCATGCGCCCAGGTACGTCTGTCCTCCGGCTGAGGAGAAGACAAAAGCGGTAATAAACCGCTCCTTTCTTTTCCTCTGGGTCTCCGATCTGTCTGTGAGCCGGGACCCGACCTGCTCCTGCTAGATTGCAGGAGCAGAAGCTTTAATCCCAGCGCTGATCAGCGCTGGGATTAAAGGGCCGCCTGCACGTGTATATACGTGCTATCTGCACGGGGCATGTGCAGATAGGACGTATATACACAGATAGCGGTCTATAAGGGGTTAACCTTTTTGTGCCTTTTTTTTTGTTAACGCGTTAACTATCAAGTTTAGCTTGGCTGCATCTGTATAATAACTCTCCATACAAAAAAACCCTCTGTACGACAGTATAGAAAAAGTATATAAACTTTATTAGTTCACAGATTAAAATCCAAGTGAAATATCACAGTATAAATAATGATGTGACAGGCCACACACATGGTGATTAGCAAGTCACAGGAGCAGTAACACCACCGGTTAAACACTATAATATAAGGTCCAACATGACAGTGCAAAATAAATATAAGGAACCTAAGTATATAACAATAAAGACCAATGCATGTTACCCAACCGTGGCACGTTGTTCCCCGACGCACATTTCGCCTTTTCGCTTAATCAGGAGGAATGACTTTAGGCCACCAAGCAAACTATAAATACCCAACCTAACTATCCCAAATGACCCTCACCTGGATATTGGTCCCGCGCCATACCGCCGGACCCGGAAATGGATGACCCGAAGTAACGTCACCATGGTGACCTTTATTAACAAAAATACGCTGGCTCCGTAATAAATAAATAAAAATGAAAATAAGATTAAGAATAAGTTAGCCCCATGGGTTGCATAATCTCAGGATCTCACAGCTGTATATAAAGAGAGACAAAAGAGCCGGGCTGTAGTGGTTATCATGATGTATGCCGGAAGTGACATATCGGAAGTGCCAATGCGTGTCAAGCTGGAACGCATCCCTGGTTACAGGAAGCACTCCAGCCGAACCTTGCATATCGAAAGTATAGATGCGCATCCAAATGACATACAACCAATTGGAATAGCCGTGCGCTCCAACTTGGAACGCATCACCATTAACCTCAAAGGGGCAAGTACATAGGGAAATGCGCAGGAACTCCATATAAATCTGTAAACATGATTAATGAGTGACCTTAATCAGTGTCAAACCATAATTAGTACCCACTTTATTAATAAATAAATCAGTGAATCAATCTACCATCAAAAACATAATTATATATATCATCCTAATTAACCCAAAGCAACATGATAGATAGATAGATATAAATATAGACATGATAGATACATCATAAATATACCATAATTATCACCTACAATTTCATATAATATTAGTGTAATCAAAAAATATATCACAAAGAATTGATAATATTCAAATTCATAAAAATTATACAAAAGTGAAAAATAAACAAAAAAGTGAAAAAAGTGAAAGTCCAACAAAAAACAACCCAGTGAATGAGTGCCACACGTGCAGATGTGAAGTGCAATAAAACACAAAGTGTTGAATTATATACATTGGAGTACTTTTTTGTTTATTTTTCACTTTTGTTGAGGGGGTGGGGCTATTGGACAATAGTGGGATGGGAGACAGGAAACTGTGTTCATATCCCTAGTTTGCCATCAGAGAGAGTCTTTCCACCGGGGCAGCCTGGTGGTGATTCTCCTTCCCCTTCTCCCCCCCTTCCTACACCCATACTGATGATCAACGATGGCGAATATGATATAGGACCTAACAATTTCCTAGGAACAGAGCCGCTTTTGCCCTAGTTTCTATAAACATGTATATTTACATGATTTTATCGAGGTGACATCACCCTCAGTATCACTCGCTACATTTGGTATATTGATGCTACCTTCTGGATCGCAGCGGCAGTGATGCGGCTGCGATCCTGGATGATTTATGTTTTGTTTTTGGTTGCCTTGACTCCGTACGGCAACGCGCTGTCTCTGCCCTCATGACACGTCATGTGTCTTGTCATGTGACTATGGAGACTTGGACATGCGCAGTAGCCGTGGACGGACGCGAAAGTGCTATATATGAAATGGTGCCTGTAACATCTAATATCCTCAAACAAGGTATCGAGTATTATTATGATTGTTAAATACAATGTTTTAGTTTAGGAGCATTCACTATGGGATAACACTTTGCTCTGTATGGCTATGGAGGATGCACTATACGATACATTCTTGGTATGTACATGGACTATAGCTATGGAGGACTTACTATATGATACACAATTTTTATATGTATTGGAATGTTGTTATTCTAATGATTTATGAATATGATTACACCTGTTCTCACGTCATTTTGACATTTGACTTGTTTACACTTTTATGATTGGTTGATTGTGAATTGAACACATGGGGGTTACCCCTCCTACTTTGCCTATTTATATGTTTGCTGTTACACTGGTCACACATGCTTGAAAAAGGCCTCATTGAGAAGGCTGAAACGTTGCACTTTTGGGAATAAAGCTCCGTTTTTTTACTACATGCTTTGGAGTGCTGCCTTGCTTTATATTTTTTATATATCAAGTGGCGTATTTTCCTACACTGGAGGGATTGCACCCGCTTTTCATATCGACTTGTGCTGCTGCTTATACAGAATTTTGCTATTTGGAACTACACAGCTTAGCACCTGAGATGGATTTCAACAATACCACGGAGGGAGCCAACCCAGATGTTTTTTCCTATTCGAGATCTGATGAGGACAGGATCCTACATGGTGTGGTGAGCGATGCATCATTCCTAACTACTCCCTCTTTACTTGATCTTAAAAGAAAATATGAATATGAAAGAAAACGGATTGTATCCATGGAATTGCACCTTACTACGTTGTGTGAATACTATAAATGCCATAGGGTGCCTCGAGGTATGCGGTCTCAGTTGAGACCTAATTTGTTTTCTACTGATCCGGATTTTTCACTTCGCTTTACGCAAATCTCTAATAAATATGCGTTTGACATTATTTTGCTTAATATTGACCATCTACAAAAAGATCTTGCTGTGAGTCAACCTAAATTGGTTGATATTGAAAACCAACTGAAAGGACTGTTGGAGGTGGATGATTGGGGAACATATTTGTCTACTTGTAATGAACATCTGGAACGATTTAAATGTGATCAACAAAACACAAAGAGACAAAAATGGACACGAGATGTGGAAGATTATGCTAAGGGCAATGTATATAACTGGCAGACTGATAATGGCTTTAGAAGACGTACTGGGAGGCCTTTGGGAGTGGTTCAAGCATCCAATATATGTATGTCAGGAGATAATTTTGATTCAGAGCAATATTTACATGATGTTGTATGTAACATGTCTGTTCATTCCTCTAGCAGTAGATATGGTATCTCCAAAACCAGACGAGGGGGTAGGAGGCAGCACAAGTGGCGCAAAAGGCCCTCACAACAAACCTCAGAGGACAAGGATACAGAGGAAAAGAAATTAGTGGTAAATATTTCATCCACTACTCTGAGTGAAGCTCAGATTGCTGTTCTAGCTAAGGGTCTGTCCTTTTGTCCGGCCACTAAAATTGACTGGTTTCAACTTGAATGTGATCTGTTTAGATTTTTTAGAAATGTGAAACTTAAGATCTGGTTTGCTGATAAAGTTGCTCCAGAGAGGGAGGTTCATACGTCTACGATGTTAACATTGGGGGGGATGGGCCTCTCTAGTCCCAGTAATTTTACACCAATACTCAATTCACCACCTGTGGATACTTTTATCCAGGCAGTGAAGGCGGATGTACAACTACTGAGATCTGGGAATGTGATGGGTCCTTTTAATCACCCCAATATGACCTCAATACAAATGCAAGCTCTAACTGAATTGAGGAAAAATAAGTCCATCACTATCAAGCCTGCAGATAAGGGCGGAGCTGTGGTAGTGATGGATACGATTAAATATGAGTTGGAAATTCAGAAACAGGTGGGGGATTCTGCTGTATATCGACGCTCTAATATAGACCCCAAATTTGATGTTATGAGGAGATTAAAATACATCCTGGATATGGCAATATCTACACAAGTGATTGATGAAAAACTGTATGAGTTTTTATGGATTGAACATCCGGTGACACCGGTTCTGTACACCTTACCGAAGATCCACAAGGATTTGATGGACCCGCCAGGGAGACCCATTGTGTCGGGAAGGGGTTCTATCTTCTCTAATGTGGCTATTTTTCTAGACAGGTTCTTACGCAGATATGCGATAGGGAGTCGGTCGTACATCCGTGATACGAGTGACTTCTTATCAAAGATCACTGATATCAGGGTGTCTTCGGACATGTGGTTGGCGTCATTTGATGTGACGAGCCTCTACACCTCCATAGATCACAGTAGGGGTGTGGGGGCTGTCGCCAAATGCCTGGAGGGTGATAATGTTCCACCAGACCAGAAGTGGTTTGTTGTCTCCCTATTGGAGGTTGTTTTACACATGAATTATTTCGCATTTAAAAATGAATTCTTTATTCAATTACGCGGAACCGCGATGGGGTCCAATATGGCCCCGACATATGCGAATATTTTCATGGCTTGTCTAGAGGAGGAGTGCATCTATGTATCGCCCCATTTCAACCAGGTGGTGGGATGCTGACGGTACATAGATGACATCTTCCTAGTCTGGAGGGGGTCTGAGCAGGCATTGAGAGAGTTTCATGAGTTTTTGAACAATATTGACCCTGACATCCAATTTACATTGGTTTGCTCCAATAAGTCGGTACAGTTTCTTGATACATTGGTTAGTCTGGGAGGTGATTATTTAACTACTGATCTGTATATCAAGGAGACAGATTGCAACAGTCTCCTTAGATTTGAAAGCTTCCATCCACGATCCATGATTAGATCCCTCCCTTACAGCCAATTTCTTAGAGTATCGAGAATTGTTGTGGATCCAGTTACTAGGGAACAGAGATTGGATGAGATGGCGGAGAAATTTCATAGGAGGGGATATCCTCGAGCCCTTACAACAGCTAATAGGCAAAAACTTAATCAACATGCTGCTAGAGTTGAGACAGATAAGGGTTCTCGGATACCATTTATTTCAGCATATTGTGAACAGAGTGGAGATATAGCCAGGATTGTGCGGAAACATTGGCCCACTCTGGCGGACCATTTTCAACATGTTCCAGAATTTCAGGTTCCCCCATTGATGTCGTATAGACGTACTAGGAACTTGAGAGATGCTCTCGTCCATAGTGGTCAAATGGGGATGGGCATGAAACAACAGTCACTGACGGGAGTGGGCAGGACGGGATGTTTTCCGTGCCTGTCATGTGTGAATTGTACATACATGGACAGGACTGAGACGTTCATTTCTCCACACTCCAATACGTCACATTCTATTAAGTATTTTATGACATGTAATAGCAATTTTGTTATTTATGTTGTTAAGTGTCCGTGCCCCTTGTGGTACGTTGGTGAAACTACACTCGAGGTGAAAACTAGAGTTACACAGCATAGATATTCTATAAGAAAGAAAAGGATGGACCTCCCTGTCCCTAAACATTTTGTGGAAAGGGCACATAAAGAGAAAGATTTAAAGGGATTCTGTCACCTCGTTTAAGCCTATAGAGCTGAGGACATGGGCTGCTAGATGGCCACTAGCCCGTCCACGATATACTTTTCCTATTGCTGTGTGTGTCTTTGTTTAGTCAGAAAAACGATTTTATTCATATGCTAATTCTGGTTATAAGGAGCCCAAGGGGCGGTTACCAATCTTCCTGGATCCCAGCCGTGCCCACTGTGAAGGAGCCCAGCACCGCCCCGCATCCTCTCATCTCCTCCTTGCTCCCCCGACTTCACGCACTCAGAGCCGTAATCTCATGCGAGCCATCGCGAGATTACGGCGCTCTGAATGTGTGAAGTCGGGGGAGCAAGGAGGAGATGAGAGGATGCGGGGCGGTGCTGGGCTCCTTCACAGTGGACGCAGCTGGGATCCAGGAATATTGGTAACCGCCCCTTGGGCTCCTTATAACCAGAATTAGCATATGAATAAAATCGTTTTTCTGACTAAACAAAGACACACACAGCAATAGGAAAAGTATATTGTGGACGGGCTAGTGGCCATCTAGCAGCCCATGTCCTCAGTTCTATAGGCTTAAACGAGGTGACAGAATCCCTTTAAGATTTATGATCATTGATCATGTCCCTCCACTCAATAGAGGTGGAGACAGGGAGAGGCGACTTAAACAAAAAGAGCTACAATGGATATATAGATTGCAAACACTTAAACCTGGTGGATTAAATGTGGATTTCAATTTGGGGGTATTTGGTTAGGTGCATTGATAAGCCAACCATGTGGATCAGTCCATTTGGATAGTAGAATGGAAATACGACCAGTGTTAATGAATGTTTCGATTTTTCGATCTTTTGATTGACAACTGATTTGTCTTTAATTTTGTTTTAGACTTGGAGACACTCTATGGAGCCTCTTTGGGGACATATGGGATGGACAAGCACCAATGATTTTGCAACATATATATATATTTTTTCAAATTATATATTATTTAAAAACTGGGTGTACTGAGGGAGTGCCACTTTTTTCAGTTAGATGTCAATTATATGGGCATTGATGTTTTATTGTTTTATCCTTATTGGATTGGGTTATTACCCGGGTCTGATATAGGATGAACATATTTTGTTCCGTATATTAACCTGAGGGTTGGCCCTCTGGAGTCACGATATGAGTTGGTGATGTGGACTTGAGGGGGTGGGGCTATTGGACAATAGTGGGATGGGAGACAGGAAACTGTTTTCATATCCCTAGTTTGCCATCAGAGAGAGTCTTTCCACCGGGGCAGCCTGGTGGTGATTCTCCTTCCCCTTCTCCCCCCCTTCCTACACCCATACTGATGATCAACGATGGCGAATATGATATAGGACCTAACAATTTCCTAGGAACAGAGCCGCTTTTGCCCTAGTTTCTATAAACATGTATATTTACATGATTTTATCGAGGTGACATCACCCTCAGTATCACTCGTTACATTTGGTATATTGATGCTACCTTCTGGATCGCAGCGGCAGTGATGCAGCTGCGATCCTGGATGATTTATGTTTTGTTTTTGGTTGCCTTGACTCCGTACGGCAACGCGCTGTCTCTGCCCTCATGACACGTCATGTGTCTTGTCATGTGACTATGGAGACTTGGACATGCGCAGTAGCCGTGGACGGACGCGAAAGTGCTATATATGAAATGGTGCCTGTAACATCTAATATCCTCAAACAAGGTATCGAGTATTATTATGATTGTTAAATACAATGTTTTAGTTTAGGAGCGTTCACTATGGGATAACACTTTGCTCTGTATGGCTATGGAGGATGCACTATACGATACATTCTTGGTATGTACATGGACTATAGCTATGGAGGACTTACTATATGATACACAATTTTTATATGTATTGGAATGTTGTTATTCTAATGATTTATGAATATGATTACACCTGTTCTCACGTCATTTTGACATTTGACTTGTTTACACTTTTATGATTGGTTGATTGTGAATTGAACACATGGGGGTTACCCCTCCTACTTTGCCTATTTATATGTTTGCTGTTACACTGGTCACACATGCTTGAAAAAGGCCTCATTGAGAAGGCTGAAACGTTGCACTTTTGGGAATAAAGCTCCGTTTTTTTACTACATGCTTTGGAGTGCTGCCTTGCTTTATATTTTTTATATATCAAGTGGCGTATTTTCCTACACTGGAGGGATTGCACCCGCTTTTCATATCGACTTGTGCTGCTGCTTATACAGAATTTTGCTATGTTTATATCTATATATCTATCATGCTGCTTTGGGTTAATTAGGATGATATATATAATTATGTTTTTGATGGTAGATTGATTCACTGATTTATTTATTAATAAAGTGGACTAACCACTACAGCCCGGCTCTTTTGTCTCTCTTTATATACAGCTGTGAGATCCCGAGATTATGCAACCCATGGGGCTAACTTATTCTTAATCTTATTTTCATTTTTACTTATTTATTACGTAGCCAGCGTATTTTTGTTAATAAAGGTCACCATGGTGACGTTACTTTCGGTCATCCATTTCCGGGTCCGGCGGTATGGCGCGGGACTGATATCCAGGTGAGGGTCATTTGGGATAGTTAGGTGGGTATTTAGAGTTTGCTTGGTGGGCTAAAGTCATTCCTCCTGATGAAGCGAAAAGGCGAAATGCGCTTCGGGGAACAACGTGCCACGGTTGGGTAACATGCATTGGTCTTTATTGTTATATATACTTAGGTTCCTTATATTTATTTTGCACTGTCATGTTGGACTTTATATTATAGTGTTTAACCGGTGGTGTTACTGCTCCTGTTACCACGCTGTGTGGCTAATCACCATGTGTGTGGCCTGTCCACCATCATTATTTATACTGTGATATTTTACTTGGATTTTAATATGTGAACTAATAAAGTTTATATACATTTTCTATACTGTCGTACAGAGGGTTTTTTTGTATGGAGAGTTGTTAGATTAGGGCTGTGTGTGGTAGCCCCCACCTCATAACTACTATAATCGCCCTACTTAGTTTATGTGAGTTGCATCTGTATAATGTGAATCAAATACTGTACATGCCTTATAAGCTCTGAAGTATGAGCCTATATCATTTTCATTCAGGCACTAGATTAAAAGTCCTGGTGTTATCTATTAATAAATGCACCCAGGATGTGGGGCAAGAATATGTCTGCTGTATGCAGCCGAAACGTCATGTAATGGCCAATGGCCACCGTATTGTAAAATGTTTTCACCCATGTGTTCTTAGGGTTCCTTTACACTGACAGAGAATCATCCAATCACCTGCTCAATTGTCAGGTGAATTAATCTTTGATGTGGCACCAAAATGCTCATGTTTTATCAGTACAACACCTTGTGTAAATGATCTTAGTAATGAGCATTAGCAATCATTGCTACATGTAAGTCATCTGCAATGAACTTCCCTGTCAGCCTTGTAGTGAATGTGGGTGATCTCCATGTCTCATCAGCAACCTATCAGCAGGTTTGGGCTGCTGCTTAACAACAGCAGTTTGAAGGACTCTAATGATCAATTACACTGAAAAGACAGATTTTTTAAATCTGAACTTACATAAAGCTGAAAAGATTGATATATAGTTTTGTGGGAAAAGATTAATTGAGACTTGTAATTTATACATTTAAATCTCTGTTCTTTCTAACTTCAGCTGTACACGGGAAGGTGTTATCACTGATAACACCTACGTGTTTACAATTTGATTGCATTTTCTGTGTAAGTATGTATACATAGATAGTTGTCAGTCACTGATAGTTATAAATGGGGGATGTGTTATCAGTGATTGATAAACCTCTCTGTGTAAGTGTGTATACATGGAGAGCTGTTGGTTACCAATAGTTGTACACAGGGTAGGGGTTATCAGTGTGTGATAGCAGTCTCCATGTAGGTGTGTATACATCGATAGCCATCACTCACGGATAGCTGTACACATGGGAGGTGTTATCAGTGCTTGATAGCATTCTCTGTGTAAGTGTGTATACATAGAGATTTTTCAGTCACTAATAGCTGGACACGCGAGGTATTATCAGTGATTGATAGCATTCTCTGTTTAAGTGTGTATACATAGATAGCTGTCAGTCACTGATTGCTGTACACGGGGAGGTGTTATCAATGATTGATTGCATTCTCTTAGTATGTGTGTATAACCAGATAGCTGTCAGTCACTGATAGTTGAATCAATCACTGAAAACACTTCCCATGTGTACAACTATCAATGACTTACAGCTATCTCTGTATACACACTTATACAGGGAATGCTATCAATCACTGCTAACACCTCCCCATGTACAACTATCATTGACTGATTGATATCTATGTATACACACTTACACAGAGAATACTATCAATCACTGATAACACCTCCACCATGTAAACCTATCAGTGACTGACAGCTATCTATGTATACACACTTACACAGAGAATGCTATCAATCACTAATAACACCTCCCCATGTACAACTATCAGTGACTGACAACCATCTACACCATCTATGTTCCAAATTATTATGCAAATCGGATTTAAATGTCATAAAGATTAAATTTTTTGTTTTTCAACGAAACTCATTGATGGTATTATGTCTCAGGGCTCTTTGGATCACTGAAATCAATCTCAGATACATGTGATAATTAGTTTGCCAGGTGTGCCCAATTAAAGGAAAACTGGATGTTCCACAATTTTAAGCAGGCCACTGTTTTCAAGTAAAATGGGAAAAAAAGGGTCTCTCTGCTGCCGAAAAGCATCAAATAGTGCAATGCCTTGGACAAGGGATGAAAACATTAGATATTTCACGAAAACTTAAGCGTGATCATCATACTGTGAAGAGATTTGTGGCTGATTCAGAGCACAGACGTGTTTGTGCTGATAAAGGCAAAATGAGGAAGGTTTCTGCCAGGCAAGTTCATCAGATTAAGAGAGCAGCTGCTAAAAAGCCATTACAAACCAGCAAACAGATATTTGAAGCTGTTGGTGCCTCTGGAGTCCCTCGAACCTCAAGGTGTAGGATCAGGGCCGCCCTGGCATTTTGAAATCAAAGAGGCCCACATGCCTCGACTTTTTAAAGTCACAGCCAACCCTTTTAGAGGCCCTAAAAATTATTAAAATATAATAATTTAACCCTTTCGCGCCCGGAGCTTTTTTCGGTTCTGCATTTTCGTTTTGCGCTCCCTGCCTTCAAACAGCCATAACTCTTTTATTTTTCTGTTCACATAGCTGTATGAGGGCTTGTTTTTTGTGGGACAAGTTGTGCTTTCCAACGCCACCATTTAATATTGCATACGGTGTAGTGGGAAGCGGGAAAAAAAATTCCAAACCGGGTGGAATTGCAAAGAAAACGCTATTCCGCTACAGTTCTACGGGTTTCTTATTTACAGCGTTCGATGTGCATTAAAACTGATCCATTACTTTCATTCTACTGGTGAGTACGAATCCGGCAATACCTAATATGTATAGTTTTTCCTGCGTTTTAATAGTGATAAAATAATTAGAAAGTTGCCCTTTTTTTTTTCCTTGTCAAATCTTGACCCCTATAACTTTTTGGTATTTATGTGTACAGAGCTGTATGGGGGCTCATTTTTTGCGGGACGATCTGAAGTTTTTATTGATACCATTCTGGGGTGTGTATGACTTTTTGATCACTTTTTATTTAATTTTTTTTAGAAAAAAAAGCGACAAAAAACGGCAAATCGCCATTTGGACGCTTTTTTCCGCCACACAATTCGCCGTATTGGAATTTTTTTTTTATATTTTAAAAGTACGGGCGTTTTCGGTCACGGTGATACCCATGATGTCTATATTTATTGTTATTTAGGTATTTATTTTTTACTTATACGGAAAGGGGGGTGATTTGAACTTTTACATCTTTTTTATTTTTTATATATTTTTTAACATTTTTTAAAAAAAAAATTTTTTACTATTAGAAAGCTCAAATATGGGCTTATATATTGTGGCTTTTTTTTTTTCTTTATGAGCAATTGTGGATTTTATAGACTCAGAAATCCATGGATTGCTCATTTCTTATCCTGGCCTGCCATCTAGTGGCCAGAATAAGAATTGCACTTTGAAAACTGTAATCCTCACCAGCGAGGATTACAGTTTTCATATGGTGTACAGACACCCCGATTGGCCACACGGGGTGTCTGTACACCACCCGGAAGCGAATGCTTCCGGGTTGAAACACAACTAGATGCCGTGATCACGTGTGATCACGGCATCTAATCAACCAGGAAGACGCCGCCGATGGCGGTAAGTAGCGGCAAGTCTCTGCTGTTAGAAACAGCAGAGACTTGCCAGCCATGACGCCCGCCGCACCCGCATCGCCCCAGCGCCGTACATGTACGGCGCTGGGCGCGAAGGGGTTAATAAACGTAAACCACACCAGACAAGGTAAATAAACCGCCCCCTGCAGAGAGTGATGGAAAAGCTATATCTCCTGATAGGGGTTCTTCTGGACAAATCATCCTACCACCCCCAGTACTGTGCCACTAGTACCACACACATAGTGCCCTTCAATAATTATTGGCACACAGTGTCCTAAAATAACTGCGCCCAGCAAATAGTGTCCCTGATAGTAATAGTGTAAACATAACGTCCCACAGAAATAACTGCGCTGATACTGTGCCAGGTGCACCCACAGTAATAGTGCCCCCCACAGTAATAGTGCCCCCCACAGTAATAGTGCCCCCAAAGTCCCAACTAGTAATTCTCTGCCAGAGTGCACTTGTTAGTAATAGTGCTCCCAACAGTACTAATGTCCCCACTGTGCCCCAGAAGTAATAATGCTTCCAATGTGCCAGTAAGAAGTGCCCCCAAAATTTCACCCCAATAATGTGCCAGTAAGAAGTACTCCCCACCCATAGATGCCCCCCAAATTATGTGCCAGTAAGAAATGCCCCAATAATGCGCCAGAAGTTTCCCCCCAAAATCATGTGCCAGTAAGAAATGCCCCAGTGCCCCCATGTGCCAGTAAAAATGCCCCCATTGCCAGTAAAAATGCCCCCAGTGCCCCCAATAGAGCTCCGGTCCGTGCTACAATAAAAAAAAATTAACACTTATACTTACCTCCATGGTGCTGGCAGCGATGCGATGCAGGCCTCTTCCGGCCTGTGTCCCGCGCTGTATGGCTCAGGCGGCACGATGACGTCATTGCGCCGCCTGAGCCGGCCTCTGATAGGCTGCAGGCCTAGTGCCTGCAGCCTATCAGAGGAACGGGCAGGGGAGATGCCTCTCCCTCCCCTGCCCCGCAGTACAATACAGGCATCTGTATCGCTGTCCTGAGGACGGCGATACAGATGACTATGGAGATGAGCGCTTCCACAATGGAAGCGCTCATCTCCCTCTGCCCTGCCGCCGCCCCCATCTGTGCGCGGGGCCGCGCCGCACCTGGCTAATTAGCGGTGCGGCCCTGCAAGGGGGGACGGGACCGGCCCACTGAGGGCAGCGGCTCTTCTGGCATTTGCCAGAAGTGCTAGACGGCCAGTCCGGCCCTGTGTAGGATCCTTCAAAGGCTTGCTGTGGTGCATAAACCTACTATTCGGCCACCCCTAACCAGTGCTCAGAAGCAGAAACGGTTGCAGTGGGCCCAGACATACATGAAAACTAATTTTCAAACAGTCTTGTTTACTGATGAGTGTCGTGCAACCCTGGATGGTCCAGATGGATGGAGTAGTGGATGGTTGGTGGATGGCCACCATGTCCCAACAAGGCTGTGACATCAGCAAGGAGGTGGAGGAGTCATGTTTTGGGCCGGAATCATGGGGAGAGAGCTGGTAGACCCCTTTAGGGTTCCTGAAGGTGTGAAAATGACCTCTGAAAAGTATATAGAGTTTCTGACAGACAACTTTCTTCCATGGTACAAAAAGCAGAAACGTGCCTTCAGGAGCAAAATCATCTTCATGCATGACAATGCACCATCTCATGCTGCAAAGAATACCTCTGTGTCATTGGCTGCTATGGGCATAAAAGGAGATAAACTTATGGTGGCCACCATCTTCCCCTGACCTCAACCCTATAGAGAACCTTTGGAGTATCATCAAGCAAAAGATCTATGAGGATTGGAGGCAGTTCACATCAAACCGCAGCTCTGGGAGGCTATTCTGACATCATGCAAAGAAATTCAAGCAGAAACTCTCCAAAAACTCACAAGTTCAATGGATGCAACAATTGTGAAGGTGATGTCAAAGAAGGGTTCCTATGTTAACATGTAACTTGGCCTGTTAGGATGTTTTGGATTTAAATAGCTTTTTATTTCAGTGAATGTGACCTCCTAATGCTGCAAATTACACAAATGAGCATTTTCAGTTCTTAAAAACATATAAAATGTTTAGAAACTCTACTGTGCATAATAATTTGGAACAGTGCATTTTGAGTTTTTTTTTATTTTTGAAGAATATACTGTTATCATTGGGAGGTTTGTTCAATAAAATTCGATGTATACTCTAATGGGTGATGACTTTGCAATCAAATGGATGAGGTGAGTTTTATTTATTAACACGAGCAGAAGAGGGGGGCAAAGGCTGTACTAATGAACTCTCCACATTGGAAGCGCTTATTAGTAATAGTGCACAGGTGGCAACCCTACACATGGCCCACACAGAGCCACATACCCACAGAGAGGGCTCTGGGTGCCGCCTCTGGCACACGTGTCATAGGTTTGCCACCACTGTCATATACTGTGTATGGTATATACTGTTACTTTATATTTACAAAAATTTGGAATATACTGTATATTCATATGGGGCTAAAGAAAAATAACCCAATGACACCATCCTATGATTCGTTTACAGCTGTTTCATTTTCAAGGCCTGGGATCACATATACATGACAGGATGGCAGTTTGTGCCTTGTGGTCAACAAGCTAATAACTAACAGTGACCCAAAACATTAAAAAAAAACATTTCTTTATACATTTTCATCTGGTTATATATACCCTAGTGTCTCTTTTCTATTTAAAAAAGACAATATGCAGAATAGTACAGAAATTTGTATACATTTATTGAGAGGTCAAGGTTTTGAAAGCAGATAGTCTGTTCTAGAGTTCCACCACACATTCTGTCCCAGGATACTTTGGTAGGTTCAAGTCATATTTCTTCTGCATATCATAAGGCAAAAATCTCCCAGCAATAAAGTGATGTTTCCCAGAAAAATGAATAGCACATGTCTTGGGCGCAGACAAAGAAATTAGCACTTCAGGATTAATTCCTTCAGAATTGCCAGCCTCTATATCCCATCCTGCCAGGTAAACAGATAAGTATTAGTAACAAGTCTCTATGAATATAAATTAGACAAATTAGAGTAAGAATACACATTATGAAAAAGATGGTAGAACAATAACCAATGTGTAAAAAATAAACCGAGACATACATCTACTCAATGTATAAAAGTCATAAGCAGAGCCGTAAGCAGAGGTTGCCCTCCAAAGTCCAGGATAGGCTAATCGCTTGTGAGGAATCATGTAGTTGCAACTATTGTGCTTAAAGGGTTTCTGTCATCAGAATTTAGCCTACAAAACCGAGTGTCATTTGCAAATCGCAAATGACACCTGATGACAGAAAGCCTTCTTTTATAGAAATCTGTACGGTAGTTTTTGTTAAAATAGCATTTTTATAATATGCTAATTAGGCCCCCTAGGTGCAGTAGGCGTGAACCCTGCACCTAGGAGCGGCCGTAATAACGCCCCTTACCCCTCCTCCCTTGCGTTGATTGACAGGGCCGGGCAGCCATCTCTTTCGTCTCCTGGCCCTGTACGATCGCGAAATCCCGCGCCTGCGCATTGCGATAAGCAATCTGCGCACGCGCGTTGAGAGCCGGCGGCCGCCCGGGTCCCGACTTCATCAATGCGCATGCGCGGATTGCTTATCGCAATGCGCAGACGCGGGATTTCGCGATCGTACAGGGCCGGGAGACGAAAGAGATGGCTGCCCGGCCCTGTCAATCAACGCAAGGGAGGAGGGGTAAGGGGCGTTATTACGGCCGCTCCTAGGTGCAGGGTCCACGCCTACTGCACCTAGGGGGCCTAATTAGCATATTATAAAAACGCTATTTTAACAAAAACTACCGTACAGTTTTCTATAAAAAAAGGCTTTCTGTCATCAGGTGTCATTTGCGATTTGCAAATGACACTCGGTTTTGTAGGCTAAATTCTGATGACAGAAACCCTTTAAGAAGAGAAGATACCATAGACCTGGCAACATAATCCATCACAGTCAATTACATTGGTCAACATGTACAGTAGCAGGTCTGAGAGTTTATGCGGCCGTATTTTAGCATCCATGTTACAGCAGCAACAATTGGACTTCCTGCAATGCAACTGTTTGCACTACTCACAAAAAGTCAGGGATATTTAGCTTTCGGGTGAAATTTATAGAAAAAGTAAAAAGTTCACGCTACAGTAATAGTATATCATGAAAGTAGGGCCTTTAAGTAGAAGAATGCAATAGTGATTTCCTCATCTCAAGCAATTTATTGAAACAAAAGCCAATAACAGTGGTGGGTATACCCCCACAAAAATGTCATTGTCTCAATAACTTGTCATGTGGCCTTCAGCATCAATTACAGCTTGACAATGACGTCTCATGGTATTCACAAGTCGACTTATTGTCTGCTAAGGCATGGCATCCCACTCTTCTTATACGGTGGCCCTCAGGTCATTGAGGTTCTGGGGTACAGAGTTACGAGCCACTACATGGCGACTCAGCTGAGCCTATAGGTTTTCAATGGGATTCAAGTCTGGAGAAAGCGCAGACCACTCCATTTGTGGTACACCAGTCTCCAGCAGCCATTTTCTAATGATGCAACCTCGATGAACTGGTGCATTGTCATCCGTGAAGATAAAATTAGGCCTGTGTTGTTCATGCAGAGGCACAATGACTGGATTAATTATGTTATTCAAGTAGTAAGGGGCCTGTCACTGTACCATTCACAAAGTGTAGGGCAGTTCTGTATTGACTAGGCACATCTGAAAACACTGTAATCCCACCATCACCAAAGGCTCATCTGGTGACAACAGTGGGTGATGCATAGCACTCTCCTTGATGTCTCCAACATCTTTGACGGCCATCATTTCTGGTCAGCGTAAATCGTCTTTTATCAGTGAACAGCACTGAGGCCCACTGGTCCCTCATTTAGCGTAGATTCTCCCTGGCCCATGCAAGACGATGATGTCTGTGCCTGGTAGTGTGGTCAGGTACCCTTGCAGGTTGTCTAGCACGCAGACTACGCTGATGTAAACAGTTTTGAATGGTCTAACATGACACTTGGGTGTCTCTCACCTCCCTTAAATGTGCCTGGAGTTGTGTGGCATTCATCATCCGGTTTTGCAGGGCAGTGTTGCAACCTGCTGATGACACTCTGTGACACTCTAAGCTCAGTGGCCACTTCCATCTGAGAACATGCTGCTTGAAGGTGTCGTCTCTTGTCTCATAATGTCAAAATGTGAACAACGTGATGAGGAGGACTATTTAAATACCAGTTCTGATGAAACCAGGAAATTTATTGGGCGATTCATGGATCAAACCTGTTGTGAATTTTGCCGTTAAGCTCCTTGTTAGAGAACAGCAAGTTGTGCAAAAAGTACTGAAACAATGTGAGTAGTGTAATTGACAAAATAAGTGCAGATAAAAAAAAGGTGAAGGTGCTGTATGCTACGGGCAACACCAGTCTAAAGTTGGCCATACACATACATACATACTTACATATACTGTACATATAGGGGGTCATTTATTAAGACTGACATTTTAGATGCCGGTCTTAATAACCCCTATATCTGGCAGTGGATCAGCTGAAGTTATGAAGAAGCACAGACCTCTAAATAACTTTGGCACTTCCAGAGCCAGGCTAAATGTAAGCCAGCTTCTGACCTGGCTTACATTTACATCATTTTCTATGCCTAAAACAAGAGTAGAAAATGATGACTGAGAGTGAGAGTGTGAGCTCAGAGTCAGGCACAGATGACAGCTGTGATCTATAGCTTATATAGTGCTTTACAGGGCTGATAAACGGAGCTTCCATACAACTTCTGCTCTCTGCTCTGCATTCTAACTGAAGCCATCCTGATATCATCAGGACAGATTCCATGTGTAGGAATATGAAAGTGGCCATTTTAATTTCTCTACTGATTGCCTCCTAGACAAAACGAACCATTATAAAGTATTAAAGAATAGCTAAATTTTTTATAAAACTTTCTTTTATAATGTTCTAAATAGCCCAAAAGGCTTTTGCAATATACTCTATTAATCAATTATGTGGTTTTCCTACTGAAACTACCTACTATGGCACTCAAAGTCCTGGGTGCTGTTGCACCTTGAAATCATTATTCTAGTACAGCGCTGACATGTCAGCACTGTACTGGAGTACGGATTTCACAGGGGGGCGCAACTAGCTCTGCACAGGCCAGAGCACAGATCACTGCTCCTGTCTGTGCGCCCCTCAGTCATGCTTGGCTCAATTCTGGCACAGCACATTACAGTACTCTGTACAGTTATTCTATGCCAGGATTTAGCTGAGAGGAGCGGGCTCCTGTCTCATCCCATTCCACTCAACCCGAAAGCTACCCATAGCACATACTAATGGTCCCTCAAGTTACAATATTAATTGGTTCCAGGACGACCATTGTATGTTGAAACCATTGTAACATGGGTAAGTTCCAAAGCACAAAATGTCATCAAAGATAAGATAAAATGAAGATTTGAGAAAAATAAGCAGATAACTAAGTCAGATACAACAAGTCCTTACATTTAACAGTCAGGAATAGCTGCTAACTAGCAACTAATCCAGTTATTTTACCAGAGAAGTGGTCTTGATTGGATCTGATTCTAAGACATTGTATGATGAGCCTGGTTATTTATTATCCTGTGTGGCATAGAGTGGGAACTCGCTACTGTGCAGTTATTTATACCACAGATTTTATTTCAGCTAAACTAATAGCTTCCAGATTTTTATTAAAGGAACAAGAAATCCTGCTTTTCAGATCTAAAATTATAATGACGGTGATAATAATACTAATACAGTGGAGAAAAAAAAATACCATGGAACACTGGAAAGTCCAACATCCAAAATTATCATAAAATCTCCAGGCATTATTTAAAGGCTAAGTACACCTTTGGAGGCAATTGTAGTTCATGAACTAAAAAAATTCATATTTTCAATTGCCCTTTATTAAAAATGATTGAGCCATTCTGTCACATAGAGTTAATTGTTTTTCTAACTGTGTGACTTGTACTTTCACTTTCACTTTGTGCTGGTCATCTACTAACCCTTATCTCTAAATGACTAAAAGGTCATAAACACTTACTTTAGCACATTCTTATCAGTAAAATAAGGATTGAGCTATAATGAGTGTTTATAATGTCAGAGAGCAGAGATAAGGAGTCCATCTGCTCCACAAATGACGGAAAAGACAGGAAATTCACAGGCAGCTAGTAGAGCATGTCAGCTCTGTACAGAAAAAAGGATTCCATATTGTTAATAATGACAAATTGAAAAATTATTTTTAGCTAAAAATTAGTACAATGCAATAAAACATTGACCCCCAAAATGTACATACGTAGCCTTTAATGTATTCAAAAAATTCCATCAAAAGTAACACAAACGCACTTGACACATTTCAGACCTATTACAGGTCCTTTCAAAAATTATTTTTCTCAGAGGGTAAATGCCACCATCTCAAATTATGAGGAAGTGTACACAATAGGATACCACAAGGAGAAGCTTTTCTGAGAAGCACAATGAAATAAAATAATTATAGAGGATAAGCAACAAGAAGACTCCAAAATCCAAATGCAATCAAATAGTATTGGCAAGATACTGTATCTCTTAGGCCAGTTTCAAATATATCTGGTACTCCGATGGGATGAAGAAAACACTGGAGAGGAACTGACGCTCCAACTGATCCCATAGTTTTCTATATCATTGTTCATATTCATCAAACAGTGCATGCAGCGTTTTCCTGTCTGGCGACATCAGGGTATAGACACCTGATCTGTGCACTGAGGGGCAGCACACATATAACAGTCGAGTTTGGCTCCTGACCTAAAACAGGTGGCCAGGCACAACTGATATATGTGAAGGGGCCTTAATATCATAGTATGAAAGTATTTTTCAGTTTAGTACAATACAGCCAGGCAGAGAAGACATTAAGAATCCTTTCTTTCCCTGTGTTTCTGTGGATCCATCCTCTCAATTCACTCTTTCTTCCTGCCATTGAATAGATTTCCAGATGCAGCCTGGCAGACGATTAATGTTTTCACATGACATCATGTCTGCTGCCTCTCATCTCATCGTTCCTTACTCCAGAGATTGCCATCAAAGCCTGAAGAAGGAAAGGTCCTGTGATATTGACCTACGGCCTCATCAATGAGTAAACTTGTAAATATCAATTATTTCCAAATGACATCATATATCAAGTATTTAGTTTAGTAATGTTATATAGGCAGGCATGGTGGCAGGACATCCTTGGGTCCTAGTTAAGTTTTACTTGGTTTACATTATTTTATGTCAAGTTGAATTTTTTTTACTTCTTTTTATCCCCATATCTTACCTTTATCTAAGCTGGAAACATATATCATATACAGTACAGACCAAAAGTTTGGACACACCTTCTCATTCAAAGAGTTTTCTGTATTTTCATGACTATGAAAATTGTAGATTCACACTGAAGGCATCAAAACTATGAATTAACACATGTGGAATCATATACTTAACAAAAAAGTGTGAAACAACTGAAAATATGTCTTATATTCTAGGTTCTTCAAAGTAGCCACTTTTTGCTTATTTACTGCTTTGCACACTCTTGGCATTCTCTTGATGAGCTTCAAGAGGTAGTCACCTGAAATGGTATTCCAACAGTCTTGAAGGAGTTCCCAGAGATGCTTAGCACTTGTTGGCCCTTTTGCCTTCACTCTGTGGTCCAGCTCCCCCCAAACCTTCTCGATTGGGTTCAGGTCTGGTGACTGTGGAAGCCAGGTCATCTGGCGTAGCACCCCATTAAGTGAAGCACTAAGACGGATCCGTCATGAACTCCATTGAAAATCAATGGAGGACGGATCAGTTTTCTATTGTGTCTGAGAAAACGGATCCGTCCTCATTGACTTACATTGTGATCCGTTTGGATCAGTTTCCGTCAAGCGGACACCAAAACGCTGCAGGCAGCGTTTTAGTGTCCGCCTCCAAAACGGAATGGAGACTGAACTGAAGCAAAACTGATGCATCCTGAACGGATTCTTTTCCATTCAGAATGCATTAGGGAAAAACTGATCAGTTCAGGACCGTTTGTGAGAGCCTGTGACGGATCTCACAAACGGATCCTGCAAACGCAAGTGTGAAAGTAGCCTTAACAAAGCCAAAATGGGCAGCAACAGGTATATAGTTGGGAGTGCCATATGCACTTATATGGTCTGCAGTGAGGCTATGTTATACTGTTATCTACCACTATATGGTGGTAGTACTAGTCTTTTTATACTGTTTTTAATTCAGCAATAGCATAGGGGTATTACTGAATCACTATGTAATGGTAATGGTACTGGTCGCTGTGTGGCGGTAATATTTGGGTCTCATATAGTGGTGTCACTGGCAATATTCATCTTTGTATAGTGCATTTTGTTCACTAAAATGGTAAAGGTAATATTTAAAGGGGTTTTGAAGGACAAAAAAAATTGCGGGGATAGAGGGTAATGTTATAAAATAAAAAAAGAAATCTTACACACCTACTCAATCCCCCACCGTGCCAGTGCATGCCCTCCAGTGCTAGAGCTGCAGTAGTCATGTGGAGTAGTTGAACATGTTATCACTGCAGAAGCATAGCATGCTGGGAGCATTGGCGCAGCACAGTGAATGATGAAGGATTGAGCCGGTTAGTCAGGTTTCTTTTTCATTTTATAACGTTCCCCACCTTCCCCTCCAATTTTTGGGGGGTCCAAAAAACCCATCTAATCAGTGTATAAGGTAATAGCTGGTATTACTGTAGTGGTATTGTTTTATTGTTTGATAGCTCTTTTTGACAACCCTTGTAACTCCCTGGAATGTACAAAATTTCAGCATTTGGGCCTCAACTTTAATTTTGCCCAGGGCTACACTTGGTTTAAAAGTAGTCCTGACTGCATGGTTGTCAGACACCCTTAAAGGTATTGTCTGAGATAATAAAAATATTGGACAAGCCCCTGAATGGTCTAAAATATAAAAAAAAAAAATATATATATATATATATATATATATATATATACGGTACTTACCTCTTTGTCCAAAACTGTTCTCTGTGGCCCAATTTGGTCCTCCTGTCGCTGCTTGTTTTCATACTGCAGCATTGACATACTGGTATATGGCAGGCGACCTCTGCAGCCACCCCTTTCCTCAGCAGCCTACCTCTGTTTCCAGAAGACTTCATAAATAAAAAGGTTTTTAATGAAACGCAACCATTAGTCTAATTGCATCACTAAATGTTCTTGGCAAATTGCAGAAACAAATCTAGTTTAGATTCATATGAGAGGATGACGAGGAAGTGACCATTGTTCATAGCTGGGAAAAGCACTTATGATTTTTTGTTTCTTAGTCTACAAAACAGGAAACCAGTGGAAAAGACTGCTGGATCTGATTCATTAGAAACAACCTAGACAAGGCAGGTATCCTGCCTACACAAATAATATTCAAAATTCCCTACTGAAGCCAAGATGAAAGACGTTCCAGCATGCAAAAGGATAAAGAATCAATCAAAATCCCAATCTCTTCTGTCACATTGAACATGGTGTTTGAGGTGCAGGCAGCAAGGTAGAGCAGGAGGAGCTGAGAAGATTGTATATAGTTTTATGGAAAAGATTGAGTAAAACTTTTATTAATTTAAATTTCTGCTCCTTCTGGGCTTTAAAGTCAAGGAGGTGGTCCTATCAGTGATTGACAGCCTTCCCTCTATGACTGTATATACAGAGATAGCTGTCAATCAGTGATAGGACCTCCTCCTTGACCTCAAAGCCCAGAATGAGCACTGATATAAATGAATAAATGAATCATTTCCCATAAAAGTATATATCAATCTGCTCAGCCTCCTCCTGGACTATAACACGCTGTCTGCAGACTGTGTGACAGATTCTCGTTAATCTGTGTCTGTTTTTACCCTATGTACAGTTGTAGTACTTCAGATTACTGGGTACTGCAAATGGTTTATTGTTTTGTATTTTACTGTTTGCTTCTAGCTGTTGTTTCTAGCAAGGGAAGGTTGACAAAGGTTGGCAGGAACAGGGTCAACCACCCTGTTCCTCACCTCTTGGTAAGAGTGGGCTGGTCCTGCTTCCTGCCAAGAGAGGAGAGTTCTTGAGTTACCTCAGAGAGGAGAGGAAGCAAGTTATTATGCTCCTGTTACAAAATTCTCCAGAGAGATATATACTTCCAAATTGTCCTCAAGTACTGCCTTGAGATTCCAGCAGAGTGACCTGTTATATCTGGATCAAGAGACACTGCAGTAAAGTTAGACAATACAACCAAACCACCCATCACGAAATAACCACTAGGCCAGTATCACCTACGTAAGTGTGGATCTGCCACCTACCAACCTGCCTCCATATCCTTTCTGGTGCCAGAGAAGGATTACACTAAAGCCTGCTGCTACTGTATGTATTTTAGGTTCTACATTGCACTTGATAAAAAATACTTTGTTACATTTAACTCCGGCCTCATTCTTCAGTACTATAATTCCACTACACCGATCCCCAGGGAGCAACTGCCTGATGGAGTATACTGTGACACAACACTTCATCAGGACCACTACCACTCCTATGCTCTACACCTGCTCCTCAGGAGGTCATTGTACAGTAACTATAATTTCCTATGTTACTATGTTACTATGTTTCATGGTTATAGTTCTTAATTATTTTTCAGGTTTTTCCATCATTCCATTTTAATTGTCTGTTACTTGCTTATTATTTTGCCCTGTTTCCATTAGTGCTTGTCTATTTTGTCCCATTTGACACTTGTTTCCTACCAAGCTCAGCTTTCATCTCTAGTTAATTGTTCTTTATGTTTAATTTCACCATTGACTGTGCGGAACACCGCCTGCATTTAATTATGGTGTTATTTCCCCCAGAATGCACACAAGACACTTTCTAGACCAGTGATAATAGACTGTAAGATTTTCTGGATAACCTGTGGTTACATTGTTAAAGAAAGCTTGTGGTTAGAGACAAGGGTACTGCTATACTCTGTCTAACCTTTCAGTTATCAAGCAGTCTGTGTGGGACAAATGGTTTTAAATGATGTCCTTCCAGCTAAGAACACTGTGGTCATTCTGATACTGATATTTCTGAGACAGCAAAAAATAGTAATTATTGCATGGCAGAACCTGTATTATCAACTTCATGTTATGGTAGAAGTAACAAAGATCCCATTCATTACACTGACTGATTTCTGCTGTAACATTACACTTCTTCAGATAGAATAGTCATCAAAACTAGGTAAAGTCTTACCTATGGGTTTAGGTAAAAAGAAAAACAAATGAGGAAGGATTCTTTATTTGGCTAAAATCTTGGAACTTATATAGATTGCATTTGGTTGGCACCGATTACAAGGTAAGGATTTCAGCTTTTAGGGCATGACACTAACATCAGTATTTGATTTTGGTTTGACATGTTGTCAAGTTACAGAATAAGTCTCAATGAGCTACTCAGGAAAAAAGGAAGTGATAGACCAAAACGAGTGCCCTTAGCTCATGCCTTGAAGATCTAGACCTCTTCATGGTAAAGTTATTCCATTATGGTGGTTGCTTTTTTTAGCAGGATAATGTGCCCTGGTTCAAAACAATGATTTGAGGTACATAATAAAGAGTTCAAGGTGTCGAATTGGCCTCCAAACTCCCCAGATCTCAATCAGATCAAGTATATGTGGAATGTGCTAAAAGTCCAATCAATAAGGACCCCAAATTACAACCTACAGGACTAAAAGAGGTTGTCTCACTTCAGCAAATGGCATTTATCATGTAGAGAAAGTTAATATAAGGCACTTACTAATGTACAGTTATTGTCCATATTGCTGCCTTTGCTGGCTGGATTCATTTTTCCATTACATCATACACTGCTCATTTCCAGCCCAGTTAAAATATTTGCAGCTAACATCCTGGTGACAGATACTGCAGGACATCAAGGGATGTGTGGACTCCATTCCTTGCTGGATCATAGCTGTTCTATTAGTTCAAGGGTGGCTTATGCAATATTAGACAGGTGGTTTTAATGTTATAGCTGATGTAACAAGGCTGCAGTGGGAAAAGCTTTATCTGCAGCGGAAAAGCCACTCTGTTAAATAGGACACACATATACAGTGTTCCCTCAAGATACAATGGCCTCAGGATACAATATTTTCAACATACAATGGTCTTTTCTGGGCTGAAAGTAGACTCAAAATACAGTGCCTCAGACTCAGATCCAAGCAATTAACACGACCACTTCTCTGGTAAAACACCTGTATGTGTACATCAACATGGATACATCTTCAATACTTTTGCTTAGACGTTTTAATCATGTGATCTTAAGCATAGCACCACTTTTTCCACTTTTGGGGTGCTCGATATCCTTGCTATCATCAGTGTGGTACCACATGTCCTGTCCTGCCCTCTATCTGTACCAGGATGAGCTGCTCCTTTGGAAGTCAGTTGAGGGCGGCTCCATTTCATTTTCCTGGTACACTGTGTGCAATACAGGATCCTGAGGAAACTCCTGTCCTCATCATCAAAAATAATTTACAGCTCCCAGCAGCTATTCCTGTTATATGTAAGGACTAGAGATGAGCGAGTAGTGTTCGATCGAGCCGGTATTCGATCGAATACTACGATATTCGGCATACTCGATTTCAATCGAGTATAACGGCGATGGCGCACTTAGAATTCGTTTCCCCTCCCACCTTCCCTGGCGCTCTTTTTCCACCAATCAACATGCAGGGGGGGTATGACAGGCACGCTGAGCACGCTGGCAGCGCGAAAACAGCGTCTACATGGATTGGCTGGAAAAACCATGTGACCTCGAATATTAAAAACTCAGCTCTTCCTGCTCGTACGCATATGCTGCGTGAACTTAGTCAGGGACAGAGGCTGGAGAAGGGAGAGACAGATTTTAGCTGTTGGACAGGCAGGAGCGTGATTAAAAGCCCTTATCAGGGCTACTACAGTGGACTTCAGTGATAGCTTACTACAATATAGACTTTACAGAGAACGGCTGCTGTATTCAGGGATAGCTGCTGGAGTAGGGACAGAGAGAGGCATTAGTGGTGTATTAGGTGCTCTGCTACATACCAAACTATATTTGGCACTACTGTTCAGCGTTCTTTTAGGCTGAACAACCCTGTTATATAACTAGTGTGTATATGCACCATCTGATCTGGCAGTATACGGCTGTGAATTTTATTTTATTTTTTTAAATACAGTTTATTTGGCTCTAGTGTTCTGGGTTCTGTGTGCCTGCAATACCCTTTTTGTATACCAGGTGTAAATACCCACCGTCTGTTCAGTTAGTACACGGCTGTGTACCTTGAAATATACAATATCTAGGCCATTTAATAGGCCACTGTACTGTGCGTTTTCTTGTTAAATTATCTCACATACCTGGTGTAAATACCCACCGTCTGTTCAGTTACTACACGGCTGTGTACTTTGAAATATACAATATCTAGGCATTTTAATAGGCCACTGTACTGTGCGTTCTCTTGTTAAATTATCTCACATACCTGGTGTAAATACCCACCGTCTGTTCAGTTACTACACGGCTGTGTACTTTGAAATATACAATATCTAGGCCATTTAATAGGCCACTGTACTGTGCGTTCTCTTGTTAAATTATCTCACATACCTGGTGTAAATACCCACCGTCTGTTCTGTTACTACACGGCTGTGTACTTTGAAATATACAATATCTAGGCCATTTAATAGGCCACTGTACTGTGCGTTTTCTTGTTAAATTATCTCACATACCTGGTGTAAATACCCACCGTCTGTTCAGTTACTACACGGCTGTGTACTTTGAAATATACAATATCTAGGCATTTTAATAGGCCACTGTACTGTGCGTTTTCTTGTTAAATTATCTCACATACCTGGTGTAAATACCCACCGTCTGTTCTGTTACTACACGGCTGTGTACTTTGAAATATACAATATCTAGGCCATTTAATAGGCCACTGTACTGTGCGTTTTCTTGTTAAATTATCTCACATACCTGGTGTAAATACCCACCGTCTGTTCTGTTACTACACGGCTGTGTACTTTGAAATATACAATATCTAGGCCATTTAATAGGCCACTGTACTGTGCGTTTTCTTGTTAAATTATCTCACATACCTGGTGTAAATACCCACCGTCTGTTCAGTTACTACACGGCTGTGTACTTTGAAATATACAATATCTAGGCCATTTAATAGGCCACTGTACTGTGCGTTCTCTTGTTAAATTATCTCACATACCTGGTGTAAATACCCACCGTCTGTTCTGTTACTACACGGCTGTGTACTTTGAAATATACAATATCTAGGCATTTTAATAGGCCACTGTACTGTGCGTTTTCTTGTTAAATTATCTCACATACCTGGTGTAAATACCCACCGTCTGTTCTGTTACTACACGGCTGTGTACTTTGAAATATACAATATCTAGGCATTTTAATAGGCCACTGTACTGTGCGTTTTCTTGTTAAATTATCTCACATACCTGGTGTAAATACCCACCGTCTGTTCAGTTACTACACGGCTGTGTACTTTGAAATATACAATATCTAGGCCATTTAATAGGCCACTGTACTGTGCGTTTTCTTGTTAAATTATCTCACATACCTGGTGTAAATACCCACCGTCTGTTCAGTTACTACACGGCTGTGTACTTTGAAATATACAATATCTAGGCATTTTAATAGGCCACTGTACTGTGCGTTTTCTTGTTAAATTATCTCACATACCTGGTGTAAATACCCACCGTCTGTTCAGTTACTACACGGCTGTGTACTTTGAAATATACAATATCTAGGCCATTTAATAGGCCACTGTACTGTGCGTTTTCTTGTTAAATTATCTCACATACCTGGTGTAAATACCCACCGTCTGTTCTGTTACTACACGGCTGTGTACTTTGAAATATACAATATCTAGGCCATTTAATAGGCCACTGTACTGTGCGTTTTCTTGTTAAATTATCTCACATACCTGGTGTAAATACCCACCGTCTGTTCTGTTACTACACGGCTGTGTACTTTGAAATATACAATATCTAGGCCATTTAATAGGCCACTGTACTGTGTGTTCTCTTGCTAAATTATTTCACATACCTAATTATATACCAAAATATTGTATTTGCAACAAAAAAAAAATAAAATGCGGAGGGGGGCTAGCGGAATAGGACGTGGACGTGGACGAGGACGGGGGCGCGGAAATGCTGTTGGGGGCCTTGTTGAAGCCAGTGGGGATACAATGTGTGCTGGTGAGGATCAGCCAGGATCCCGCTCATCCAGAATCCCTGCCTTTATGGGACAGTTAAGCAGGGGGCGGGTTACACCGCTGTTGAGGCCTGAGCAGGTTGAACAGGTGGTGCAATGGATAGCCGATAGCGCTTCCACACAGTTGTCCACCAGCCAGTCATCCACACAGTCTCACTCTGACCCTCCTTCCTCCACACCTGGCCAACAGAGTCATCCCACCCTTGACCCCTCCCAGGAGCTCTTTTCGGGTCCTTTTTCAGATGTGCCGGAAGAATCCCAGGAGCTAGCAGAGGAATTTGTTTGTAGTGATGCCCAAACACTGGAGTTTTCGCCATCTCCTGCTGATGTGGACCCTGAGCCAGCATCTGTTATCATGAGCGATGATGATGATGAGACGCAGTTGCCATCAAGGGAGGCTGTTGGAATGTCCAGTGGGCAGGAGGAGGAGCAGAGTGAGGAAGAGGAGGTGGTGGATGACGAAATGACCGACCCCACTTGGCCAGGGGTGATGTCCAGCGAGGAAAGCAGTGGAGAGGTGGTGGTCTGCGCAGCACCGAAAAAGGCAGCAAGAGGCAGAGGGATGTCCACAGGCAGAGGGATGTCCACAGGCAGAGGGATGTCCACAGGCAGAGGGATGTCCACAGGCAGAGGGATGGCCACAGGCAGAGGGATGGCCACAGGCAGAGGGATGGCCACAGCAGAGGACAGTTCAGACAGAGAAGTGAGGCCACAGCCAGCAGGGCCGAAGCTGTTCCCGCCAGCGGCCAGTCGTGCGAAGCTCCCCCATCGAGGCCTCGTACTTCTGTGGTGTGGAGATATTTTAATGTTTGTGCGGATGACAAACTGAGCGCGGTTTGCACACTCTGCCACTCAAAACTGAGTAGGGGCTCTGAGAAGAGCAATCTGACCACCTCAGGCATGCGGCGTCACTTGGAATTCAAGCACTGGGCTGAGTGGGAGAGAGCAAACGCAATACAAACTGCGCCCGGTCTTGCTGCCACTGCCTCTTCCCCTTTGTTGTGTGCTGCCACTGCGGTCCAGACCTCCAGCCAGGACACCTCCACATCTGCCTCTGCCTCTGCTACTTTGGGGCCTTCTCCTTCAGCCTCCCCTTCCCCCGCCTCTTCGCCTGCACCTTCACACTCCTCGTCCCAACAACTGTCCATCTCGCAGGCGTTCGACCGCAGGCGGAAGTACGCCTCGAGTCACCCCCAAGCCCAAGCCTTAAACTGCCACATCTCCAAACTGCTGGCCCTGGAGATGTTGCCGTTTAGGCTTGTGGAGACGCAGGCCTTCCGCGACCTGATGGCGGCTGCCGCACCTCGCTATTCCGTCCCTAGCCGCCACTACTTTTCCCGGAGTGCCGTCCCCGCCCTGCACCAGCACGTGTCGCGTAACATCAGGCGGGCCCTGAGGTACGCAGTCAGCGCAAAGGTCCACTTGACCACCGACTCATGGACAAGCGCTTGCGGCCAGGGACGATACATTTCTCTGACGGCACACTGGGTGAATGTAGTGGAGGCGGGGACGGGGTCGCAAACAGAGACAGCCTACCTACCACCCCCGCCCAAGATTGCCAGCATGGGTTCTGATAAACCCCCCTCCTCCTCCTCCTCCTCCTCCTCCTCCTGTGCCTTAACATCTCCCTCAGCCGCTAGCTGGAAGCGTTGCAGCACTGGCGCGGGGAGACGTCAGCAGGCGGTGCTAAAGCTCATCAGCTTGGGCGACAGGAAGCACAGCGCCACAGAGGTGAGGGACGCCATATTGCAGCAGACGGAGATGTGGCTGTCGCCGCTGCAGCTAGGACCAGGCATGGTCGTGTGCGATAACGGCCGTAACCTGGTGGCGGCTCTGGAGCTTGCCGAACTCAATCACGTACCATGCCTGGCCCACGTTTTTAATCTGGTAGTCCAAAAATTTCTGAAGACTTACCCCAACCTGGCAGAGCTACTGGTGAAAGTGCGGCGCTTGTGCGCTCACTTTCGGAAGTCAACTGTAGCTGCTGCTAGCTTAAAAAAACTCCAGCAACGCCTCCATTTGCCTGAACATCGGCTGTTGTGCGACCTGCCCACTCGCTGGAATTCCACCTATTCCATGTTGGCCAGGGTGTGTGAGCAGCAGAGAGCATTGATGGAGTACCAGATTATGAATCCACGCGTGCCTCCAACTCAGCTCCCTCAGTTTGCCAACCACGAGTGGCCATGGATGGCAGACATATGCGATGTACTGCGTATCTTTGAGGAGTCCACCAAGAAGGTCAGCAGCGAGGACGCTATAGTGAGCGTAACCATTCCGCTCCTAGGCGTCCTTAAAGAATCGCTCATCGCAATAAGGGAGAACGCATTGCACGCAGAGGAGACGGGGGTAGGAGGAGACGCAACGGAGCTACACAGTCAGACCACACTTTTGTCTGCTTCACGGTGGCAGTTGCAGGAGGAGGAGGATGAGGAGGAGGACGACGTGGAGGTGGCTGTGGAAGAGGAGGAGGATGCTGGCGGCGAGGGTAGCAGTCAGGCTGTGTGCGTCCCATTGGTTCAGCGCGGATGGGGCGGAGAGGAGGCGGAAGAGGAAGAGGAGGAAATGGCAAGTGATCCTTCTGGTGGGGGCAGTGAGGTCATGCCTATTCAGAGTCTGGCACACATGGCTGACTTCATGCTGGGCTGCTTTTCCCGGGACACACGTGTTGTCCGGATAGTGGAGAACAAACTGTACTGGGTCTTCGCACTCCTGGACCCCCGGTATAAAGATAACGTCTCCTCTTTTATTCCGGTAGAGGAGAGGACGAATCGATTGCTGGAATACCAGAGGGAACTCGTGCAGAACATGATGGAGATTTTCCCACCCACCATCGCTGGCGGCAGAGAGGAGAGGGTCTCCCAGAGTCCCACAACATCCATCAGGCCCACAGCCACCAGGGGAACACTCTCCAAGGTGTGGGACACGTTCATGGCACCCCCTCGTGCAACTTCCATCACTGCGGGGCCCGCTATCAGCAGGAGGGACAAGTATCGGCGGATGTTGCGGGAGTACCTGGCAGACCGTAACCCTGTCCTCCCCGATCCCTCGGCGTCCTACACTTACTGGGTCTCCAAGTTGGACACGTGGCTGGAACTGTCCCTGTACGCCTTGGAGGTGCTTGCCTGCCCTGCCGCCAGCGTGCTATCAGAAAGGGTGTTCAGCGCAGCCGGGGGCATTATAACCGATAAGCGCAGCCGCCTGTCAACCGACAGTGCGGACAGGCTGACGCTAATCAAAATGAACAGCAAGTGGATTGACCCGGACTTTGCTTCTCCAACCGTGGAAAGCAGCCAAAAGTGAAGTGCCATCTGTATGAAGTGCCATTTCCTCCTCCACCTCCTCCTCCTCCTCCTTAACCGCCGTAGAATTGCTCCGTAAAAAAAAATATATATATATTTATGGCTCTCCTCTTGGGCCTCCACATAATTTTTAAGAGGTCTCACCTCTTGGGCCTCCACATAATTTTAAGAGGTCTCACCTCTTGGGCCTCCACATAATTTTTAAGAGGTCTCACCTCTTGGGCCTCCACATAATTTTTAAGAGGTCTCACCTCTTGGGCCTCCACATAATTTTTAAGAGGTCTCACCTCTTGGGCCTCCACAAAATCTTTAAGAGGTCTCACCTCTTGGGCCTCCACAAAATCTTTAAGAGGTCTCACCTCTTGGGCCTCCACAAAATCTTTAAGAGGTCTCACCTCTTGGGCCTCCACAAAATCTTTAAGAGGTCTCACCTCTTGGGCTTCCACAAAATCTTTAAGAGGTCTCACCTCTTGGGCCTGCACAAAATCTTTAAGAGGTCTCACCTCTTGGGCCTCCACAAAATCTTTAAGAGGTCTCACCTCTTGGGCCTGCACAAAATCTTTAAGAGGTCTCACCTCTTGGGCCTCCACAAAATCTTTAAGAGGTCTCACCTCTTGGGCCTCCACAAAATCTTTAAGAGGTCTCACCTCTTGGGCCTCCACATAATTATACTATAAAATATTAGGCCTTATAATTGGCAACTGTACTGTGCGTTCTCTAGCAAAATTCTTTAAATACCTGGTGTTAATACCCACCGTCTGAACAGTTAGCACACGGCTGTGTACCTTGAACTATAAAATATATAGGCCTTATAATTGGCAACTGTACTGTGCGTTCTCTTGCAAAATTATTTCACGGCTGTGAAGGCAAAATATTGTAACCAAAAAAAAATAAAATGCGGAGGGGGCTAGCGGAATAGGACGTGGACGAGGACGGGGGCGCGGAAATGCTGTTGGGGGCCATAGTTGCTGGTTGAATTATCTGAGGTAAATGATTCTGCTTTAGACGACGCTTTCCCTTTGCATCGTTCTGCGATTAAACCATAAATAACTCTCTGCATATTTATACCAAATGCACCCAGTACGAAAAAAGTCATAGAAAGTTTCCAAACAGAGACTGGAAAACATCAGTAAGTTGAAAAAAACTGTTCGCTAAAAAAAAAAAAAAGTTAAAAATAAAATTGGCAGTTGATAGTATCGAGCTATTGTCACAGAGAGACGCGATTACAACACCTTCATTTACATTCAGTACATGTCTCAAGGCATTGGGAGAATGAAAACAGGCCACGGCTGGAGTATGAAATGTACCACCGCTTTGTACTGTCCGATACTGACCCGGTCCAGGGTGATGTCCAGCGAGGAAAGCAGTGGAGAGGTGGTGGTCTGCGCAGCACCGAAAAAGGCAGCAAGAGGCAGAGGGATGTCCACAGGCAGAGGAATGTCCACAGGCAGAGGGATGTCCACAGGCAGAGGCATGTCCACAGGCAGAGGGATGTCCACAGGCAGAGGGATGTCCACAGGCAGAGGGATGTCCACAGGCAGAGGACAGAGAAGTGAGGCCACAGCCAGCAGGGCCGAGCGTAACCATCCCGCTCCTATGCGTCCTTAAAGAATCCCTCATCGCAATAAGGGAGAACGCATTGCACACAGAGGAGACGGGGGCAGGAGGAGACGCAACGGAGCTACACAGTCAGACCACACTTTTGTCTGCTTCACGGTGGCAGTTGCAGGAGGAGGAGGATGAGGAGGAGGAGGACGACGTGGAGGTGGCTGTGGAAGAGGAGGAGGATGCTGGCGGCGAGGGTAGCAGTCAGGCTGTGTGCGTCCCATTGGTTCAGCGCGGATGGGGCGGAGAGGAGGCGGAAGAGGAAGAGGAGGAAATGGCAAGTGATCCTTCTGGTGGGGGCAGTGACGTCATGCCTATTCAGAGTCTGGCACACATGGCTGACTTCATGCTGGGCTGCTTTTCCCGGGACACACGTGTTGTCCGGATAGTGGAGAACAAACTGTACTGGGTCTTCGCAATCCAAGTTGGACACGTGGCTGGAACTGTCCCTGTACGCCTTGGAGGTGCTTGCCTGCCCTGCCGCCAGCGTGCTATCAGAAAGGGTGTTCAGCGCTGCCGGGGGCATTATCACCGATAAGCGCAGCCGCCTGTCAACCGACAGTGCCGACAGGCTGACGCTAATCAAAATGAACAGCAAGTGGATTGACCCGGACTTTGCTTCTCCAACCGTGGAAAGCAGCCAAAAGTGAAGTGCCATCTGTATGAAGTGCCATTTCCTCCTCCACCTCCTCCTCCTCCTCCTTAACCGCCGTAGAATTGCTCCGTAAATCAGAAAAATTTTTATATTTATGGCTCACCTCTTGGGCCTCCACAAAATGTTTAAGAGGTCTCACCTCTTGGGCCTCCACATAATTTTTAAGAGGTCTCACCTCTTGGGCCTGCGCAAAATGTTTACGAGGTCTCACCTCTTGGGCGTCCACATAATTTTTAAGAGGTCTCCCCTCTTGGGCCTCCACATAATTTTTAATACGTCTCACCTCTTGGGCCTCCACAAAATGTTTAAGAGGTCTCACCTCTTGGGCCTCCACAAAATGTTTAACAGGTCTCACCTCTTGGGCCTCCACATAATTTTTAACAGGTCTCACCTCTTGGGCCTCCACATAATTTTTAATACGTCTCACCTCTTGGGCCTGCACAAAATGTTTAAGAGGTCTCACCTCTTGGGCCTCCACATAATTTTTAAGAGGTCTCCCCTCTTGGGCCTCCACATAATTTTTAATACGTCTCACCTCTTGGGCCTCCACAAAATGTTTAACAGGTCTCACCTCTTGGGCCTCCACATAATTTTTAATACGTCTCACCTCTTGGGCCTCCACAAAATGTTTAACAGGTCTCACCTCTTGGGCCTCCACATAATTTTTAACGGGTCTCCCCTCTTGGGCCTCCACATAATTTTTAATACGTCTCACCTCTTGGGCCTCCACAAAATCTTTAACAGGTCTCCCCTCTTGGGCCTCCACATAATTTTTAATACGTCTCACCTCTTGGGCCTCCACAAAATCTTTAACAGGTCTCACCTCTTGGGCCTCCACATCATTTTTAAGAGGTCTCACCTCTTGGGCCTCCACAAAATGTTTAAGAGGTCTCACCTCTTGGGCCTCCACAAAATGTTTAAGAGGTCTCACCTCTTGGGCCTCCACATAATTTTTAAGAGGTCTCACCTCTTGGGCCTCCACATAATTTTTAAGAGGTGTCACCTCTTGGGCCTCCACATAATTTTTTAACGGGTCTCCCCTCTTGGGCCTCCACATAATTTTTAAGAGGTCTCACCTCTTGGGCCTGCGCAAAATGTTTAAGAGGTCTCACCTCTTGGGCCTCCACATAATTTTTAAGAGGTGTCAACTCTTGGGCCTCCACATAATTTTTAAGAGGTCTCACCTCTTGGGCCTCCACATAATTTTTAAGAGGTGTCACCTCTTGGGCCGCCACAAAATTTTCCATGAGCCTCTGGCCAGCCCACGGCCTCTTCCTGCCTTTTGCGGTCCTACGCATCCCTCAACATCCCCACTGCTTTACCTGCTAGACATGACACTGGGCCAGGTCGGGTCACTGACATCTCAAGCGCCAACAATTTGGGCATTTTAAGGCTTCTGCATGTGTTTGAGTTGTTTTTACATTTTAAAGAAGACATGTCTGACCACATCTCACACACACACACAATGACAATTAGGGGTGGGGTCTATTTGCTTTCCCCCTTGCCTATGCCATCTGTGGTTGTCATAGGCAACGTGATTTTAAGGGGTGCAGAATTTCATCGTTTTTTTTGTCTAGTTTGGCTTGGGGTCCATGGCAATGTAGAGGAAAGAAGGTTTCCTTGTATGGTCTCACTTTACAGAGAGGTTAGATTGTGTTTGGAGTGTATTGTTGAGAGGCTGTGATAGTGGCGTAATAGTGCGACTTGGGCGCGTTATATGCACCCAGACATGCTTCCCCTGCTGTCCCAGTTGCATTCCAGCAGTGTTGGCATCCTTTTCTGAGGTTCCAGGGTGGACTTGGTGACCTCCAAGTGGTCGAATTGAGATTTCCAAGTGGCGAGCATTTTTTCCCCATAGACTTTAATGGGATTCGATATTCGGTCGAATAGTCGAATTTCGCGGTCTATTCGAATCGAATTTCGAACTTTCGAATATTTCACTACTCGCTCATCTCTAGTAAGGACTTTATCTGTCTTAGTTATCTGATTATTTTTCTTAAATCTTCATTATTTGAGACATTATATTGTATTTGTATTTTGAGTTATGGACTCAAGTTACAATGATTTCAACTTACAATGGTTGTCCTGGAATATTGTAACCTGAAGGACCACTGTATCGCACAAACAGTAAGAGAATGGGGTCCTTGTAGGGACTTAGGCACCTATACTATGTTTAAAAGGAATGTGTCATTAAAAATGACCTATGACATTTTTATGTTTAACATTTTTTAATTTGCTTTTTTTAATTTACCATGTCAATATGTACAGTACAGACCAAAAGTTTGGACACCTTCTCATTCAAAGAGTTTTCTGTATTTTCATGACTATGAAAATTGTAGATTCACACTGAAGGCATCAAAACTATGAATTAACACATGTGGAATCATAGACTTAACAAAAAAGTGTGAAACAACTGAAAATATGTCTTATATTCTAGGTTCTTCAAAGTAGCCACTTTTTGCTTATTTACTGCTTTGCACACTCTTGGCATTCTCTTGATGAGCTTCAAGAGGTAGTCACCTGAAATGGTATTCCAACAGTCTTGAAGGAGTTCCCAGAGATGCTTAGCACTTGTTGGCCCTTTTGCCTTCACTCTGCGGTCCAGCTCACCCCAAACCATCTCGATTGGGTTCAGGTCTGGTGACTGTGGAAACCAGGTCATCTGGCGTAGCACCCCATCACTCTCCTTCTTAGTCAAATAGCCCTTACACAGCCTGGAGGTGTGTTTGGGGTCATTGTCCTGTTGATAAACAAATGATGATCCAACTAAACGAAAACCGGATGGAATAGCACGCCGCTGCAAGATGTTTTGGTAGCCATGCTGGTTCAGTATGCCTTCAATTTTGAATAAATCCCCAACAGTGTCACCAGCAAAGCACCCCCACACCATCACACCTCCTCCTCCATGCTTCACTGTGGGATCCAGGCATGTAGAGTCCATCCGTTCACCTTTTCTGCGTCACACAAAGACACGGTGGTTGGAACCAAAGATCTCAAATTTGGACTCATCAGAACAAAGCACAGATTTCCACTGGTCTAATGTCCATTCCTTGTGTTCTTTAGCCCAAACAAGTCTCTTCTGCTTGTTGCCTGTCCTTAGCAGTGGTTTCCTAGCAGCTATTTTACCATGAAGGCCTGCTGCACACAGTCTCCTCTTAACAGTTGTTGTAGAGATGTGTCTGCTGCTAGAACTCTGTGTGGCATTGACCTAGTCTCTAACCTGAGCTGCTGTTAACCTGCGATTTCTGAGGCTGGTGACTCGGATGAACTTATCCTCCGCAGCAGAGGTGACTCTTTCAGTCAAGGAAGAGGTGTCTTCCTTTCCTGGGGCGGTCCTCATGTGAGCCAGTTTCTTTGTAGCGTTTGATGGTTTTTGCGACTGCACTTGGGGACACTTTCAAAGTTTTCCCAATTTTTCGGACTGACTGACCTTCATTTCTTAAAGTAATGGTGGCCACTCATTTTTCTTTACTTAGCTGATTTTTTCTTGCCTTAATACAATCTATAACAGTATATTCAGTAGAACTATCAGCTGTGTATCCACCTGACTTCTGCCCAACACAACTCATGGTCCCAACCCCATTTATAAGGCAAGAAATCCCACTTATTAAATCTGACAGGGCACACCTGTGAAGTGAAAACCATTTCAGGTGACTACCTCTTGAAGCTCATCAAGAGAATGCCAAGAGTGTGCAAAGCAGTAATCAAAGCAAAAGGTGGCTACTTTGAAGAACCTAGAATATAAGACATGTTTTCAGTTGTTTCACACTTTTTTGTTAAGTATATAATTCCACATGTGTTAATTCATAGTTTTGATGCCTTCAGTGTTAATCTACAATACAGAAAACTCTTTGAATGAGAAGGTGTGTCCAAACTTTTGGTCTGTACTGTATATTTAAACCAAAACATAACATCCTGCGGTTTTCCTATTGTTCAATAAGAATAATAACAGTTGCCACTTCATGATCTATACAGATCACCTTACTGCAGTTACCTGCTTATCTGTTGTCCTAATCCTGCCTGTAATGACATCACCTCTATATCACAGTAGGTGATTGTCAGAGCTTATCTATTATTTCTTTGTAACCTCTATTATAGAAGTCAATGAGGTCCCCTCCCGTGTCTATGACTATGACCCATGTGGCTGCCATAAAGGAATTTTCTTAATGCTTTCTGAATGCTGTTAAGAACAGCTCAGGCAAGATGGCCGCCCCCATAATCATGTTCAGGAAATAGAATAGAAAAATCTACAATAAAAAATAAAACGAGGTTAGAAAAAAAGGATATGTGCTGCTATCTGGTTGTAACTGGAAGAAAGGAAAGGTTTGGCTTTTTTTTTTTTACATGAAATATAAAAGTTCTCTTATTCTTAGAGAGAACTCTTTAAGATGACATAAGAAGTGAAAATTGGGTAGTTTCAGGAATTAAAGTGTTTGTAACTAGATTTTGAAATTAAAGTTCAGCTTCTCACCAGATGGAATGTCCAGACTAACAATTGGTATCTTTATCTGCTTCATTATTGTCAAAATTGTTGCCCATGGTTCATTTACTTCCCCAGTGTCTTCTTCAACACCCAGTGCTGCATCCACCACCAAATTGTACGCATCATTGATTAGTTGCACCTAAAATATAGAAGAAAACTTTAAGGCTTTCACTACTTCAGAACCACAACGGTAGCAGTAGTTAACAAGGATACTCGTGTTCTTATACTTAAAGGGAACCTGTCACCTCCAACACACACATAAAACAGCCAGCATTACCTTATATTAGGCCCCAGTGTGTTACTAATCATGCCTTTCATCCAGTAAATTGATCCCCCTAACTTGATGAAAACGATGTTTTAATCCCCATCAGCGCGCTCTCTCCAGTCAGCTTGAAGTCAAGGGGGCAGCGGCCTCCTTGCTTCAAGTCAAGTAAAGCACACCCCTCTTACCAGTGATTGACATCCTTTCTGTGGCCTGGAATCGCGCAAGTCTCGCGCATGCACAGTGCGCTCCTTTTTGCTGTGCGATCCCGGCTCCGGCTCATGTACTCAGCCGGCTTTCATCTGCGCACTGCGCAGGCCCCAGCAATTCCAGCACGCGCGCGTGTGCACGCCTGCCTGCACACCTGCCCATATGCCCGCACACACCTGCCCGCTGAGTGCAGGAGCCGGAGCCGGGACCGCGCAACAAGAAGGAGCGCACTTCTTGCTTTTTGTGATTAGCTATCTTCAGCTGATAGATTAAAACTGATAAAGACAGAACAATGCAACTTTGCTTTAGTTATGAGTGCTTATGAGTCTCATTAAGATGACCCCTTATCATATGCCCTATTAGGAAATGTAGGAGAACCCCCTCTAGTAGGTAAAGCACAGTGGGTCTCATTCTGTTATGGACTACCCTTCTAGCTTACCCTGGCAATAACAGGTTTAAATGTAGAAAAGGGTTGTCATTTAGAGATTATCCCTTTAAGAAAATTATAACTCAAACTGTATGCCAGATGACTAAACCAAAGAAAGTAAAAGTAAACTGTGAAAGATTGGATACAAGCTTTAAAAATGTTTTATATTTAACCTATGTAAAAACTTTAAACAGTTTTTTTAGGATTCTGAAATTGAGTACCTGTCCTCAGGATAGGCCATCAATATTAGATCAGGAGGTACCCGACTCCTGGCACCCCCAACAGCTGTTTGAAGAGACAGAGGCCTCTCACGTTCTTCAGTCCCATGGCCTACTTGTAGTTCAGTTCCATTAAAGTGAATGGGGCTGAGTTGCCACACCAAGCACAGCCACTATCCAATGAAGGGCGCTGTGCTTGGTGCGCTGTGAGCAGGCCATGACGTGGTCTCCTCAAACAGCTGATCATCAGTCATAATCTGATATTATGACTTAGGGCTCATGCACATGAGCGCTTGCAGTCAGCGCCCGTGCTGTGGACCGTAATTTGCGGTTCACAACGCACGGACACTGACATTGGGGCCGCCCCATGCGGATCGCAGGCCCATTCATTTGAATGGGGTCCGCACAAGCACTACTTTTTTTGCGGCGTGGAGGCACGGCCAGAAACACCACGGAAGCACACCGTAGTGCTTCCGTGATGTTCCGATCCGTGCCTCCGCTCCGCATCTCCCGGATCGCGGACTCATTCAAGTGAATGGGTCCGCGATCCGTGATGCGGGCTGCACATGGCCGGTGCCCGTGTATTGCGGACCTGGCGTATGCGGGCACGGGCTGACACCGGCCGTGTGCATGAGCCCTTACCCTGAGGACAGGTCAATATCCAACTCCTGGAAAACCCCTTTAACCTTTTTAACCATTAAATGTAATAATTATTAATATTTGTTCTAATTTCTTACTTCGGTTGGAAGGTAAGACAGGAAAGGAATGTCCATTTTCTCACACTGAATTGTCAGGTCCTTAAAGATACTTTCTACTGATCTCTTAGGGTAGAATATTGTTGGTTCATAGTCCTAAAAAATAAGATATTTAAATGGTTAAGACATAAAAAGTAACAAACTAAAAAAATACACAACATATGTTTTATTGTTCCCATACAACCTCCTCACAGCCGTATCCATACAAAGACAATATTTTCAATCCCTGCTGGTATCCAATTACATAATTTAATTTTTCAATATTAAAGCAAAAGTAAATGTTATGTACAAATATGGAGGCGTGTTATGTAATTTAAAGTGTAGTTGTCATTTTAGTTTAAAAAGTCTTCTTAGCAAAACTCTAACTCAGTGTTGCTAAGGAGAATATTTCTTCAGTCTGCATTCAGTCTAACAAATCAGATATGCAGGTTGATGGGCAATGATAGTCAGGGCACATGTCATTCATTCATCGTTTTCCACACCTATTTTAGGCGTCGAAATGTGGTCTAAATGTGAGAACTCTCGAAAGATTTATTACATTTAGACTGGCGCTGGATGCGCAGAAGTTATGGAGAAGCCTGCACCTCTTCATAACTTCGGCACATCCACCGCCAATTATGGGGCTTTAAAAAGACCAGCGTCTAAAACGCCAGTCTTAATAAATGTGCCCCTTTTAAGAGCAAATCACATTATAGGTTGCAAATTATTTTTGGCCACCAGACTTTCTTCAGGTCATCAATGATACGTGAGGACAGATGTAATTGTTGTGGTGAGCCTAATGTAAGAAGGACATTTGGGAGGATCATGGTGAGCTGCTTTGTGCCATTCAATTGCCCATAACCAAACCACAATGGTGACAGAGGGTATCGGTTCACATGGCTCCTCCCAAATTACCTTTTCACAGATAAAGCAGCTCTTATCAGTCACTGATTTTATTCTTTATAGTCATCCTAATCATTGCTTCCTCTAGAAACCCCATTTTCAAATAGAGGAGATTCCTTTATTCTGGACCTCACCAGAGTAATGTAATGCCCTTTGCCCTATTTCAGCTAATCGTTCGAACAGTGGATTATCCTACCTACACTTTTTCAAGTGACCCTTCTAAGAAATTGGGGCTGTCCAAAACAGACAGGCCTGTTAAATAAATAGTCTCGCTCCCAAGGCAAGTTCATTTTAAGTATAGGTCATATTCAGAAAGGAACAGACAATGAAAACTAATGTTATCCTAATGTCAGAAATATGAGACATAATATAGGATATCATTTGGCTGCTTAGTCATGTGAAAAAGGGTAAATGCTGTAATCTGGGGCTTCAGGTTTTGAGGCGAAGCAGGTATAAGTAAATATGAAGAGATTCTCATGCATTTTCTCTTGGAAATGTTAATACAACAGAATTTGCTTACAGTCAAGTAAACCTGTATTATTCCTCACCAGAGTCATGATTTCCATACCAGGAATTAAAATTAAAATATTGCCAAAACCTTTTTGGTAACTGGGTGGAGTACAAATGACCAACAGATATTGAGAAAGGAAGTTTTTCCGTTGTGTACAGCTAAGAAGAATTTACAGACAATAAAATCATATTTATTTGGCAACAGAGCCAAAATAATTATAGAGTGACCCTACCTACTTGCAGGATCCGTCCTACATGACGGCCCACAACTGGCCAGTCGCCCCCTCTTAGCTAAGTGGCATAAACCAAAATGAGAAAAGAGAAGACGGACAGAAAAAAGGTGAAAACCAGACAGGCAAAACCAGGACCGGATCCAAATCCAAATACATAAAAACACAGCAAAATGAAACCAAGAGTATTCAGTAATCAGTATTCAGAAACAATGTCAAAGAAACTGGCAAAAGGTCAGAAATCCAGAGGAACAAACACACAGCGAGCTAGTGAGGCAAGAAAACAAATCACAGGCAATATGGCGAGCAGCTGCCTGTTTAAATACCCCCATCAGGAAGCATGTGATGCCGGCACAGGGCCTCATTGGTCCACCGTCCTGGCTCCCTGATTGTTCGAGCAGCCCCACTGTTAGGGGAGCTGGTTGCCATAGCAACAAAGCGCCTTCAGCAGCGCTGCCATATTGCAGCAGCGCTCACAGCTGGAGCACAGACAGGTACGTGCATGGCACACTGAAGACACCTCTCCTGATTTGAATGTCAAACCATTGATATAGAACCATACAAGTATCTGTTACCAAAAGAACCATGATCACATAGCTCTTATAAGAAAAAAGTTGCAGTATGTCCAGACTTGGGGATATCTTCAAAGTTTGGATTGTTATTTAATTTTGTAATGTTATGTCATGTTTGCACTGTACAGCAGCAGGTGAGGTATGGTTGACAGCATGAATGAGGCTAACCACCCCTTTCCTCCCCTCCTGGTAGGAAGTAGGCTGGTACTACTGCCAGGAGAGGGGAGTGTTAAGAGTGAGGAAGCACATCGCATTGCTCCTGCTCCAAGGGCCGTAGGGGCCAGAGAACTCATCTGTGAAACCACTACTCCAGAGAGACTGAAGAATCCAAAAATATCTGCAAAACTTCAGCATTTACAGTCAGCAGAGTGACTTTACAAACCCTGCTGCAGGTAAGGGATTATAGTGCAGACACCCATTACTTAGATGACATCCAGGCCATGCCAACTCATAAAAGCCTGTATTTTCACCCAGTGGACACCTACAGCCACAAGTGCTAGCTTCCAGCTGTTAGCCAGAAGTTCAGGAGAGATACATCAGAAAGAGCATACCAGGGGTGCCATTATCAGCTGCTTTGCCAGCCACCATACACTGTATGAAATTGCACTGTATACAACTGCTGTATGTTCTTCAACTCCTATTTTACACTAAGGAGAGGCTTTTATACTTTTACTTCGGGCCTGATTCCTTAAACCATTTTACTGCACCGATCCTCAGGGAGCAATGGCCTGAGGAAGTACACTGTGACGCATCATCTCATTAGGGCCACTACCACTCCCATCCTCTGCACAAGCCCCTGAGGGAGTCCAATGGTATATGTGTCACAAGCTCTTGTATTTCCAATTGTTATATTGGATTAAAATATTTCTTGCAGCTCTGTATTATATTTCATATAGAATACACAGTACAACAACTTTTGAAAATGAAAATACATTTTTTGCAAAGAGATGGGACAACCTAGCACACTCAAATTCTACAAGTGCATCTCAATAAATTAGAATATCATCAAAAAGGTGTTTTTTTTCAGTAATTCAATTCAAAAAGTGAAACACATATATTACATAGAGTCATTACAAACAGAGTAAACTTTTTCAAGTGTTTATTTATGCTAATGTTGATGATTATGGCTTACAGCCAAAGAAAACCCAGAAATCATTATCTCAGAAAATTAGAATATTATATTAGACCAACTGTATTTTTTTAAACACAGAAATGTTGACCAAATTAAAAGTATGTACAGTAAATGCACTCAATACTTGGTTGGGGCTCCTTTTGCATGAATGAGGCGTGGCATGGAGGCAATCAGCATGTAGCTCTGCAGAGGTGTTATGGAAGCCCAGGTTGCTTTGATAGCAGCCTTCAGCTCATCTACATTGTTGGGTCTGGTGTCTCTCATCTTCCTCTTGACAATAGAGAATCTATGGAGTTAAGGACAGGTGAGTTGCTGGCCAATCAAGCACAGTGATACTGTGGTTATTAAACCAGGTATTGGTACTTTTGGCAGTGTGGACAGTTGCTAAGTCCTGCTGGAAAATACAAATTCCATCTACAAAAAGCTTGTCAGCAGAGGGAAGCATGAAGTGCTCTAAAGTTTCATGCTAGACGGCTGTACTTACTTTGGTCTTGATAAAACAGTGGACCTACACCAGCAGATGACATGGCTCCCCAAACCATCACTGATTGTGGAAACTTCACACTAGACCTCAAGCAGCTTGGATTGAGTGCCTCTCCACTCTTTCTCCAGACTCTGGGACCTTGATTTCCAAATGAAATGAAAAACGTACCTTCATCTGAGAGCAACACCTTTGACCACTAAGCAACAGTCCAGTTATTTTTCTCCTTGGCCCAGGTAAGACGCTTCTAGCATTGTCTATTGGTCATGAGTGGCTTGACACACGGAATGCGACACTTGTAGCCCATGTCCTGGATGTGTGGTGGCCCTTGAAGCACTGACTCCAGCAGCAGTCCACTCCTTGTGAATCTCCCCCAAATTTAATAAAGGCCTTTTCTTAACAATCATATCAAGGCTGCGGTTCTCCCTGTTGCTTGTACACCTTTTTCTACCACCCTTTTTCCTTCCACTCAACTTTCCATTAATAAGCTTTGATGCACAACTCTGTGAATAGCCATCTTCTTTAGCAATGACCTTTTGTGGCTTCCCCTTCTTGTGGCGTGTGTCAATGACAGCCTTCTGGACATCTGTCAAGTCAGCAGACTTCCCCATGATTGTGTCGCCTACTGAATCAGACTAAAGGGACCTTTTTAAAGGCTTAGGAAGCCTATGCAGGTGTTTTAGGTTAATTATTCTAATTTTCTGAGATAATGAATTTTGGGTTTTCCTTGGCTGTACGCCATAATCATCAACATTAACAGAAATAAACACTTGCAAAAGTTCACTCTGTTTGTAATGACTCTATATAATAGATGTGTTTCACTTTTTGAATTGAATTACTGGAAAAAAAAACTACTTTTTGATCATATTCTAATTTATTGAGATGTACTTCTATATGCCTGGGATTTACAAAGCAGAGATCTTTCAGCTTCAGCTTACTGGATATAGGGAATGCATCTTTATTAGACCATAATGGATATTTGCTCTCTCTGTAGGAAGTGAGAAAACTAATAAAAAGGAAGAATCAAGTAATAAACCCTCTTTTTTTGTCATGTGTATCAGAGTTTGCAAAAAGTGATGATTATTGGCTTTTGGGCCAAGGATGGCAGTATCTCTAAAACTGCACAGTTTGTGAACTGTTTGCATGTTGCGGTGGTGAAAGTGTATCATGAGTGGACAAATGGCACAATTGTGAATAAGCAATGTGGAAACTGCGGAGCACCACATGCCATTGATGTACGAGGTGAACATCAGCTATGAAGGAGCACAAGGGCAGAACAACACACTACAGTGGAGCACCTCACCGCCAAAATGAACCAGATGATTACCAGATGTGGTGAACCCAACTGTGTATGAGTTGCCTTCTTCAATGAGTCATGTTTTCCGCTTCATCGAATGGATGGATGTTGGCGTGTCAAATGAGAAACATCAGAGAACAAACTCCCTACAACCATTGCTGGAAGAACACAAGCTGGTGGTTGCAGCATTATGGTCTTGGGAATGTTTTTGTGTCATTTCTGGGCCCACTCCACTGATCCATGTGAAAGGCACTCAACTGATTTAGGCATGAATCCATCCTATACTTGTACATGCTGACTGTCTTCCCTGGGGAGGATCTTCCAGAAAGACAATGCGACATGTCACATTGATAGATATGTCCGATACTGGTTGGAATAGCATGACCAAAGCTTCCAAGTATTACCCTGGCCTCCTAATTCCCCACACTTGAACACAACTAAGCATCTGTGGGACCAACTCGATCTTCGGGTTTGTTCTATGAATCCTCCTCCATGCACGCTCCAGCAGGTATGGGATGAAATACAGTCAGCATGGCTTCAGATACCTATGACAACCTACAAGGGCCTTATTGAATCATTCCCAGCCCGTCTAGCTGCTGTCCGTGCAGCACACGGTGATTACTCTGGATATTAGCTGGTGGCCATAATAATGTGATTTGACTGTGTATGTTATCAACATAATCAATTCTGACATACCGCATGTATTGTACTCAACATTTTTCTCATTGTATGGTTACACTAAATCCCACAATATAACATTTCCAGAGCACTGACAGAATAGACAGGAATGTTGTGTCTACAACGATGCTTTCCAGGTGGAGCATCTGCTTCTTCCGTTATTTTTCAACATAGAAATATGAAAATAACTTTTAAAGAGGAAATTGTTAGCAGAAAATATGTGGCAACAAAAACCTTGAGACTATAAGCAAAGCTTAAAATGCACATCAGTTTCTTTAATTGATGCATTATCATAGCTGCTAGTGTTGAGTGAATCAAGTTCAAAAAGTGGACTTCCATCTGAATTTCAGGAAAAAAAAATCATACTCACCTCATCCATATGAGTATTTTTATTATTTTTTTAACAGATAAACCCCAGACAGTCCTCAATGGTCATCTCAGATGCCACGATAAGCAATGAATGCGGCATCTGATGGATTCAAGTATGGCAGGGCAGCACAATTGTCATTCCTCATCATTGCTCCCGCTACTCACAAAACACGCTTCATGACAAAGTCATTAGTTATCTTGTGTAGGATGTTTTTGTGGTACATGTGGTCCGCTGTAGGCATCCTCCATTGTATGCATTTTTGCTGGGGATTGCTGTTAGCAACGGATGACATGTGCAGGATTTGCTCCCCCTGTTTGATATGTGCAACAGCATATGGGGTTTTGAGCACTTCTCTGCCATTTTAGACCACAGTTTTTCCGTGATTGTGTTTGTACATTTACACCTGGAGGTGTGGCAACTCCAGGTTTGAATGTGCCTAGACTTAGATCTTATGGTAACATTCTGGTTTCCCCTGTTCAGCCTGAGTCACATGAGTCATTGGTAGGTGGGACTCACAGCCTCCGCCCCCTCCCATTGTATGTGTGATCTCACACCGGAGGTAACTGGGAGCTGGTCGCTGTGTGTCGACCTGTATGCTGCTTCGGTAATTGCATAGGTAGGTTAACGTTAGGTCCCGTGCCACTCTGAGATACCTTGACACGGTGCTCGGGTTCCGGTATGTTCTTGATATAAGAATATATTGGTGAAAGTCTCATTTTAACATCAGCGTGAGGGTTTAGCCATATATTATCAATGACATTTACCGTTGTAGTGCACCTTTTTCCATGATTTGTTTAATTATATAGTTTTTCACATCCGCACTATTGGTTATCTTGTGTAGGATGATATTGTGGTACATGTGGTCCGCTGCAGGCATCCTCCATTGTATGCATTTTTTCTGGGGATTGCTGTTAGCAACGGATCACATGTGCAGGATTTGCTCACCCAGTTTGATATGTGCAACAGCATATAGGGTTTTGAGCACTTCTCTCATTTTAGACCACTGTTTTTCCGTGATTGTTAAAGTCATTAGTCACAAAGCGAATTTCTTTGTGAAATTTGGTGAAGCAGTCAAATCGAATTTTTGTTAACTTTGCTCATCTCTAATAGCTGTCAGTAGTATCCCTGGACAATTCTGTCATAAGCCTGAGTTAGTGGGCTTTTCTACAGACAGATGTTCAAGCCAAAATCAGTGCCAACTGACAATATAACAAGTCAATAAGTGTTTGTTTAAAGGGCTTTTATGTAAACCCTGGAGAAGGGTTGTTGATCCATGAAGTTATTCTAATTGCCTGATTGGAGTTGCCAGCTATAAAGAACCGTGCAGAGGCCCAAGATCCTATTATAGCGTGAAAGACCACACTCCTTTTACAGCAATTCACTGATTCCACATAGGTTTCTACAGAACCTGTTCTATTAAACGCTTATACAAATAGAGCCCCCCCGACAGTGTGAAGGTGGCAGTGGCAGCAGCATCAGGAGACCACAGAGTGTCACGATGACAGTGTGTAGGCAGCAGTAGCATCAGGAGACCACAGAGTGGTACGACGACAGTGTGGAGGTGGCAGTAGCATCAGGAGACCACAGAGTGGCACGACGACTGTGTGTAGGCAGCATTAGCATTAGGAGACCACAATGTGTGACGACGACAGTGTGGAGGTGGCAGTAGCATTAGGAGACCACAGAGTGTCATGACGACAGTGTGGAGGTGGCTTCAGCATCAGGAGACCGCAGAGTGGCATGCCGACAGTGTGTAGGCAGCAGTAGCATCAGGAGACCACAGAGTAGTACAACGACAGTGTGAAGGTGGCAGTGGCAGCAGCATCAGGAGACCACAGAGTGTCACGATGACAGTGTGTAGGCAGAAGTAGCATCAGGAGACCACAGAGTGGTACGACAACAGTGTGGAGGTGACAGTAGCATCAGGAGACCATTGAGTGGCACAACGCCTGTGTGTAGGCAGCATTAGCATCAGGAGACCACAGAGTGGTAGGACGACAATGTGGAGGTGGCAGTAGCATCAAGAGATCACAGAGTGGCACGACGACAGTGTGGAGGTGGCAGTGGCAGTAGCGGCAGCAGACTACAGAGTGGCACGACGACAGTGTGGAGGTGGCAGTGGCAGCAGCTGTAGCATCAGGAGACCACAGAGTGGCACAACGACAGTGTGTGGGCAGCAGTAGAATCAGGAGACCACAGAGTGGTACGTCGACATTGTGGGGTGGCAGTAGCAGCAGCTGTAGCATCAGGAGACCACAGAGTGGCACAACAAAAGTGTGGAGGTGACAATGGCAGTAGCAGCAGACTAAAGAGTGGCACAACGACAGTGTGGAGGTGGCAGTAGCAGCAGAAGACTACAGGGTGGCATGACGACAGTGTGGAGGTGGCAGTGACAGCAGCTGTAGCATCAGGAGACCACAGAGTGGCACAACAAAAGTGTGTAGGCAGCAGTAGAATTAGGAGACCACAGAGTGGTATGACCACAGTGTGGAGGCAGCAGTGGCAGCAGCATCAGGAGACCACAGAGTGGCATGATAACAGTGTGTAGGCAGCAGTAGCATCAGAAGACCACAGAGTGGTACGACGACAGTGTGGAAGTGGCAGTGGCAGCAGCAGCAGACTACAGAGTGGCATGACGACAGAGATGGCACTGGGAAAGTTCCCATCACCACTAATGTCTGTGCTCAAGTAATTGACATAGAACAAGTGTCAATTGTTGTCAGCTTTGACCTGCTTGTGACTGTAGAAGTTCTGACAGAGTGGCACGACGACAGTGTGTAGGCATCAGTAGCATCAGGAGACTACAGAGAGGCACGACGACAGTGTGCAGGCTGTCACGTACAGTGTGGTTATCGTGACACGTGTTTCATGTTGCTCATGTTTGTGCCCTGGTATTCCGGATTTGGTTGTATGCTGGTTGCCAGGGGCAACGTGTATATTGGTGGTGTCTCGGTTGTTCTCCTTGACACGGCTTCCATGTTGCTCATGTTTGTGTCCTGGCATTCTGGCTGCGGTAGTAGGCCGTGGTTGCCAGGGGCAACGTGTAGTTTTGGTTGCTGGTATGTTCCCTTCTTATTGCATACTTCCCTCCTTCCCTGTCTGGTTCTCTTGGGGTTAACATATTGACCTGGGTGTGGTCACTAGGTGCTTTTATTCTGTTGTTGCTAGCCTGGTGGGTTAGTTGTGCTCCAGCCTCCGTTGGTGCTGGAGCTATGCACCTTTCCTGGGATTCCATCTGCCCAGTCCTTGTGGCCACTTAATATGTCTTCGAGGTCTTCCCGAGGTCCTCTCATCCCCTTCCCTTATTCCTGTTATGTGGTTTATATACGGGTGGGTGTTTGGTCTGTGACTGCCATGTGTCTTCTGACATGGAGTCCAGACATTTCCTGTATGTATGTGCCTTCGGTGAGAGGGCTCCAGGGTTCCCCGGAGGGGGAACAGCGATACTGTGAGTTGTTGCTGGTGAGCTGGTTCCTGGGTGTGTTGTGTGTACTGAGTCCTGTTAGGTGTTCGGGTTCCAGTACATGTGCCTGGGCTCCAGTCTTTGGTGTATGGACTGCTGGTGCTTCTATCAGCAGTATCAGCAGGTAAGTTGCCAGGTGCACCGGGACCATCCTGGAGGTGCAGCCAGTGAGTTCTGGATAAGTGCATCCCTACCATCTGGGGCTCTGTGAAGAACGGGGCTCACTGGGTTTCTGCCCTCTGGGTTTGGTTTCTGGTGTTTCCGGTGCACTTGGTTCAGTGGTTTTCCTTGCCACTGGCTTCTTGCCTGCTGATCGGTTTTCATCTCACTGTAGTGTATCGGTGTATGCTCGGTGTGGTGTTCCCCTCCCACACCGTAGCGTGACAGTATGACATATTAGGCCACTTTGTGTGTTTTCCCTTTTCCCTGTTATGCCTTTACTTTCGGTGAGAGGGTGTCTGCATGTTGCGCCTGCTGTTTTTTGATGTGCATGCTTGTCCTCCGGAGGGAGGGTGAAAGGGGTGGATCTGTTTCAGTTCGGGTCACGGTGACCGTGGTTGTTTGTTGGCTGGCTGCCTTTGACCTAGGTGGGGTTGGGGTTTGCTGGCGGCAGCTTTCTGTTACTTGTGTGATCTGTGTCCTGTGTCTGATTCTCCCCTCATCCATTTCTCAGTTCACCTGTTATTGGTGCTGTGTTTGCTGGCGGCATTCACTCAGTTTACTGGCTTAGGTGTTGCTGGTTCGGTGATGTTTGCTGGCTGCGGCCTGGTGTGTGTGAATAGGCACTGAGTGTGGATGTCTGTTCGGTTCTGGCACTTTTGGTGTTTGGTGTGAATCGACATTTTTTGTTTGTTAGGTGGTTTGTGTTCCACTTTGCTTCCCCTTGAAAATTTGGGAGAGGGGGAGTTAAGGGGGAGGTAGTGTCACGTACAGTGTGGTTATCGTGACACGTGTTTCATGTTGCTCATGTTTGTGCCCTGGTATTCCGGATTTGGTTGTATGCTGGTTGCCAGGGGCAACGTGTATATTGGTGGTGTCTCGGTTGTTCTCCTTGACACGGCTTCCATGTTGCTCATGTTTGTGTCCTGGCATTCTGGCTGCGGTAGTAGGCCGTGGTTGCCAGGGGCAACGTGTAGTTTTGGTTGCTGGTATGTTCCCTTCTTATTGCATACTTCCCTCCTTCCCTGTCTGGTTCTCTTGGGGTTAACATATTGACCTGGGTGTGGTCACTAGGTGCTTTTATTCTGTTGTTGCTAGCCTGGTGGGTTAGTTGTGCTCCAGCCTCCGTTGGTGCTGGAGCTATGCACCTTTCCTGGGATTCCATCTGCCCAGTCCTTGTGGCCACTTAATATGTCTTCGAGGTCTTCCCGAGGTCCTCTCATCCCCTTCCCTTATTCCTGTTATGTGGTTTATATACGGGTGGGTGTTTGGTCTGTGACTGCCATGTGTCTTCTGACATGGAGTCCAGACATTTCCTGTATGTATGTGCCTTCGGTGAGAGGGCTCCAGGGTTCCCCGGAGGGGGAACAGCGATACTGTGAGTTGTTGCTGGTGAGCTGGTTCCTGGGTGTGTTGTGTGTACTGAGTCCTGTTAGGTGTTCGGGTTCCAGTACATGTGCCTGGGCTCCAGTCTTTGGAGTATGGACTGCTGGTGCTTCTATCAGCAGTATCAGCAGGTAAGTTGCCAGGTGCACCGGGACCATCCTGGAGGTGCAGCCAGTGAGTTCTGGATAAGTGCATCCCTACCATCTGGGGCTCTGTGAAGAACGGGGCTCACTGGGTTTCTGCCCTCTGGGTTTGGTTTCTGGTGTTTCCGGTGCACTTGGTTCAGTGGTTTTCCTTGCCACTGGCTTCTTGCCTGCTGATCGGTTTTCATCTCACTGTAGTGTATCGGTGTATGCTCGGTGTGGTGTTCCCCTCCCACACCGTAGAGTGACACAGGCAGTACCAGCAGCAGACTACAGAGTGGTATGATGACAGTGTGCAGGCAGTACCAGCAGCAGACTACAGAGAGGCACGACGACAGTGTGCAGGCAGTACCAGCAGCAGAAGACTACAGAGTGGTACAACAACATTGTGGAGGCAGCAGCGGTAGCATCAGGAGACCACAGAGTGGTACGACGACAGTGTGCAGGCAGCAACAGTAGCATCAGGAGACCACAGAGTGATACAATGACATTGTGGAGGCAGCACCAGCAGCATCAGCAGACTACAGAGTGGTACGACAACATTGTGGAGGCAGCAGCAGACTACAGAGTGGTATGACGACAGTGTGCAGGAAGCAGCAGCAGCAGCAGAATAAAGAGTGGCACGACAACAGTGTGGGGAGGTGTGTGGCAATAACACTACCCGCTGATGATGGTGGGTGTAAGAAGGAGCACTTGGCATCAGATGTGTGGCATCAGGTGGGTGGCAGCATCAGAATATTTGTTGAGGCAGGTAGCCAGAAGAAACCGGTCGCTAGTTAAGGCAGCATGGATGATCTAATCTGATGCATCAGGCATTGGTGGGTGGAAATCCTGGCTGATCCACGCCTGATTCATTCTGACAAAGGTCAGTCTCTCCACATTTTGTATGGACAGGCGAGTTCTCCTTGGGGTAACTATGGCCCCCACCGCACTAAACACCCGCTCTGATGACACACTACTGGCCGGGCAGGACAGCTTTTCCAGAGCAAACTCGGCCAGTTGCAGCCACAAATCTTTGGCTACCCAGTTGTCTAGCGGATCTTCAATGACGGGTGGCAGGGTGGTGTCCAAGTATGCCACCACCTGCTGGTTCAGGTCCTCCTCCAGGTCTAGCTGATGCTGCTGGTGAGTAATTTCTTCACTATGCAGGTGAAGAAAGCTGCTCATCAGCGACTCTAGACTCAGGCTGCTGCTGATAGAGCTGGTACTGCTCCTGCCACCCCCCTTCCCCCCAGCAGCCATGGCAATGGAACATGAGCGCAGAGGGCCCAGTCAGACCTGCGAAAGGATGGACGATGGCACAGATAGGCAGTGGGCAACTGACTACATAGTATGTCTCTATAGTAGTTTAGTTTGTCCTCCCTCTCAGCGGGTGTAAAAAAAGACCCCCATTTTGAACCGGTAGTGAGGGTCTAACATGGTGGAGAGCCAGTAGTCATCCCTTTGCTGAATGGTGACAACACGGCTGTCACTACGCAAGCAAGTGAGCATGCATCGGGCCATTTGCGCAAGTGACTCGGAGGGACTCCCTGCCTCCATCTCCACTGCATACTGCCACGGTGTGTCTGGGTCCTCTGCCACCTCTTCCTCACTGCCCTGTAGCTCCTCTGTTTGCTCCTGCTCCTCCTCTCCTGTCACCTGAGTAGAAAAACCACCCATTTCTCTAGGCGTTCTTTGTGCTCCAATGTCCTCCTCCTCTTCCTCCTCCACCAGTGCAGCCCCCGCAGGGCTCATGTGGCCGTGAGATGTAGTCGCCACATCTCCTGTCCCCTGACCAGCCAGATTTATCAGCATCTTTTCCAGGATATGAATGAGTGGAATGAATGGAGTGGAATAAAGTGGCCTCCTCAAAGGCACGAGCAAATGGCAGGTGTCACGCATGAGCTGCCACTGGCTGACATCGAAGTTACACAGGAAAGTACCTCTGTCCACTTGGATCATCAAGAAATTTTTATGGCCTTTCTCTGTTCGTACAGTCGGTCCAACATGGAGGGTGGAATTCCAACGGGTGGAAATGTCGCATATCAGCCTATGTTGGGGGATGCCGTTTTGCCGCTGTAGCTCAAGGAGAGTGTGCTTGGCGGTGTACGAGTGGCTGAAGTGCATGCAAAGTTTCCTGGCCATTTTTATGATGTCTTGCAGATGGGTAGAAGACTTTAGGAACGGCTTGACAACCAGATTGAAGACGTGCGCCATGCAGGGCGCATGGCACAGCCCTCCTTGATGCAGTGCCAACACCATGTTCTTCACCAAGGCAAACTAGATGTAGAACTGTATGACACCGCCGTGCCCTGCACATGTGGTATGCTGGTGGGACACTGTGAATTGTCCCTGCAGTGGAGGCTGAGGACATGGTGGAGGATGAGGAGGCAGACATTGTCGCAGGAACAACAGCATGAGAAGGAGGCGGAAGTGGTATAGCCTGGCCAAGTTGCTGGTTTGGCTGTGCAGGAACCACATTTACCCAATGGGACATATACTGTCCCTGACCGTAATTAGAGCTCCAAACGTCGGCGCTGCCGTGCACTTTGGCAGACACCAACAGGCTCAAGGACTAGCCCACCTTCTGTTCTACATATTTGTGCAGGGCTGGTACTGCCTGTTTCACAAAGAAATTACGGCTTGGAACTCTCCACTTCGGCTTGGCACAAGCCATCAGTTCTCTGAAAGGTTCAGAGTCCACCACTTGGAAAGGGAGGGACTGTAGCACCAGCAACTTGGCCAGGAGAACATTCAGCTTCTGTGCCATTGGATGTGTACACGCATACTACTGTCTCTTGGCAATCGATTCGCTGATCGATTGCTGACGGAATGGCTGACGAGGAGTAGGAGGAGGACCAAGAGCATCAGATGATGGGAGGACAGACAGCTCCCCTTGGCTGAGGTGGTGGAGCCCTGACTGCCTGAAATCGGGTGCGTGCCACTGGGCGATGTTGCGGCTGCTGCGGCAGGCTGGACCACCACATTGGAGCCACGGTTCTCCCAGGCCACTTTATGGTGACGCTGCATATGTTGACGCAGGGCCATGGTGCCAACATTGGCACCCTGGCCACGCTTCCCCTTCTTCCCACAGATTCTACAAATAGCTAGGTTCACTTCACCCGGCAGTTAACAAAAAACTGCCACACTGCCGAGTACGTGATTTTACCCCCAACACTCCGCACTGACTGGCTGCTACTGCCACTGCCTCTGTGAACCCCTGCACCACTACTTTCTAGCCTGGTAGTTTCCTGCAAAGTGGGTGGTCTACCCCAGGCATTTTTGGCTCCCGACCTCCCACTGCTGCCACCCTGCTGACTCCCGGCCACGCTAGCTGCCTCACGGGCAAGCTGCCACCCTCTTCTCCTGATGATGATGAAGCGCCTAATTCAACCGGCTCCCAAGTGCGATCAGCTACATCATCATCATCAAGTACTGTCTGCACGTCACCGATGTCCTCCTCAACTGTCTCTGGGTCAGGAGCCTGACTGCTCGCAACCCCAGATCCCACGCCACTCTCCTCATCACTACTTGCCCGCCTAATGGAGGAAGCTGTGGATGTCTCCTCCACATCTTGGCTGGCCAGTAGCTGCTGACTGTCCTCTAGTAACTCATCCTCACTGTATAGTGGAGCTGAGCCCACAGCATACAGTACTTCTCTGGCTGAGGGAGCAGAAAAGGACAGAGGCAGGTTGAGGACAGGTGAGGGCACAGGGCCTACTCCCGGGCCATGCCAACTATGGGTTGAGTCTGACGAACCCACCGACTCTTGGCTGGGGGTGTCTGATGTCATTTGAGACGAAGTTGGAGACCGAATCAACCATTCAAGAACTGCTGGGTTGCTGGTCAAGACCCGACCTCTAGATGACACCGGGAGCTCAGGCCTCTCAAAGTGACCCCTGCTGCCATGCCCCCTTACTCTGCTGCGACCTGTGCCTGCGCCAGAAACATTAAGGCCTCTGTCACACCCCTGTGCAGGGCCTTTTACTTCTCTGTCTGACATACTGTTAGATCAAATAAATAGGAAATTAAAACACGCTACAAAGGGCTGTAAGATTTAAAGGGGTTATCCCATCTTGTACCACCGCCAGATGTAGCCCCCTCGCTGCGCCCATAGAAATTAATGGGAGCCACCGTGCATGCGCGGCCCGTCTCCCATTCGTTTCTATGCTGCCCCCGAAAATAGCCGAGCCAGCGCTCAATAGAAATGAATGGGAGCCGGGCCGCGCATGCGCTGTACGCTCCCATTCGTTTCTATTAGCACAGCGGGGGAAGGCGGGGGAAGGCAGGGGGGGCTGCGCCTGGTGGTGTCCTCCAGGCTCAGAGCTCCCCCACTTCGTTCTCAATATAGGTGCGGGGACCCGTACCTATAAGACAATGGGGGCATATCCTAGTGATCTGCCCCCACTGTCAAAGATGGGATAACCCCTTTAACTTTTGCGCTGTACGCCAAATAAATCTTTTTTTGCCACTAATACACACTACAAAGGGCTGTAATTTTCCCACTATACCACACAACGGCTAATACGTTTATTTCCACCACTAATAAACAACAGAAGGTTTGACAAGATTTAACTTTGGCGCTATATGCCAAATAAACTTTTTTTTGCCATTAATACACGCTACAAAGGGCTGTGATTTTCCCACTTCAGCACACAACGGCTAATACGTTTTTTCCCACCACTAATAAATCACAGAAGGCTTTACTTCATACAACTTCGGCGCTGTACGCCAAATAAAACTTTTATTGCCACTAATACACGCTACAAAGGGCTGTAATTTTCCCACTTCACCACACAACGGCTAATATTTTTTTTCCACAACTAATAAACTAAGGAAGGTTTTACAACATATAACTTTGGCGCTGTACGCCAAATAAAACATTTTTTGCCACTAATACACGCTACAAAGGGCTGTAATTTTCCCACTACACCACACAACGGCTAATGAGTCTTGCCACCACTAACAAATAACAGAAGGTTTGACAATAAATAACTTTGGCGCTGTACACCAAATAAAACTTTTTTTGCCACTAATACACGCTACAAAGGGGTGTAATTTTCCCACTTCAGCGCACAACAGCTAATATGTTTTTTCCACCACTAATAAATGACAGAAGGTTTTACAACGGCTAATGAGTCTTGCCACCACTAACAAATAACAGAAGGTTTGACAATAAATAACTTTCGGCGCTGTACGCCAAATAAAGCTTTTTTTGGCACTAATACATGCTACAAAGGGCTGTAATTATCCCACTTCACCACACAACAGCTAAGAAGCCCTTTCTGTTTTCCAACACTAAAGCAACAAAAAAGGGCTTTACTAAATGTAACTACAGCGCACAAGGGTTAATAAGACCCCAATAATCGGAATTACACAGGTATGATCTATTGCAAACCTGAAATGAGCAGCTGTAAAATGGCAATTTTGAGCCCCGGTCACTGCACCAAGGTGTAATACGATTTTTCCTATTACCCTGTCTCTAAACACCCCTATTGAACCCTGTTATGCTTCAGTACTTCCCTCCCTATCCTTTCCCTACACTTCTATTGAGCAATATATACATTTGATAAGTTTTTCTACCACTTTCCCTAGCACCTGCAAACATCTCTTTCTGCACTAAGTTCACTGGAGAATGGCAGAATCCAAGATGGCTGAGGCTATTTATAGGGCTGTGACATCACAGGGCTGGCTGCTGATTGGCTGCATGCATGGCATTGTGGGTGATCCCTCGTTCCCACAGTTCCTTGCTCCATGTCCTAACACGTGGAGCTGCCATTTTAGGGAAAAAATAGCGTTTCGTTACCACGAATCGTCAGGAAATTCGGAAATTCAGATTCCACCATGCTGCCCTCATCCAGATGCACAACAATAGAGCCTAGCAGCGACAAACAGAAGAGAAGGGACACAGTACTGAGCTGAGCGCTTCTGCCCCCCTCAAATTTACCAATCAATGGAGGTCTCAGCACCCGAACCCCATCTGATCAAATCGACTTGTCAGAAGTTTGTTCTAATGATAGATGCCCTTTCAATCTATATTGTGAACAATATACAGTCTGTTGAGTAGGCTCTTTAAGGCCTTGTTTCCACCAGTGTTGTGGCTTCTGAGAAGCTATGACAGTTATAATAGATCCACTGTGTAATAGATTCTGATGGATCTCATTGATATATCATGAGTACCGCAGGTTTCCTTTTGGATACCAGAATTCACATGTATTGTATATAACTTTGTTATTTTTTTTAACAGGGCCATTAAAAGGGTTTTCTGTGATTTTTATACTGATGACCTATCCTCAGAATAGGTCATCAGTATCTGATCAGTGGGGGCCTGACATCCGGGACCCCCGCCGATCAGCTGTTTGAGAAGGCACCGGCGCTCCTGTGAGTGCTGCGGCCCTTTTACAGCTTTTTCTAGGTCAGTGATGATGTGTTCATCGTTCACATGGCCTATCCAGAGAATGGGTCATCAGCATAAAAATCTCGAAAACTTTTTTGATTCATTATATCACATGGATTTCCCTGGATATTTTTAATCTAAAGATGGGTGAGACTCATGTTTGGCTCAAGAACACAGTTGAAGACTGTTAAAGGGGTATTCCCATCTTAGACAATGGGGGCATATCGCTAGGATATTCCCCCATTGTCTGATAGGTGCGGGTCCCACCTATATCGAGAATGGAGTGGGGAGCGCTGTGCCTGGAGGACCCTGGGTTTCCTGGGGTCCGGCCACCACCAGGCGCAGCTCCCCCCTGCGCTCATAGAAATGAATGGAAGTGCACCGCGCATGCGCGGCCACCGCTCCCATTCATTTCTATGTAGCCGATGGCTCGGCTATTTTTGGCGGCGCCAGAGAAATGAATGGAGGGCGGCTGCACATGCGCAGTGTGCCCTCATTCACTTTGGAGGACCCGCACCTATAAGACAATGGGGGCATATCCTAGCGATATGCCCCCATTGTCCAAGATGGGAATAACCATTTAATATACTTTTCGTTATGAAAACATGGATTGTGTAAGTGAATGCTCCATTGGTGTTAACCCCTTCGCGACCAGCGCCGTACATGTACGGCGCTGGGGCGATGCGGGCACATGGCGCCCGCTCGCGGGTGCGGCGGGCGTCATGGCCGGCAAGTCTCTGCTGTTTCTAACAGCAGAGACTTGCCGCTATTTACCGCCATCGGCGGCGTCTTCCGGGGTGACTAGATGCCGTGATCACACGTGATCACGGCATCTAGTTGCGTCTAAACCCGGAAGCGTTCGCTTCCGGGTGGTGTACAGACACCCCGTGTGGCCAATCGGGGTGTCTGTACACCATATGAAAACTGTAATCCTCGCTGGTGAGGATTACAGTTTTCAAAGTGCAATTCTTATTCTGGCCACTAGATGGCAGGCCAGGATAAGAAATGAGCAATTGATGGATTTCTGAGTCTATAAAACCCAGAATTGCTCATAAAGAAAAAAAAAAAAAAGCCACAATTTATAAGCCCATATTTGAGCTTTCTAATAGTAAAAAAAAATTTAAAAAAAAATGTTAAAAAATATATAAAAAATAAAAAAGATGTAAAAGTTCAAATCACCCCCCTTTCCGTATAAGTAAAAAATAAATACCTAAATAACAATAAATATAGACATCATGGGTATCACCGTGACCGAAAACGCCCGTACTTTTAAAATATATAAAAAAAAATTCCAATACGGCGAATTGTGTGGCGGAAAAAAGCGTCCAAATGGCGATTTGCCGTTTTTTGTCGCTTTTTTTTTCTAAAAAAAATTAAATAAAAAGTGATCAAAAAGTCATACACACCCCAGAATGGTATCAATAAAAACTTCAGATCGTCCCGCAAAAAATGAGCCCCCATACAGCTCTGTACACATAAATACCAAAAAGTTATAGGGGTCAAGATTTGACAAGGAAAAAAAAAAAAAAAAAAAGGGCAACTTTCTAATTATTTTATCACTATGAAAACGCAGGAAAAACTATACATATTAGGTATTGCCGGATTCGTACTGACCAGTAGAATGAAAGTAATGGATCAGTTTTAATGCACATCGAACGCTGTAAATAAGAAACCCGTAGAACTGTAGCGGAATAGCGTTTTCTTTGCAATTTCACCCGGTTTGGAATTTTTTTCCCGCTTCCCACTACACCGTATGCAATATTAAATGGTGGCGTTGGAAAGTACAACTTGTCCCGCAAAAAACAAGCCCTCATACAGCTATGTGAACAGAAAAATAAAAGAGTTATGGCTGTTTGAAGGCAGGGAGCGCAAAACGAAAATGCAGAACCGAAAAAAGCTCCGGGCGCGAAGGGGTTAACTGGGAATGAATCAGAATCATGTGAAAGAAAATATTTTTCTGTATGAGCCACCACAGAGATGTCGAACACTTTAATCACACATTCCAGTACCGTTCCCTCTTATTCAAGCAGGGTAGAAAACAACACAATCTGTGACCCTGTAATGTCTAAAGCAGGCACCATAGTTCAAGTGTAAAAAGAAGAGTAAATCCAAAAATCCAAACAATCTGCAGAGGCCATGTCTGGGTGACTAGGTTTCAAAACCCATACTTTAAGGCCACATTTGGAATAAATTATTTCATACAAATAACCTAATTTCTCAGGGTACTGCTACTGTGTAAAACTGCATTACTTGCACAAAACAAGATTTCCCATCTGGCATCCCAGGGAGACTGCACCTGGGACCCCAGGTGTGTGTAGCGTATATATTTACTGGGTCAAGTATGGTTGCATTCCCTAATTCTCCACTTATGACATTTTAACCATTCTGCTCATAGTTCTGTGTAACCATACTGTTTCAGTAAAACATGGAAATTCACATATGAAATTGTTTAGCTGAAAGATGGAGACAAAACGGGGGGCACAAGGCCGCAACGGAGGAGCGGATATTCAAGTAATATACCGAGGTGACATCTCCTAATCATAAGCTACAGCCTGAGGTATTGATTTAATAAAGTAGAAAGTAGTGGAAGGTCCTCTTTAAGGACAAAGAAAAGTTAAATACATAAGTGTTTCAGAAACCCTATTTGTCAGGATTCGGGGGCGCTGCGGCCCTCCAGCGGATGTTGGGCGGGTGCGGGCATTACTGTGTCCTGACGCTATGCGGCGCTCATCCCGAGTGCAATCCAGAAAATCCTCTTGTAACACTTAGGTTCCTATAGGGTTAAAGGTTTGGCTAGTTTTGCTAGTTTTACTGGCAGGCGTCCCTGCCAGTAATTTTGGTCCATTCAAGGGTGTGGCTGGGATCCCTGCTCCTATCACGCCTTGGGGCTGGGACTCTAGCCAGTATTTAGTTTCACACTCGCCATTCATCTGTGCCTGCTATAGAGCCTTGTGCCTAAGCTAGCTACTCTGTGTTTATCCGGTATTCCAGTGACTCTGTACCTTTTTCCCTGGTTTCTGTTACTGTTACCTACCTTTTGTGTTATCCTCTGTTTATTCCTTGCTTGGTTCCGTTACCTTTTACCCCTTCAGTTCCTGACCTGTTTAGGGTTGTTCCTGCTTGTGTTTTGTTTTGGTTGTTTGTCTCGTGTTCCACTTTCTTCAGTGTAATTGCAGTCTTCGGTTGGGGCCGGCCTGTTAAGGAGCCGGGTTCCCCCAAAAGGCAGGGACAGTGGTTTGAGAGGAGTGTCAGGGCCTCACTTTGTCTGTGTCATTTGTGTCCCCCTGACCCACTCCACACACTATTGTTAAAAATATTGAAAATTTGGAGCTGGAGCCTTCTAAAATGACAAATTAAAGAAGTTGTCCAAGATAATAAAAAATGAGCCAAATGCAGGAAATGTATTAAAAAAAAAACAGAAGATCTTATACTCACTGGTTCATGCCTCCTCCACTCCAGCACCGTGTCTCCGGCCCTCCCTGGCCTTTATTTACATGAAGAGACATGCCCAAATAACCCACAAGACCACTGCGGCCAATCACTAGCTGTCATATACTGCTGAGGCCAGTGATTGGCTGTGGAGATTACATGGGGTATACAGTCATGTCACTGCTGCAGCCAACAGGGAGGTGCAGAGAGAGATTGAGAGGGAGAGTAAAGAATCCCTGCCTTTGGCCTATTTTTTTTATTATCTGGGACAACCCCTTTAAGTCAAATAATTTAATCCAATACTATTATAATTTTACGCCATTACATTTTGGAGTTATTTATACATCTCCTACATATTCTACTCATATACTGTGAATACTTACTGTTACAATTAGCTACATTTTGGAAGAGCATAAATAAATCAGCCGATCTTGGAATCCGACATATTAAGTCCCCTCTCCTATGACCAAAGCATGATCTGGACAAAATATTACTCTTTATTAGAGATGAGCAAAGTATTGGAAAATTCAATTAGGCTGCTTCGCCGAATTTCACAGCAAAAATTTGCTTTGTAAATAAAATCATACTCACCTCATCCATTTGGTCGCAAAGGGCTGTCTGCCGCTATCTTGATTCAAGATCTAGTGCGAAATCTTGTGTGGTCCTTCATGACGTCCCCACGTCGGCTTCTGTGGTGAGGTCATATGTCACCGCACGGGATTTCGCACGGGCTCTTCAATCAAGATGGCAGCAACTGGCTCTTCGCACTCAAACGAATTAGGTAAGTAGGATTTTTTTTTTTTATTGTTTACTGCCATTTCAGGGAAATCAATTCGTTACCACGAAGCACGAGGAAATTCGGCTTCTCTGGGAATAAAATTTTTTCTGAAATTCGGATTAAAGTCCACTTTGTTAACCACTATTTTCCAGTACATACATGTACAGAAGATGTTCAGTAGCTAATGAAAATATTATTTATACTGCAGTCAATTATTTTTTGTCAGCATGACAGATGGACTTTAAGCATTTCTGTTGTAGTAACTATTTGCGTTCCCCATGTAATAACAATTCTGGAACATCTATTCTTATGACTGTTATTATCCCCTTAGACATTATGTATGAATTGCTAGCAGTTTGCAGTGATGGTCTGGATGGGTGTTACCAGTTGAGGGGTTGTCCCTGCACAGTCTGACAATGGCAGCACTGATTAGATAATGTCAACTGTTCAGGGACACATCTATACATCACATCATTGCAGTGTGCTAGTAATTCATTCATAACTTCTAGCAAGAATAATAACGGAATGACACAAGATAGAGCCATAGGAATGGAAACTCCAGAATTGTTATTACATGGGGAATGCAAATAATCACTAAAATAGACATACCCGTATCAGGAGAGGTGACAGGTCCTCTTTAAACAATGCATCAGTGAAAGTGTATAGCTTTAAAGAGGACCTTAGCCTTAAAGAGGACCCTTTCACCACTCCTGACATACCTGTTTTAATATCTTCATGCATTCCCCATGTAATAACAATTCTGGAACATCCATTCTTATGACTCTATGTTGTGCCATTCCTCTATTATTTGTACTAGAACTTATGAAATAATTGCTAGCAGTCTGCAGTAAGGGTACAGAGAGGTGGTAACCAGTTGGGGGTGTGTACCTGCACAGTCTCACTCTATCCAATCAGTGCTGCCATTTCCAGACTGTACTGTAGACTGTTATAGAATATAGAATAGATGTTCCAGAATTGTTAGTACGTGGGGAATGCATGAAGGTATTAAACCAGGCATGTCAGGAGTGGTGACAGGTCCTCTTTAAATGTTAGTAAAAAGTCAATTGTTTGGTGACACATCCACCACTAACTAATTGAATGGATGTGTAAACATGTGCATTTACTCATTTCGAAGGTTACTTACAAATGTGCGCAGATTTCGGGCACAGATCAGGCCAATAGCACCATTCTGCTTCGGACCACAAATGATCAAAACAGTTGGCTGCTTTTTAGGAAGTGTTTTCAAGGGATACACCTGTTAAATAAAGCAGATCTATGAAGTTGTATTTCCTACATACCCCCATATATTTATGTTAATCAGAGAAATTGAATTTTTAGCATTGAGATTAATGATGGATTGAAAAAACTGATGGAAACTTCTGCAAACTGATTGCAATTTGCTTCAATCACTTTAGACAATCTGTGGATTCAAAAAACATACCACAATCAAAGAAAACATCCGTAAGCCTACCCTAATCACTGTACTGTAGGGCATGTAGACCAGGTATGATCCACACATGGGTGTTTTATTTTTGTTTTTTAAAGCCACTGCAGTTTTTGATGCTGTTTTTGAGTCAAAGCCAGAAGTGGATCCAGCAGGAAGGCGAAGTATAAGTTCTGCCTTTATATTTCCTCTTCCTTTTGAATCCACAGTAGTTCTGGCTTGTGTTTAAAAGACTGCATGAAAAACTGACATAAAGCCCCTCACCCCCCATTGTTGTAATATATACCCAGTAGGTCAGGCAGGGCAGTAACTATATGGCATAACATCCCTCTGACTATACAGACCTTGGTTACGGCCATTGCACAGCTGTGTCCTAATATCTCAATAAGTTGTTGTTTCCCAAAGCGGTAATCTTCCAGTAATTCTGTTTCTAAGGCCTCGGCTTCCTGTTTACTGAAGAGAAAATACATAATAATTAACATTCCAAGTGCAGAAGCTATTCTTCTTGGTGCAGTCATTAAAACAACACCCAAAAGTACAATAATTCATAAAACTTTACATTTTCTGCCTAGTTGTTCCTTATCCTTTTCCTACACAAGAGCATTATACATCCATATTGTATGTAAACCGGTTCATATTAACCAGTTAGCCAAAAGAAGGAAGAACAAAAGGGTCTTTTGCGTTCTGCTTCTATAAACCCATGAATCCCTGAAGTGGTTATAAATAATAGAGCTGTAACATATTTCATAGATTATAAATTACAGTGTATTTTCTATTACGCCACATTCTGGCCAGTAAAGATTTTGAAGCTACTAATCATTTGCATTGCTAGATTTACAATACGTTTTATATGCAAGTCATAGCAATTATATGGGTTGTCTGGCTCCGAATATCCGAGTATTTTAAAATACCCTTTTGGGAAACTCTTAGTCACTCGAGTAGGACATAATAATTATTGCTTAAAGAACTCACAACTGGATTAAGAATGAAACACTTAGAAATAAAAACATCAGAAACAGATCAAATACAGATGCTCTTATTAGGGTATAGCCAAATGGTGCAACCGGCTACATGCGGCCAAAGATCCATGATTCTTTTAGTAAAATCGCATGGCCATTGGCTACCGCTGGTGGGCATGCATTGGTTGCATCTTTGTCCCATATCACTAGAGATTTGCAGAATAACTGGACATCACTAAGACCATCCATTACATGTCTGATTTTTACCTGAGTTGACAATTGAAAGTGGTAATTTAAATTTATGCATCAACTCATTTTAATTTTGCCTGGTAATATTCTGTCACTGTAAAAAAAAAAGTTACTTAAATGCAGACTTTTGAAATGAAACATTGCCCTCTTGTGGCAGACAAGAGGAACAGCATCCAATATCCCCAAACCACTTTTTAGTAGGAGGTAAATGATTAAAACTATACCTCCCCTTAAAAAATAACTAATTATAATAGTAATAATAATAATTATTATTAGCTAAAGTTTCATGTGCTTTTAGGAATTTCAGTTATACCCCAAATCCACTTAGTTTTTTCTTAAAAGGTGGGATATGGTCATTTGCCTTAACGTTTGCGGAATAGATGCGGCCCCGTTCACTTCAATTGCCGGCATGTGATCTTGCCGAGCCATGGCTCCGTGCTGCGGCTCCGCAAGAAAAAAAATAGAACATGTCCTATTCTTGTCCGAAACACACGCGGATCCGCAATACCATGGCCATCTGAATGGCCCCTAAGGGTTACAACAGATAGCTGGGTCCCTTTATACCCATAATAATTTGTTTTCCCAAAATATTAGGCTAATTTCACACTAGCATTAATATTTTCCAGTATTGAGACCCCAAGACAGATCTCAATACCGGAAAATATTAACGCTAGTGTGAAAGTAGCGGGGACAAGACGTAACTGACAAAATACATTCCGTTCCATTCTCATACTGGAAAGCAAACTGCAGCATGCAGAGCAAGACTGTCATAACCTCCAATGCAAGTCAATGGGGACGGATCCATTTTCTCTGACACAATCTGACACAATAGAAAACGGATCCGCCCCCCATTGACTTTCACTGGAGTTCATGACTAGAGATGAGCGAGCATACTCGTCCGAGCTTGGTGCTCGTTCGAGTATTAAGGTACTCGTAAGTGCTCGCTGCTCGGACGAATATCTCGCCATGCTCGAGGAAATGGCAACTTCCGCATCGTGCATTTTTGGCGCCTATAAACTCAGCAAATCACAAGCCAGGAGACTCTGCGGTACACCCAGCATCACGTGGGGCCCTTACATGTCGATAGCAGGGGTTGGCTGGCCTGATCAGGTGACCCTGGAATATACTAGTGACTGGCCGCGGTGCTCGGCTCAGATGCTGTCTGGATGTCGTTAGGGATAGAGCTGCTGCATTTCAGGGAGAGTGTTAGGGCCTGGATTTAGTTCTCTGTTAGGCAGGAATCACCCACAAAGAACCCAACAGCCCTTCTAAGGGCTACAAGAAATTTTTGTTTTTGTCTCCTGGCTTGGCTGGCTGGCTGGCACTAGTAGTGCAGCTATCGCCATATATAGCCCCCTTTTTTTTAATGTTATATCTCAGTGATACAAATCCATTTCACACAGCAGTGTGGAACCATTCTGTCTGTCACAGTTCAGTACACTCACTCCAATCCGTATTTTCTGTCCAGGTGACACTTTCTGTACGTCACTTAATTAAACCAAGTATTTTGCTGTCACGTATATAGCTTGATCCCAAAAATCTCTGTGCGACATTTGTCTGGGTCGCAGTCAAAATAGCCACCGTCAGCAGGGTGTCAGTTAGCTCTTCGATAGTTTCTGCACGTCCGTCACGTTCCCAAAAAAACAAAACTACAAAAAAAAAATATATAAAAAAATAGTTTTTTTGTTGTTTTAGCTCAGTGATACAAATCCATTTCACACAGCTGCGTGGAACCATTCTGTGTGTCACAGTTCAGTACACTCACTCCAATCCGTATTTTCTGTCCAGGTGACACTTTCTGTACGTCACTTAATTAAACCAGACTGAACAAGTTTGTGGGTTTCAGTACAGCAGGCCCATTTATTTTTTATTTTTTTATATAATACACTTATATACAGAAAATGTTGAACCCCAGGGCTAAGGGTCGAGGACGAGGGCGTGGGCATTCAATTACTGCAGGGGGCAGAGGCCGTGGTCCTGGGCAGGGTGAGACAGTACCTGCTGATGAGGGAGCAGGGGAACGCCGCAGAGCTACACTCCCTAGCTTCATGTCTCAACTTACAGGGACACGTGGTAGAGGACTGTTGAAACCACAACAGTGCGAACAGCTGATGTCGTGGATTGCGGACAATGCTTCAAGTAATTTGTCCACCAGTCAGTCTTCCACGCAGTCCACCCACGTTACCCAAGGGAGCACTCCTATGGCTCCTCCACCTCAACCTCCTTCCCCCCAGTCTGCCCCCTCCCAGGAAAATTTGGAATGCGATCCGGCATACTCTCAGGAACTGTTTTCTGGACCCTTCCCAGAGTCACAAACCAGTTCTCAGGTTGCTGCTGACCTCGTTCCCGATGCCCAAGTTTTCCAACTGTCGCAGTCTGTGGGTGATGATGATGACAATGTTGAGTTAGTGGAAGAAGTTTGTAAAGAGGTGTCGGACGATGAGGAGACACGGTTGTCAGACAGTGGTGAAGTTGTTGTCAGGGCAGGAAGTCCGAGGGGGGAGCAGACTGAGGAATCGGAGGATGACGAGGTGACTGACCCAAGCTGGGTTGATAAGCCGAGTGAAGACAGTGCTTCTGAGGCGGAGGCGAGTGCTGCACCAGAACAGGTTGGAAGAGGCAGTGGTGTGGCCAGAGGGAGAAGCAGGGCCAGAGCTGGTGCATCAGCAGCAACTGTTTCACGTAGTGAAGCTCCCGTGGTGAGGCCTAGATGTTCACAAGTCTGGAGGTTCTTTAAAGAAAGTGAGGATGACCGACGGACTGTGGTGTGCAACCTGTGCCACACCAGGATCAGCAGGGGTGCCACCACTACTAGCCTAACCACCACCAGCATGCGCAGGCATATGAGTGCTAAACACCCCACTCAATGGAACCAAGGCCGTTCACCACTTCCTGCGGGTCACACCACTGCTCCTTCCCCTGTGTCACTCGCTGCCTCTGCTAGTCAACCCCCTGCCCAGGACCCCGGCACGAGCGCCTCCCGCCGGAAAACCACACCTTCGCCTCCACGATCCTCCACAGTGTCCACCAATGTGTCCCAGCGCAGCGTTCAGCTGTCTTTACAGCAGACGCTGGAGCACAAGAGGAAATACAGTTCCACCCACCCACATGCCCAAGCCCTCAACGTCCACATCTCCAAATTGCTGAGCCTGGAGATGCTGCCCTATAGGCTGGTAGAGACCGAGGCCTTTTGCAGTCTCATGGCGGTGGCTGCCCCTCGGTATTCGGTCCCCAGCCGCCACTATTTTTCCCGATGTGCCGTCCCAGCCCTACACCAGCACGTGTCACAGAACATCATCCGTGCCCTGACCAACGCTGTTTCTGAGAAGGTCCACCTAACCACGGACACGTGGACAAGTGCTGCCGGGCAGGGACACTACATCTCACTGACGGCACATTGGGTTAACTTGGTGGAGGCTGGGACCGAGACTGACCCTGGGGCCGCTCATGTACTGCCCACACCAAGGATTGCGCGGCCTACCTCGGTCACGGTCTCTCAGAAGTACTATGCCTCCTCCTCCGACCCCTCCTCCTCCTCCGAATTACCATCCGTGGGCACGGCGCCTTCAGTCGGTAGCTCTAGGCGCAGCAGCAGTGCCGTGGGTAAGCGCCAGCAGGCGGTGCTCAAACTGCTGAGCTTAGGTGACAAAAGGCACACCGCCCAAGAGCTGTTACAGGGCATCACGGCGCAGACCGATGTGTGGCTGGCACCGCTGAACCTCAAGCCAGGCATGGTTGTGTGTGACAACGGGCGTAACCTGGTGGCGGCTCTGCAACTCGGCAGACTGACACATGTGCCATGCCTGGCCCACGTGTTCAATCTAATAGTTCAGCGGTTCCTCAAGACATACCCCAATCTGTCTGATTTGCTCACCAAGGTGCGCCGCATCTGTGTGCATTTCCGCAAGTCCACCACAGATGCTGCCACGCTCAGGGCAGCGCCGCCTACAACTGCCCGCTCACCGACTGTTGTGCGACGTGCCCACGAGATGGAATTCAACATTAAACATGTTATCCAGAGTTTACCAGCAGCGCAGAGCGATTGTAGACTGCCAGATGTCAACTTCCACCAGAACTGGTAGTCAGGTCAGTCAGATTCCTCAAGTCTACAATGAGGAGTGGACGTGGATGTCTGATATCTGCCAGGTGTTGAGCAACTTTGAGGAGTCAACACAGATGGTCAGCGGCGATGCCGCCATTATCAGCCTCACCATCCCCCTGCTTTGCCTGTTGAAAAACTCACTGCTCAGCATCAAGTCGGATGCTTTGCGCTTGTCACAAGAGACGGTGGAGGAAGATACGTCGCTTGATAGCCAGAGCACCCTCCGGTCTGTTTCTCAGCGTGTATCGGAGGAGGGGGATGAGGAGGAAGAGGAGGAGAATGTCGGCGAGACAGAAGAGGGTACCAGTGCTCAGTCCTTAACTCTTGAGCGTGTATGGGCTGAAGAGGAGGACTTGAAGGAGGAGGAGGAGGAGGAAATGGAGAGTCAGGCCAGTGAGGAGAGGGAATTCTTGCGTGTTGGGACTCTGGCGCACATGGCAGACTTCATGTTAGGCTGCCTATCCCGTGACCCTCGCGTTAGAAGCATTTTTTCAAACACCGATTACTGGGTGTTCACTCTCCTGGACCCACGGTACAAGCAGAACCTTTCCACTCTCATCCCTGCAGAGGAAAGGAGTATGAGAGTGAATAGATATCAACAGGCCCTGGTGCACAAGTTGAAACAATCCTTCCCATCTGACGCCACTAGCGGCAGAGGGCATGGTCCTGTGGGCCAAGTAGTGGGGGAGAGGAGCCGAGCAGGCAGCTTGTCCAGCACTGGCAGGGGAACGCTCTCCAAGGCCTTTGCCAGTTTTATGTCACCCCAGCAAGACACTGTCACCTGTCCCCAGTCTAGGCAGAGTAGGGGGGAGCTGTACAGAAAGATGGTGAGGGAGTACCTAGCTGACCATACCAACGTCCGTAGGGATCACTCTGCTCCATACAACTACTGGGTTTCAAAGCTGGACACGTGGCCTGAACTGGCGCTGTACGCCTTGGAGGTGCTGGCCTGCCCTGCCGCTAGCGTGCTGTCAGAGCGGGTATTCAGTGCAGCTGGTGGCGTCATCACCGATAAGCGTACACGCCTGTCAACTGACAGCGCTGACAGGCTGACGCTTATTAAAATGAACAAAGCCTGGATTTCACCGGAATTCAAATCTCCTCCGGGGGAAAGCAGCTAAAGATTAACATTACTTATGTATCCGATTCCTCTTCTCTACTCCTCCTACTCCTCCATATCGTCTTTGCCTAACGCTGACCAAAAAAACGCCATTTTTCAGAGGTCCAACTGGCACTCTTTTACCACAATTTTTCAGGAGGGCCCCCTACAGGCCCTCTCTTCAAACAATTTTTCCGGAGGTCCACCTACAGGCCCTCTCTCCAAACAATTTTTCCGGAGGTCCACCTACAGGCCCTCTCTCCAAACAATTTTTCCGGAGGTCCACCTACAGGCCCTCTCTCCAGTTCCAGTTTCCAGTTTTATTTGCACAAACTGCGTAAATTTTTTTTTGGGATAGGTGTGAAAAATAATATTACCTGCGTACCTATATTGCCCAACATTGGATACGGTAGCATCAAGAAGACCAAACACATGCTGCCTACAGGGTTCCGCAAATTCCTGGTCCACAATGTCAAGGAGCTCGAGGTTCTGTTGATGAGCAACAAGTCCTTCTGTGCAGAAATCGCCCACAACGTCTCCTCAAAGAACCGAAAGACCATTGTGGAGAGAGCGGCACAGCTCGCCATCAAAGTGACGAACCCCAACGCCAGACTGCGCAGCGAAGAGAACGAATAAATATCTTTGTGGTTATTTGTGCTAAATAAAAGTTAAATAAACACAAAAAAAAATTGATCTGTTCCTGTGCCAGATCCACCCAAGTTGAATCTGTCCCATCATGAGAAAGTCCCCCCAAGGAGTCCCCACTGTAACTTGCTTCCCATACAACTAACTCACCCCCCGACACCTGTGTCTCGCCATTGTCCACCACCTCCTCAGACAACACTGGTAAATCCCCACTGTCAGCACACTGAGACTGCAAATGGTCTTGCGAATTGGGGCAGCGAATGTTCTGGGGTAGCACATCAGAGAAGGGGTGACTACGGGGTTCCAGGGAGTACGTGACCACATGCAATCTCCATCTAAAAAGTCATACTGAGGCTCACCACCATGCTTTACACTGCAATCTTATTACTGAGGCTCACCACCATGCTTTACACTGCAATCTTATTGACAGTCAGACAATCAGGGGTTCACCGCCAGGTTGTCAGGCAGCATTTTTAAGAGGGTCACCATTACCGTGTCCCTGAAAATTGCCTTGGGGTCATCCCCAGACTATTGGCCAGATTTAGAAAAAATGGTGCAATTAGGGAGCCTCAGAGGCATCCCTACATGCTGCCCCTGCTGTTTCCTGTCCATTTCCGTGGTGTTTCCATCATTTTCTGAGGTTTCCAGGTTTTCACCCAGCCTTCCCTAGGCAGAGCCCCGGTATCCTGCAAAAAATGCTTGAGTCTCCCATTGACTTCAATGGGGTTCGTTATTCGAAACGAGCACCCGAGCATCAGGAAAAGTTCGACTCGAATAACGAGCACCCGAGCATTTTAGTGCTCGCTCATCTCTATTCATGAAGGATCCATCTTGGCTATGTTAAAGATAAAACAACCGGATCCGTTCATGATGGATGCAGATGGCTGTATTATCAGTAAAGGAAGCGTTTTTGCTATATGTTATAAACCGGTGACATCCATCATTTGCATGAACCATATATGCGTATAAATATTAAACAAGAAGCAGTATTCATCTTCAAATACATATTATTAACCATTGTCATATAAACAACTGATCCAAATGGTCAAATGATTATTTTTCGTTCCTTTTTTATTTGAAGAAATACACTTTTTTGTCAACAGTCCACCTGCTCAAGACTCCAACTGAAAACCTCATTCTCCCCTTCGCCCCTGGTGCCTTTGCATCAATCCTTGCTCTCTCCCTAAATTACCCTTTACATTTTCCAAGACAACAATGTATTTTTAAAGGATCTGTCTCTTCTCCTGAAATGTCTATTTTACTAGCTACTTGGAATCCCCATGTGATAATTCTAAAGCAATGTTTTATATAACTATTTGATGAGACATTCTATTATTCCTACTAGATGTTTATTAATTAATTGCCTACTGTGTGAAGGTTGTGCATAGTCTGCACAGTATGACAGTAGCGGCACTTAATAGTATCAGACTGTGCAGTGAACGACAGGGAAAGACACAGATGACAATTCATACTGTACATATACTTTTAGTAGGAAAAATAGAGGAATGACAAAAAATAGAATCTTTACTGAGAACAAAAATATTGGGTATTTTGAAATCCAACTGCCGTATTCTCTTCTCCTCCAACATCTGCTGTTGACAGAGAGTCGGGAGCCTCCCATACACATTAGATGATCAGACAACAAAATCAGATGGCACAGCTTACCTTAACCCTTAGGATACCAGCACTGTACATCTACAGTACTGCGGACCACAACTCGAGTCCCAGTGCCGTACATGTACAATGCTCTGATTGGGCAGGTGCAGGAGCTGTGTGCGCTCGATCAGCAGCATAGCTGTTACTGTCAGCCGGATCCCTGATGTATCTCCCAGCATTGGTGAAAACACTGATGCTGGCATATTAACCCTTTATATGCCACAGTCAACACTGACCGCGGCATATACGGGGTTTGTAGAGGGAGAGGAATCCCTCTCTGACCCCATTGGCCCCCCACTCTGCATTCACAACAGTCTGATGGCTGCTAAGGCAGCCCAATGCCTTACAGAGGCATCAGAGCCTGTCAGCTATGGAAACCTATGAGACCCAGCCCCCAGGCACATTGTCAGTGTTAGGGCTCATGCACACAACGGCCGTGGCCTCCTTCTGTGAGAATCTGTTCCATTTTTAATTTATAAGAGTAATAGCGGGGATTGGTGCTAGCTGAAAGTACTCCAACTTTGAAATGAGTAAATATTTCACGCCCATTTTACATATCCAAATTTAGCACTAGAAATATATTTTAAAGATATTTTTAAAAGTTTAGAATGTTTTAAAATGATAAAAGAAGTCATACTCACCTTACTTATCCACCGCCAATGGTCATATGTCCATGTTGAGAGGGAGCAATGAGTAGGTTGGAAGAAAGCCAGGAAGTGTCATAACCAGAAGAGCGGAGGATGAGTTTGGTGAGTTTGAATTCTTTAGTTATTTTCAAATATTCTAAGCAGGTTTTTAAATATATATTCTGGCTGCACAATCTTTTAACTCCCTATATATCTTTTAAGCCCTGATCTGAGGTCTACCAACCGCCTGTTTCAATAGGATTCAATTAAATGTTATTAGATGTTGTGTAATGCTGGATTTATTCAGCCCAATGGAGCAGACTATTATCAGGAATGAAGTGTTCCTTCTCAAAAATTGCCTGCTTGTCACTGGAGGTGAAGCTGAGCTCTGTATTTACATGCAGTGATCACCTCCGCTGAATGAGGACAAGTGATGGCTACAGCTATCGCTCATTCTCATACAGAGTTGCTGTTGCTGGGTATCAGAGTGCTATTTAGACTGCACGACCTGCTGCCCAGAAGTCATCTGTAAGGTGTCTACATGAACGATTGTTTCACCCAATGAACAAGCGTTTTACTGTGGGTTATCTGCTCCACATTAGATTATTGGGACCGAGCCTCCCCCCTATAGTCTATTTGACAATCAGGCAGTGTAAGTCCAGCATAATCAGAGTTTCTGTTCTCCATTCTGTGACCACCCTGAGGTAGACTATTCCACAGATTCACAATTATTAAGGTGAAGAAGTCTTGTCACCTCTCGAGGGTGAACTTTTTCTTCTTCAGACAAAGGCAGTGCCCATTGTCTTTTGAGAGGATTTTACATGGAACACCTTTTCACCATATTTTTTGTATGGACCATAAAATATTTTGCTGGGCTTAGAAGCAGCTGATTGACATTGCATGATGTTGTCCATTATCTACAAATACATACTCCCCCTTTACATTTATCCATATTGAATATCATTTGCCAAGCTGATGCCCAACATGCATATGGGGTCATTTATCAAACTGGTGAAAAGTAGAACTGGCTTAGTTACCCATAGCAACCTATCACATTCCACCTTTCATTTTTGATAGCTCCTTTGGAAAATGAAAGGTGGAATCTGATTGGTTGATATGGGCATCTAAGCCAGTTCTACTTTACACCAGTTTGATAAATGAACCTCAATAGTGTCCAAGTCAGCTTGTAGTTTTTGAACATCTTCCATAGACTGCACAGGGCTACATAGCTTGGTGTCATCTGAAAAGTAGAAACTGTGCTATTTATCCCATCCTCTATATCATTAATAAATTACTTATTTAGGGCCCAGCATTGAACCTTGGGGTATACCACTTACAGTATATCCTGAAACCAGAGACTAATAGACTGTTATAAAAATGTCTACTGGTATTAGAGCTAATAGTAATATTGAGAATATTTTGTTCAACAAATTGAAACTGATGGAAGTGCACACACAGAATGACCTTGAAATTCTGTCAATCAGAAAAGCTTCCTATATTTTATAAGTTGCTGTATATTAAGCAGTGTGCCACTCTTTATTAACTGACTGACTCATCAACACCTTTTTTTAAAGCAGCTAGCCAAATAATATCAAGCCCATTTTCTTTTAAGATAGTATTTAACTGAATAGATTCAGAGGTTTAAACTGGAGATGAGCGAATCATCCAAAATTCACTTCGGCAAATAATCAACGAATTTCTGACAAGATTCATTCTTAATACGAATTTATTCGGTCGAATTTGCGTTAAAAAATAATCGTTTTGCGAACATTCCTACACAAATTATAAACATACAGTCAGTGTTGTTAAAAGTACACAATACGTAAGCATTAGCGTACAAAGTGCGTACGAATCCTTAGTGTACTACTGACTTGCGATTGTGTCATACGCACGAGGCTAGGCCGCGGCGTACAGTCTTTATAGGCAGTCCATATGAGCTAGAAAAGTAAGGTGCTAGCTATCCGGTGCATAATTTACTAAAAACACCGTACAATAAGTGCATAATAGGACACATTGCAGTACCTGAAAAAGAATACACACAATGGGCTAAAGTGCTTGAACGCTGCTGAACCTGTAAAAACATTATTGCTAAAATACAGCAAAGACGTAATTATGCAGACATTTTAGTGCAATTCATTTCACATTCGCAAGCATAATCAAAGAAAACATAAACAAAGAAAAAAAGAAATTGTATCTTTTTTTCTTTGTGTATTTAGCCATAGCAACGTGCATCTGCTTACTTGGTGGTGCTGACTGACCCCCTTTTTCTTTGCAATTTGCATTGGAGGTGTGGCTACTCCATTTCAGTCATGCACTCCTGACCAGCCTGTCTGCCCCAGAGTCTGATTTTAATTAGTGTAAGTATAAAGCTGTGCTTGCATGTTGGTATCTGCATTCAATGGAAGCCATTTTGGCATTGAAATGAAAGCACATGGAGCCTTCACTCCTTGAACTTTATGTTGATACATAACAGGTAGTATTTAGTGTTAGGTCCCGTCTTACAGAGATCGCCTTGACGTTTGGCAGACGGGCTCTAGTGCACCACGTACAGTGCCTTGAAAAAGTATTCATATCTCTTGAACTTTTCCATATTTTTTCACATTACAGTGTATTTTATTGGGATTTTATGGGATAGAAAAAGTAGCAAGTGCCTTTTATGTGTGAAGTGAAAAGAAAATGATGCATGATTTTCAAACTTTTTAATAAATAAAAATCTGAAAAGCGTGGCTTGCATTTGTATTCAGCCCCCCGTACTCTGATACCCCTAAAAAAAATCCAGTATGACCAATTGCCTTAATAAGTCACCTAATTGGTCCATCTGTGTGTGTTCTGTGAAGGCCTCAGAGGTTTGTTAGAGAACATAAGTGATAATACACCATCATGAAAATCGAGGAACACACCAGACAGGTCAGGGATAAAGTTGTGGAGAAGTGTAAAGCAGGGTTAGGTTATAAAAATATCCCAAGCTCTGAACATCTCACTATTCAATCCATCATCTGAAAATGGAAGGGATATAGCATACCTGCAAACCTACCAAGACATGGCCATCCACCTAAACTGACAGCCCAGGCAAAGAGAGCACTAATTAGAGAAGCAGCCAAGAGGACCACAGTCCCTATGGAGGAGGACAACTATTGAGACCAAAGTTGAACTGATTAGCCTAAATGCAAAACACTATTGGGGTCATAAATTAGGCATATTTCAGGGGCAGATTGCCAGGTCTAAAATTGTGGGTGTGGTGTGGGAGGGGAAGGGGACATGCCAGCAGGACCGTCACATTTACCATTTGCTACGCCTGTTTTAGGCATAGAAAAAGGTCTAAATGTAAGACAGCTCGGAAGCTGTTTTACATTTATAACTGGTGGAAGATTTGTCGAAGTTATGAAGAGGCCGGTGCCTCTTCATAACTTCGGCGGAACCACTGCCAGCTTAGGGCTTTATTAAGACCGACGTCCAAAATGCCGCTCTTAATAAATGTGCCTCTATGTATGGCAGAAAACTAACACTGCACGCCATCCCCACCATGAAACATAATGGTGGCAGCATCATGCTGTGGGGATGCGTTTCTTCAGCATGGACAGGGAAGCTGGTTGATTGGAAGATGGAGCTAAATCCTGGAGAAAAACCTGTAAGAGGCTGCAAAAGACTTGAAACTGGGGTGGAGGTTCACCTTTCAGCAGGACAACGACCCTAAACATACAGCCAGAGCTACAATGGAATGGTTTAGATCAAAGCATATTCATGTGTTAGAATGCCTCAGTCAAAGACTAAACTTAAACCACCTTAAGAATCTGTGGCAAGACTTGAAAATTGCTGTTCACAGATGCTCTCCATCCAATCTCACTGCACTTGAGCTATTTTGTAAAGAATAGGCACAAATTTCAGTCTCTATATGTGCAAAGCTGGTAGATACAGTCATGGCCAAAAGTTTTGAGAATGACACAAATATTATATTTTCACATGATCTGCTGACCTCTGGTTTTTATGTGTGTTTGTCAGATGTTTTTATCACATACAGAAATATTATTGCAATCATATTATGAGTAACAAAAGCTTATATTGACAGTTAGAATGAGTTAATGCAGCAAGTCAATATTTGCAGTGTTGACCCTTCTTCTTCAGGACCTCTGCAATTCTCCCTGGCATGCTCTCAACCAACGTCTGGACCAAATCCTGACTGATAGCAGTCCATTCTTGCACAATCAATGCTTGCATTTTGTCAGAATTTGTAGGTTTTTGTTTGTCCACCCGTCTCTTGATGATTGAGCACAAGTTCTCAATGGGATTAAGATATGGGGAGTTTACAGGCCATGGACCCAAAATCTCTATGTTTTGTTCCCTGAGCCATTTAGTTATCACCTTTGCTTTATGGCAACGTGCTCCATCATGCTGGAAAAGGCATTGTTGATCGCCAAACTGCTCTTGGACGGTTGGGAGAAGTTGCTCTCGGAGGACATTCTGGTACCATTCTTTATTCATGGCTGTGTTTTTAGGCAAGACTGTGAGAGAGCCGATTCCCTTGGCTGAGAAGCAACCCCACACATGAATGGTTTCAGGATGCTTTACAGTTGGCATGAGACAAGGCTGGTGGTAGCGCTCACCTCGTCTTCTCCGAATAAGCTGTTTTCCAGATGTCCCAAACAATTGAAAAGGGGAGAAAATGACTTTACCCCAGTCCTCAGCAGTCCACTCCCTGTACCTTTTGCAGAATATCAGTCTGTCCCTGATGTTTTTTCTGGAGAGAAGTGGCTTCTTTGCTGCCCTCCTTGAGACCAGGCCTTGCTCCAAGAGTCTCCGCCTCACAGTGCGTGCAGATGCACTCACACCTGCCTGCTGCCATTCCTGAGCAAGCTCTGCACTGCTGGTAGCCCGATCCCGCAGCTGAAACACTTTTAAGAGATGGTCCTGGCGCTTGCTGGTCTTTCTTGGGCGCCCTGGAGCCTTTTTGGCAACAATGGAACCTCTCTCCTTGAAGTTCTTGATGACACGATAGATTGTTGACTGAGGTGCAATCTTTCTAGCTGCGATACTCTTCCCTGTTAGGCCATTTTTGTGCAGTGCAATGATGACTGCACGTGTTTCTTTAGAGATAACCATGGTTAACAGAAGAGAAACAATGATGCCAAGCACCAGCCTCCTTTTAAAGTGTCCAGTGGTGTCATTCTTACTTAATCATGACAGATTGATCTCCAGCCCTGTCCTCATCAACACCCACACCTGTGTTAATGGAGCAATCACTGAAACGATGTTAGCTGGTCCTTTTAAGGCAGGGCTGCAATGATGTTGAAATGTGTTTTGGGGGATAAAGTTCATTTTCTAGGCAAATATTGACTTTGCAAGTAATTGCTGTTAAGCTGATCACTCTTTATAACATTCTGGAGTATATGCAAATTGCCATTATAAAAACTGAAGCAGTAGACTTTGTAAAAATTAATATTTGTATCATTCCCAAAACTTTTGGCCATGACTGTACATACCTCAAAAGATTTGCAGCTGTAATTACAGCGAAAGGTGGTCCTACAAAGTTTTGACAAATGCCCACCACACTTTCCAGATTTTTATTTTAAAAAAAATTGAAAACCATACATCATTTTCTTTTCACTTCACACATACTTGCAACTTTGTCTTGGTCTATCACATAAAATCACAATAAAATACATTTAAGTTTGTTAGTGTAACGTGAACAATGTGGAAAAGTTCAAGGGGTATGAATACTTTTTTAAGGCACTGTATTGGAGGAAATCTCTAACCCATCTGGAAGCCACAATACTGTACTTGCGCTTTGAATTCAAGATTACCTCTGACTAAATGAGGTGGTGGTGGAGACTTAATCATATGGACCAGAGGGTGGTATTGCTTCAGCAGGGACTTCTGAAAGACATTTCGAATCCTGACATATGGAGGAAGTTTAACCCCTTAACGCCGAATGACGGCTTATCCCGTCATGGGCAGGAGCCGCTTGCCGCCCCATGACGGGATAAGCCGTGATGGCATTAACCTGTCACCATGTCTGATGACATGGTGACAGTGCTGAGACCCCGGCTGTTACTTACAGCCAGGGGTCTCAGCTAACCAGCCCGGGACCAATGGGGGCGGTCCCGGGCTAGCGATCGCTGTGATTGGCTAGTCTGTTCAGACTAGCCAATCGCAGCGATCGTGCTGCAATAAACTGTAAAATAAAAAAAATTAAAAAAATTGCAATATACTATATATATATATCCCCCCCCACCCCACTGTTTACTTTGATGGCCGTTTGGGTGGGTGTGGGGGGGAGATATAGCTAGCGGGCGGGCTCGAGCGATGTGCGGGCGGCTGCGGCGAGAGTGCCACCCGCAATTTCAGGATGGCCGAGCGTTTTCAAGCAGAGTATCAGCATACAGCTGATACTCTGCTTGAAACTGCTGACATCGTTGCTGGCACCGATGTCAGCAGTTTAACCCCTTCCATGCCGCGGTCCGTAGGGACCGCTGTATGGAAGGGGTTAACAGGGAGGGCGCTCCCTCCCTCTCCCATCGGGCACTGGCAGCGCCGATGGTGTGGCCAGATGAGAGGGAGGAAGCTCCCTCTCCCTTCCATCGGGACGCTGCTCTGCTGTGGCAGCGTCCCGATGGTTACCATGGCAACCAGACGCTTTCAGAAGCGTCTCGGTTGCCATGGTGTAAGCTAAGCCTCATCAGGCTCCTGCTAAAGGTAGGAGCCTGACAAGGTTTAGCAACAGTGAAAATGCACTGCAGTACACTATACAGTGTACTGTAGTGTATTATAGAACAATCAGACCCACTGGATCTTCAAGAACCAAGTGGGTCTGAGTCTAAGAAAGTGTAAAAAAAAGTGTAAAAAAATTTTAAAAAAAGTGTAAAAAAAAGTGTTAAAAAAATCCCTTTTTCCCCCCAAAACTCAAATTTGAAATTAGTAAAAAAAGATAAAAAATACCCCAAGCATGTTAGGTATCGCCACGTTCGTAACAACCTGCTCTACAAAAATATCACATGAGTTAACCCCTCAGGTGAACACAGTAAAAAAAATAAAACAAAAACAGGGTCAAAAAAGCCAATTTTTGTCACTTTACATCACAAAAAGTGTAATACCAAGCGATCAAAAAAGCATATGCCCCCCAAAATAGTACCAATCTAACCGTCACCTCTTCCCGCAAAAAATGAGCCCCTACCTGAGACAATTGCCCAAAAAATAAAAAAACTACAGCTCTCACAATGGAGACACTAAAACATGATTTTTTTTGTTTCAAAAATGATATTATTGTGTAAAACTTAAATAAAAATAAAAAACTATACATGTTAGGTACTGCCACGTTCGTAACAACCTGCTCTACAAAAATATCACATTAGTTAACCCCTTAGGTGAACACAGTAAAAAAAATAAAATAAAAACAGGGTCAAAAAAGCCAATTTTTGTCACTTTACATCACAAAAAGTGTAATACCAAGCGATCAAAAAGGCGTATGCCCCCCAAAATAGTACCAATCTAACCGTCACCTCTTCCCGCAAAAAATGAGCCCCTACCTGAGACAATCGCCCAAAAAATTAAAAAACTACAGCTCTCACAATGGAGACACTAAAACATGGATTTTTTTTGTTTCAAAAATGAAATTATTGTGTAAAACTTAAATAAATTAAAAAAACTATACATGTTAGGTATTGCCACGTCCGTAACAACCTGCTCTACAAAAATATCACATGAGTTAACCCCTCAGGTGAACACAGTAAAAAAAATAAAATAAAAACAGGGTCAAAAAAGCCAATTTTTGTCACTTTACATCACAAAAAGTGTAATACCAAGCGATCAAAAAAGCATATGCCCCCCAAAATAGTACCAATCTAACCGTCACCTCTTCCCACAAAAAATGAGCCCCTACCTGAGACAATTGCCCAAAAAATAAAAAAACTACAGCTCTCACAATGGAGACACTAAAACATGATTTTTTTTGTTTCAAAAATGATATTATTGTGTAAAACTTAAATAAAAATAAAAAACTATACATGTTAGGTACTGCCACGTTCGTAACAACCTGCTCTACAAAAATATCACATTAGTTAACCCCTCAGGTGAACACAGTAAAAAAAAAAAAAAAAACAGCCAGAACAGCCATTTTTGTTTACCTTGCCTAACAAAAAGTGTAATATAAAGTGATCAAAAATCATGTTCCCCAAAATAGTATCAATAACACTGTCACCTTATCCCTTAGTTTCCAAAATATGGGCACTTTTTGGTTGTTTCTACTGTAGGGGTGCATCGGGGGGGCTTCAAATGGGACATGGTGTCTCAAAACCAGTCCAGCAAAATCCGCCCTCCAAAAACCATCTGGCGCACCTTTCCTTCTGCGCTTGGCCATGCGCCCATAACAGTAGTTTACAATCACATGCGGGGTGTTTCTTTAAATCGCAGAATCAGGGTAATAATTTTTGAGGTTTTTTTTTGCTATTAACCCTTGATTTGTTACAGGAAAAAATGGATTAAAATGGAAAATCTGCAAAAAAAGTGAAATTTTGAAATGTCATCTCCATTTTCCTTTAATTCTTGTGGAATACATAAAGGGTTAACACAGTTTGTAAAATTAGTTTTGAAAACCTTGAGGGGTGTAGTTTCTAAAATGGGGTCATTTATGGTGGTTTCTATTATGTTAGCCCCACAAAGTGACTTCAGAACTGAACTGGTGCTTAAAAAAAATGGTTTTGGAAAATTTCTAAAAAAATTTAAGAATTGATTCTAAAATTCTAAGCCTTCTAACATCCACAAAAAATAAAATTACATCTACAAAATGATGGCAACATAAAGTAGACATATGGGACATGTAAAGTGATAACTATTTTGTGAGGGATCACTATCTGCCTTAATAGCAGAGAAATTCAAAGTTTGAAAATTACAAATTTTTCCAAATTTTCTGTAAATTTAGGATTTTTTTTATAAATAAAGGTGATTTATATTGACTCAAATTTACCACTGTCGTGGAGTACAATGTGTCACGAAAAAACAATCTTGGAATCAGTCGAATCGGTGAAAGAATCCCAAAGTTATGAATTGATAAAGTGACACATGGCAGATTTTAAAAATGTGGCTTTGGCATTAAGTGTAAAAGTAGCTTCGGCCTTAAGGGGTTAACATGGTCAGACTCAGCAGATGTTTATTGATCTGAATGATTTTGTATGGACCAATGGACGTAGGTCCAAGTTTGCCATAGGTTTCTTGTATAAAGCCAAACTTTCTCACTAAGAATGAACAGTGGACCAGAAAAGTACTTCTTATCTATTACCCTCTGCTGCCTATAGACTGAGACCTCAGTATTCCACCAAACCTAAGCCCAAACATGCTTGAACTGGTCAATATAGGACTTTACTTTAAGAGTGTTGGAATCAATGGAAGAACAAGAACCAAAATGAGGAAAGAAATCATAATTACTGTAAAAAGGAGTGGTCTTGGTGGACTAATGGACCCGGTTGTTTAGTGAAAATTTGGCTACAGGAAGGAATAACACCTGAGGATCTGCTCTAACATTTCATTATTACATCCCAGAAAATGTACTTTCTGAGCCTAAACCACACATTTTTCTTGTTTGGCAAGCAGAAAATGTTCACATAATTTTTCATCACAGCATCAACATGAGAGACGTGGTCAGAATATGGCAAGTAAACCACCATGGGCTAGCCTATGAAGTCCCTGAAACTATTGTTTACTATCCCGTTAAGTACAGCTGGAGCATTAAAAAGCATGAAAGGCATAACCAGGTATTCTTAATGTTCCTTTGGGGTATTAAATACTGTCTTCCATTCATCCCCAGACGCTATCCTGATCAAGTTATAAGCTTCCTTAAGATAAAGTTTGGTAAAAACTCTGGCCCCCTAAAGTTGATTAAACAAGGATATCAAAGAATACAGTTTTTTCACTGTGTTATTGGTTAGTGCCCTGTGATCAATGCATGGTCTTAGACCTCCATCTTTTTTCTATACAAATAAGAACCCAGCCTTCACATGATATGAGAAAGGCCTAATGAATCCCTTGCACAGACTGTCAGCAATATAGTCTTTCAAAGCCTGGTGTCCCCTGGAACTAAAAGATTGAAAATGCACCAGTAGGACAGACAGAAACTAGGTATCAAATCTATAGGGCAGTCACATTCTCTATGTAGAGGCAATCTGTCATATTTTAAGACAGAGAACACATCTGCAAAATCTTAGTAATAGGGCAGAATAGGTTGGGAGGTAAAGATGGAATTAGGAGAACGTGACATAGAGAAGGAAAGGCAGTCGGAGGGTCACTTGACAATATGACCCAGATGCCAGTTAACCATTGGGTCATGGTTATGTAACCAGGGAAATCCAAACACAACTGCAGCAGGTAAAGACTCCTGGATGTTGATTTGTAATGCATAGCACCAACCAACACTGAAATCTCAGGTGTCATGAAACAGATGATACCTTGAGGCAAAAGAGTGCTGTCTACCTCTGTTACCTTAAGACCCCTTTCAGATGAGTGATTTCCACACATTAGACTTGCAGCGCGAGTATGCGGCAGCTCCCGTCCTGACCTCCCAGCACGGGGGTCGCATAGCATTATATGGATTTATGATGCTATGTAACCATTAGAGTTCTGGAATGTATAGGATGACAGTGACAGCATTATGACAGTATTATCCAATACATTCCAGAACTGTAACGGTTACATAGCATCATAAATCAATATAATGCTATGCAACCCTGTCAGTGCTGGGACGTCAGGACAGGAGATTCCGCATACTCATGCCGCGAGTCCAGTGTGTGGAACTTGCTCGCCTGAAAGGGGTCTAAGGGTACCTTCACACACAGCAGATTTTGTGGCAGAAAATTCCACAACTGAAAATCAGTTCCATTCCACTTAATGGGGCTTGCAGAAATCCATGTGCTTGGTACCCCATTTAAATGAATGAAACAGATTTTCAGTCGTGGAATTTTCTGCCACAAAATCTGCCGAATGTGATGGCACCCTAATAGGGACTGAAAATTTGATAAGAAGTAGGTTCTGCTCTTTTACTAACCTGGAGTCTATTAACTTCATAGCAGCCCCACAGTCAATAAATAATTTTAGCTGACAGTTGTAATTTTTATAGGACAACATAACTGGCAGCAAAACTTTGAAGGGAAAGAAAGAAGATGCCTGCATGTCCAGCTAGCCTCGAACCCACATTGGAGCTTTCTGGTAGATGGCTAGCTTTCAGACAGCTTAGTTTATGTCCCTATCCTCAAGTATACATGATTTTATTTTGGGCCAGTTATTCTGTGACAGAACTGATGGGATACCGGAAACCTATCCAGCAAACTGCATACGCAGTGCCAGTCTTGGAGCTACAGTGGCTACCCAGTGTTTGGGTAAGTTATTTCCATCAGTGATTGTGAGCCAAAACCAGGATTGGAGCCTCCACAGACATAAGGTATAAGGGAAAGATCTGCACCTGTTCTGTGTTTAGAGCCACACCTGGTTTTAGCTCAAAATCACTAATGGAAATCACTGAACAAAACACTAATGTGTGAATGAGGCATAAGAGAGTTCCTACTCAGGAACCTGAACAGTTAACCCTAAATGGTCCTTGCAGGTGGAATTAAATTCTATCTTTCATTCACTGGGAAGATGCTAGCAGGTGGATCAAACAAGTCTAATATGACAATAGTCTTACTAACCAGGATCAAAAACAGAGTGCTCAAACACTATCCAAAAGCAATAATAGAACCAGGAGAGAAAGAGGTACAGAGATGCAAAGTCAGAATAGTTACTAACAGGGCTGTGGAGTCGGAGTCGGTGACCATTTTGTTGGAGTCGGTATAAAATGGACCGACTCCGACTCCTAAAATATATAATAAATTGGTACATTTAGTTCAATGTGTTGAATATATTTTCATAAGAATTTGGGAACATGATGAAATGTCCTATAAATGTCTGTTCTATTCCTGAACTAAGGATCTAGGCTTTCAGTTGAGATGAATGTGTGCTGCCCTTCATGTAAATGCTCAGAAGTGAAACTTCCCTGCTACAGATCAGAGGAAAAAGGCACTGGGAAGGAATGGCTGTACTCATCTCAGATCTGCTAGAGAAAACGGGATTAAAGGGGTTTTCTCACTAGTTAAAAAGATTAGCTTTCAGCATATAGGGACAGTTAAAAGAAGACATTTTCTAAATATAGTGGTCAGTAGAGTTTACTTTAGTCATGAACTATAGACAGTTCAGCAGGTCTCTCACTGTACACAGGTTTCTATGGTAACTTGCAGACTGGCTGAGAGCAGGAGTGACCTCAGTAAGCAAAACGTGTTGAGGACTGAGAAGTATGGCTTTACCTGTAATTGTTTTAGAGATCACAATCTCCTGCTCTGAGTAAGTTAATATATGCTAATAACTGCTGGAGACCCCCCCCCCCCCCACGGCCTGAGGATACAGAGTTAGTGCAAACTGCCTGTCGGCCAGTGAATCAATGTGCTGAGAAAACCCCTTTAAGGCAAATACTTCTTAGTATATCTAAACTTTCAATAAACTGTGCATAAATCAATTGTCCAGTGCATGTTCTCTCTGTATGCTTTATGTTTTAGTTTGCTTTTCCTCTGAGCTCATGTTTGGAGAGGTTAGCTACTCTGATAGCTTCTATATGCTGTGATGCAAAAACACCTAGGGCCTTATGTATGAAAACTGTCTAAGTGTAGAAGTTTTTTTGTTGCCCATAGAAGCAAATTAGAGCTCCCCTTTCATTTCATATAGTGCTCTGGAGAAATAAAAGGGGAGCTCTGATTGGTTACTATGGGCAACAAAGAAAGTCTTAGACCTAGAGAGTTTTCATACATCAGGCCCTTAGTGAGCTATACCCAGAGAAAAGCCTGATACTGAAAGCTCAGAGTAAAGATATCTAGTAAAACATATATTAGAGATTCTTTTTGTCATTACATATCTGTACTATTGATTTATGCAAAGTTTGTTTAAAGTTATCACTTAAACATGCGCCACGTATGAGGGAGTCGGGAGTCGGAGTCAGGGGAAATTGAGGAGTCTGAGTCGGAGTTGAGGCTTTGGCTTACCGACTCCACAGCCCTGGTTACTAAACAATCTTAGGTCAAAAACAATAGCAGTAATCAGGTAAACAGGAAGACTCAAGAATACTCACAATTATGCACAGAGAAAATTAGCACACACAGAAACCTGGTTGAAAATTCAATAAATGCCATTGAGCAACCTCACCAGAGAATTTAAGTAGATCACTGATTAGCTGCCATTCCAAGACCCCTTCTGCCTCTTTGCTCTAGAACAGGTTAGCTTGTCAGGCTATGCCCTCTCCTACCTCTTTGCTTATCTTCTGGAGCAGAAATTGTTACAATAGGCCATCAATATCTTACCAGCAGAGATCCAAAACCCTGACCTGCGCCCCTAATCATCAGCTATTCTGCAGAAACTACAGCTTCAGAAGTTGGAGATGAAACTATACAGCTCGATCATGTAGTAGGCATAGGTGGTTATTGTAGCGCAGCTTCCATTCATTGTAATGGGAGCAGTGCTGCAGTAACCATCTCAGTCCACTACACAGTAGGCAGTCCGATCCTGGCAATAACACACAAGTTCATCAGCCTTAATTTTATGTGGTGTGGTCGAGAATTTCTAAATTAATTTCCATCAAAGTCCAGCATCCATTTATAAATGTATGGTTATAGCATATTTTTTGTCCAGGTTTTAATATTAAATATGTTTAATTAAAAAGTGTCTTGAATAACTAGCATTTGTTCATGGTTAACCATAAAACGCCACCTTTACAGATCAGTGAGTGTGGACCCACTCTGTCAACTAACCGATTTGACGTAGGGCTAACCCCAAGGGCGTTATTCTGGTGCTTTCCAAGTAATTACCCTTTAACCCTATACAGGGATCTGGACTTTGCTGCAGGTTAGCAACCAGACCACTTCCTTCTGGGACAGGCCCAGTGTAGATGGCAGCTGACCCATTGGGGTCAGGGACTTGGCATAGAACTGAAACACAAACAGAACTGAACTGAAGCGTAAGTACAGGAGCACACAGGCAGAGTGTGTATTGGACTGGAACATGGCAGGAACACAGGCAGGAAATAACAAAAGATAAACACAGGTAAATCGCAATAGCACTAGACTATCAAACACCTTTGCTGGTCATCAGGAACCTAAAGCTTAGACACCCTCCACCTGGTGAGGTTGCCTTAAGTACTCAGGAACCCTGAGCTATTGGGTGGGGAAGGATGTGGCCCTAAATGAGCATCAGAAAGGAGCATGAAAACGGTAACATGAAGACGGTGCTGGAGAACAGGACACCTGATGACATGATGAGCGGCGCAGCGTCCACACCCGCAGGGGACAGCAGAAGGGAAGTAGGCATGGACAGCAGACCTAACAGTTGCTGATGCAGTGACCCTCTAGTTCACTGCTAAAGGTTTAATGCATAATATGGTTCACTAGTAAAATTGTTGAAATGTTAACTGTGATGCTAACTGTAATCTATGCACTCTGTATTCCAAAAGGTTATGTATGGATGAGTAAATAGTTAACTGACAGTCCTTAGTAATAGTTGCTGGGTAGTGAGCTGATCCCATTTTCCCCTAGATGAGAGTTGTTAGCAAGCAAGCCAAGAGAAAAGATGTGTAGATGCTGCTGGTGTATAACTAGACAAAATAAAGTAGGAGAACTCTTCTCCAGGGAGACACCATCTCAATGTGAGTGAAATCTGCCAGAAAAGCAATTTTGCTATGAACTAACCTCTGAGGGAAAGAAGCATTGAACGTGTACAGATTGTTGAGGACCATTAAGGAACAGTGCTTGGACAGAGACAGTAAAGTTAATGCACGCTTATGGCTTTACTGCACATGGCTGGGGTTATTTGCTTCAGGCTCCCACCAAACTACTCAGACAGACTGCCCATCTGATCTAGGACTACACCCCTCAGTTGGGCATTGCAGAGAATTATTGAAAGATTGCATGCCTTTGGTCATTTGAAAAGATAGAAGTGCCTACAGAGAGAGACCCAAGGAGGACCACTATAGTAGCCTTCCTCTACACACAGTCTTTGGGAAAAAACTACTTTGTGAGCTACTACTGTGGCATCTATTCGGTAAAAGAGAGACCTTTTTTTATTATAACCAAGCTGCCCTGGTCATTGGGTCCTACATCTGACCCCGCACCCTTTGCTCTCCTACCTTGCACCCCACCACCCACTCACCCAACAAAAACGGCAAACCAGCCACCACCAGGCAGGAGATTCCAGCATCCAGGATGTTCCCCAAGGTGAGGAAAGGGTGTGCCCCTCCAACCACTGTAGCCGCAGCCAAAGGGGAGAGTTGGAGTAGGATCAGCCACCATGAAGACTATGACCACCTTCATTGCCACCGTCACCACTCCTATCCTCCCCATGCTCATAGCCTCCCCCCTGAATTTTAAGAAAGCTTTTAATATGTCACAGAGACATATCAATGGTTTTGATCAGTGGAGGTCCAACTGCTGAGACCCTAAACAATTAGTAGAATGGGCGTAGACAAGCACATGCATCTCTCTCTCTCTCTCTCTCTCTGTCTCCTAGCTGCAGAAGAGGTCTTAGCACTCAGATCACCACCGAACAAGACTCTATTTTCTTAAAGCTCAGCGACCCTTTAAAAGGGTTTTTCAAGATTTTAATACTGATGATCAGTATCTGATCAGTGGGGGTCTGATAATCTGGAACCTCACCAATCAGCTGTTTGAGAAGACACCATGTTATATAGGATAGGTCATCAGTATTAAAATCTCGGAAAACCCCTTTAACTTATTAACCACTTCAAGTCTGCCCATTGACTATAAACATCCTTCAGCTTTGCCCCCTGTGTGCAGCACCTGTACATAGAAGCTCCATGACTCAGCTGCCTCCTGACAGCCAAGAACATGGAGCTTTAACCTGAGACCTTTTTTCCTGGCCTCCAGGCTTTTGATCACTCTGACAAGCTGTCAAAGCAATCACAAATGTATGTAACTATCTCCCTCTCATTACTGCTGGTCACAGAGCAGTTTACAACCACATATGGGGTGTTTCTGCAAACTTCAGAATCAGGAAAATAAATATTCAGGTTTGATTTGCAGTTTACCCTTGCTATCTTATGGGAAAAATGAATTAAAAATTGAAAATCTGCGAAAAAATATATATATTTTAAATTTCACCTTCCTTCTGTTTTAATTCTTGTGGGAAATCTAAAGGGTTAACAAACTTTGTAAAAATCAGTTTGGATTACATTGGGGGCTGTAGTTTCTAAAATATGTTCATTTATGGGAGGTTTCTATTATTTAAGCCCCTCAAAGTCACTTTAGAACTGCAAAGGTCCTTTAAAATTAACTATTGGAAATTTTCATGAAAATCTTAAAAATTACATCTAAAATTTGAAGCCTTCTAACATCCTAAAAAATAAAATTACATTTCCAAAATTATGCCAACATAAAGTGGACATATGGTGAATGTTCATTAATAACAATTTTATTAGATATCCCTATGCAACTTAAAAGCAGAGAAATTCATATTTAAAAAATTGTGATTTTTTTTTTTTTCAAAATTTTCAGTAAATTTTGATTTTTTTATAAATAAAGATAAAACATATTGACTCAAATTTACCATTAACATGATGTACAATGTGTCACGAGAAAACAATCTCAGAATGGCTTGGATAAGTAAAAGCGTTCCAAAGTTATTACCACATGAAGTGATACATGTCAGATTTGCAAAATTAGGCCTGGTCTTGAAGTGGTTAACTTTATAACAGAACTGTAATAACAGCCATTGCCTGACATATACCTATTATAAAATCCTTTTAAGCATTTTTTTCCCATACGTATAAATGACAAGAGAGATGGATTGTAAGGTTTGGGTGCAGTTAGAAATGAGAGAGTTCACCATTCATCAAGCCAAATTAAAAACTCCTGCCTGGAATATAAGACAATGGATACATTGATCGATATGTTCATTCGTTTACATTTGGATTAAGGAGATTAAATATCTGATCCAATAAAAATTACATTACTGGACATCAGCAGCTGTAAACATAGCTTCATAATAAGATTACTTTTACATGCAATTTTTGCCCACTCCATGGACATAGCTTTTAACAGTATTCCTAATATTATTGTAGAAAATACACTCAGCACATAGTATAATAATTATTATTTATTTGAAAGTGCCATTAATTCCATGGTGCCATACATCAAGAGGGGATTACACATACATAATATAAAAACACAAGTACAACACACAAAAAACTATTAATAGACTGGGGAGAGAGGACCCTGCTTACAATGTACAAGGGAAGGGGGGAAGACCACAGTAGAAGCTGCTGATCTGTCTGTGTGGTGGAAGCATGCTCATTACAGGTGGTAGGCTGAGGTGGGTTTTCAGGTTACTTTTTAAGAATTGGATGGTGGGAGGACAGTCTGATGTACTGGGGTAGTAAGTTTCAAAGTAGAAGAGAGGCACATGAGAAATCTTGTAGTCAACTGTGTGAAGAACAGACAATATGAGAACAAAGTAGGTCCTGTGAGAATCATAGATTACATGTAGTGATGTATCTGGAAAGCAGGTAAGAGTTATAAGGAGGGTTGTGGATGGCCTTATATGTAGTTGTTAGTATTTTAAACTGGATTTGCTGACCAATGGGGAGCCAATAAAGGGATTGGCACAGGAGAGAGGCAGAAGATAAATGAGTCGAGTGATTAATTAACCGGCCAGCAAAGTTGAGAATAGATTGAAGGGGTGAGAGTGGTCGATGGGAGACACAGAGGAGGATGTTGCAGTAGTCCAGGCAGGAGATGACGAGGGTGTGAACTAGCATTTTATTTGACTCAAGGGTGAGGAAGAAGCGAATATGAGAGATGTTCTTGAGTTGAAAGTGGCAGGTGGAGGTGAGGGTTTGGATGTGTGGCTTAAAAGACAGGGCAGAATGAAATGTTATCCCCAGGCAGTGGGCCTGTGAGACTCTAAAAATGTGGTGCTGTTAATTGTAATGGATAGGTAGGGGGGCTGAGTGACATATGGGAAAGATGATGAATTCCGTTTTTACCATGTTGAGTTTGAGGAAATGGAGGAGAATAATGAAGATATAACCAATAGACATGCTGGGATTCTGGATAGCAGGTAGGGCAGTTTCTAGGGAATTTTGCCAAAAGGGTGAACAATACAAAAGCGCCCCCCCCCAATTCACGTTTAAAGTGACCTTACTTTCTAATAAAGACATTAAAACACAGTCAGGGGAGTGCAGCCACCTCTGCCACGTGAAAAGACACCACTATTAATAAATGGCACAGGGTAGAGGAGGTCTGTTACAGATTTTGCATTAGGAACCAGGGAATTCAGCTTATAACTTTACTTTGGCTTGTTGTTTCTGCAGTCCACCCCGACCCTCTATAGCAAATAACCCCCTATATAGCTGCCCCCTTTAACATTGCCATCCTGTAGTGTCCACCAATACTATGCCAGGTGCTGCCCCACGTGCCTACATTACTGCTGAGAACATGATAAAATAATAAAAGTAGTGACACTTTTTTGATCCCACCACTCACTTCGCAGTCACTGGCTGCAGCGGTCTCATGTCTCAGTGGAGAGAGACATAGAAGTACAGAGACCAGCGAGGACACGGGATGTAGTGGAAGGAGTGTGGCAAGGATCAGAGATCTATCACTACTTTTATTATCACATTCAAATCAGTTTTTAAAAAAGAATTTTACACGGCTGGATAAACCCTTCTTAACACAGAGCCCACATGAGATCCCAAAATTAATGCAGACCTCCAGACCAGATTTCAAAATTAATCCAGATCAGCCCCCAAATCCATTCAGAGTCCAGAACAACCCCCAAATTCATACAGATCAGCTCAATAATTTATTCAAACCTGTCCCCTCATATACTGAGCACCCTTACCCCCCACAGCATCTCGCATTATATACTGAACACCCCCATCCTCCACAGTATCTGCTCCCCTCATACACTGAGCACCCCCATCCTCCACAGTATCTGCTCCCCTCGTACACTGAGCACCCCCATCCTCCACAGTATCTGCTCCCCTTATACACTGAGCACCCTTATCCTCCACAGTATCTGCTCCCCTCATACACTGAGCACCCCCATCCTCCACAGTATCTGCTCCCCTCGTACACTGAGCACCCCCATCCTCCACAGTATCTGCTCCCCTTATACACTGAGCACCCTTATCCTCCACAGTATCTGCTCCCCTCATACACTGAGCACTCCCATTCTCCACAGTATCTCCCCTCATATAATGAGCACCCTTACCCCCCACAGCATCTCCCATTATATACTGAGCACCCCCATCCTCCACACAGCATCTTCCATCATATACTGAGCACCCCATCCTCCCCATCATATACTGAGCACCCCCATCCTCCACACAGCACCTCCCATCATATACTGAGCACTCCCACCCTCCTCCACACAGCATCTCCCATCATACACTGAGCACCCCCGTCCTCCACACAGCATCTCCCATTATATACTAAGCACCCCCATCCTCCACACAGCATCTCCCATCATATACTGAGCACCCCCATCTTCCACACAGCACCTCCCACCATATACTGAGCCTCCCATCCTCCACACAGCATCTCCCTACATATACTGAGCACCCCCATCCTCCACACAGCACCTCCATCATATACTGAGCCTCCCATCCTCCACACAGCATCTCCCTACATATACTGAGCACCCCCATCCTCCACACAGCACCTCCAATCATATACTGAGCCCTCCTTCCTCCACACAGCATCTCCCATCAAATACTGAGCCCCTACCCCCCACCTCATTCACTGCACATCCCTCTTGCACAGGCTCCAGCATATTTACATGAAGGTTCACTCACTATGAAGAAAGTTCCTCACAGGTCAGCTGCCTAACTGCTCCCCAGATAAGCTCCTCCTCCCTCATGCAGCTCCACACAGTCAGTCGTCTGTGCCTTGTTCTCCTCACACACTGGCCCCGCCTCCTTGCCTGATGAGGTCCCACAGGCCCCGCCTCCTCTCTCATACTCTGCACAGGCTTCTCTATCCCTGGAAATGCTGCAGCCATAGAAAAGAGGGCCAGCGCTGAGTACAGCTAGCACTGGGAGCGCTGTGCTCACTGTTTCTTCAGCCTCCTTCACTAATGAGCACTTCCACAAAGGAAGCGCTCATTAGTTGCGTCCTGGCCCTGCTGCTGATCAGCTGTAAACACCAGCGCCTCCTTCTGCTTGTTGTGGTGATGCACCCCGTGCGGTGGCACCCCTCGCCCGGCTCTAGAAACGGCCCTGATAGCAGGTAAGTGATATCTGGGCCAGAGAGGTAGATTTGGAATTTACCAGCATAGAGATGGTATTGGAAACCATGTGACTATATGAGCTGTCCGAGGCCAAATCTATAAATAAAGAAAAGTAGGGGACCCAGGACAGAGCCTTCAGGGACACCAACAGAAAGGAGGTGTGATGAGGAGGTGGTGTATAAATGGGAAACGCTGAAGGTTCTGTTGGTGAGGTAAGAGGAGATCCAGGAGAGGGTCAGGTCTTTGATGCATAAGGAAGATAATTTTGTTACAGGAGTGAGTGGTCGACAGTGTTAAAGGCAAAGGACAGGTCAAGAAGGAAGAGCGGGGGGTAATGATGTTTAGCTTTGGAAGCTAGCAGATCGTTGGCAACTTTGGTTAGGGCAGTTTTGGTGGAGTGATTGGGTCTGAAGCAGGATTGCAGCTGATCAAAAAGTGAGTGGGATGAGAGGTGGGAGGACAGTTCAAGATGGACATGTTGTTCTAGAAGTTTTTATGTGAATGGGAGTATTGAAATGGGGCGATAGGTGAATAAAGAAGAGGGAGGGATTCTTGAGTAAGGTCTTAAAGGTTGCATGTTTAAAAGAGGAAGGGAAAACGCCAGTGCGTAGTGATAGGTTGAAGAGCTGGGTTAGGGCAGGGATAACTATATGGGTGAGGTTAGGCATGAGGTGGGATGAGATTGGGTCAAGGGCACAAGTAGTGAGTTGTGATTTGAAAATTATGGTGGAGAGCTTTTCTTCTGTGACAGTGGTAAACTGGGTTATGTAGGAAGACCGGTGAGTGGCTCTGTAGGGGGGTAGTGAGGGTTGTTGCTTGAAGCTTTCACAGATTTTGTCGATTTTATCTTTGAAATATGAGGCAAAGTCTTCGGCTGAGATGAGGAGTGTTAAAGGGGGCACTGGGGGACAGAGAACAGAGTTAAAGGCATTAAACAATTGTTTGGGGTTGCGGGAAAGAGATTTAGTAGCTGTAATGTAACAACATGTGCTTCTTAAACACTCTGGTCAGGCCCAGATTAAGGGTTCCAAGAGTATGAAGCAGTCCATTTATTGGGGGCCTCAACTAACATGAGGTCTATTTCCATCACATACTGGAAGAAAGTTAGCACACAACTTGTGCACTGCCTCAGAGTATATCAGGAAGAATTTTCAGAGACACATGCACCATACTATACTGTAGGTATAAAAAGATGTATGTATATACCTACACACCAACACTAAACATTACACTTATCCATTATTTACTTATAGACCTATATGTGCATACCAATGGGCATGGGTATTCCATTCACAGATTATGCACTGCAACAAGGGGGTAAGAGATGTACGGTATACACAGCAAAGCTTACAGACTTTTTCTATACCCTAGTTAGGGCTCGTTCACATCACCGTTAGGGCTTCCGTTCTCCTGCTCCGTTATAGGAGCAGGAGAACGGAAAGGACGGATTCGGGGCATAACTGAGCCCAACGGAGCCTAAGGGACCCCATAGACTATAATGGGGTCCGTTAGGTTTCCGCTCAAAAGTAGATTTTTGAAGCGGAGACAAAAGTTGTGCACGCAGGACTTTTGTCTCCGCTTCAAAAATCATCTTTTGAGCGGAAACCTAACGGACCCCATTATAGTCTATGGGGTCCCTTAGGCTCAGTTATGCCCCGAATCCGTTCTTTCTGTTCTCCTGCTCCTATAACGGAGCAGGAGAACGGAAGCCCTAACGGTGATGTGAACGAGCCCTTACAAGTTTACTGTTAAGTGAACAGATTTAGTATCAGAACTAAATTTTACACATAAATAAAAACTTAGAACCAAGTCTACAACCACAGGTATCAGAGGTCCCACTGTGCACCAAGAAAGCATTCCCCACACTAGTACTCCACCTCCACCAGACAGGGAGAGTTCAATTCATGCTGTTTGTGCCAAATTCTGACTTATCATCATGGTACAGCAAAAATATGGTCATCTGCCCAGACAATTTTTTCCACTGCTCAATTTTTGCACTGTTTTGCCCACTGTAGTCATGCCTTTTTGCCCTTAGGCCAAACACAGACGAGTGAGTTCAGTGCAAGAAACTCGCTGCGTGTGGCAGTGTGAGTTCCCATTCTGAACTCTGCTCCTCTGACAGGATCGCATGGTATTAAAATGATTTATAATGCTGTGTGACCCTGCAGGATCTGTATCTATTTAATTCTACTGAGCAAAGTTCAGAACATGCCACACGCAGAAAATTTCTTGCACTAAACCTGCCCGTCTGTGTTTAGCCTTAGACAGCAACAGCATTCTAAATAGTCATCTGCATTTTATATCCCAGTTGTGCATTCAGATGTGTTAATCGAAGCACCAGTGTTGTTCTCAGCTGCAATTTGCTTGACTGTGCATTGCCTGTTCATCAAAATGATTCTTGACATCCTCCTCTGACCTCTTTTGATGACAAGTTGTTTACGTCCACGGGATCTCCTTTCGCTAGATGTTTTTCCTCAATTACACTATCCTTAGCATACTGTCAACAGTATTGCTCGTGAAAACCCCACAGGTTTGGCAGTTTTTGAAATACTGACACTGGCAATTGTAGTACAAATGACCATGCCTCATATGAAATGGCTTAGGTTGCTCGATATTCTCATTGTAATGTGGACTCACTCTGAATCTGATCCAAACTTGCTCACTTGATTTTTTTCTGTACTCTGGTGTCATGTGTCTAATTTCTATACAAAGAAACTGCTATCGTGAAAGGACAGGAGTCTACAGCACCATAACAAGGCTCTGTACATACATCTAGCACCACCACTAGACCAAGCTTATAAAATAAATATAGTACCAGAACCAAATTCATAACAAAAATACTACACCATAACCAAGCTGATATATATATATATATATGTATATATATATGAATATAGTACCAGAACCAATCTCATGATATAACTACAGTATAGCCCCGGAACCAATCTTATAACATAAAGACAGCTCCAGAAGTAAACACAGCATACAGTACATATAGTAAATACATATAATATAGAATCAATCTAATAGCATAAAACTGCCCCAGAACTAATCTAAGTACAATAGAGGATCAGAACAAAACTCATAAAATAAATATAGTAACAAATCTAACACCATTATATAAATACAAACCTAAAACCAAACTCATAACATAAATACAGAACTGGAATCAAGCTCATAACGTTAAGATGGCACCAGAACCATGCACAGTACAGGGAACAATTGCAAAGTCAGAGAAATCCTTCTATATAAGTTTCTACCAATTAAAACGTAAGTTATGATCGGCTTTGTTGTACAAACTAGATCAATGTCACACATCATCACTGCAGACCATATAGTGAATCCACCACTGATGTCACATAGACAGAGACAGGATACGCTATAAATACACAATGATATAACATCGATAGCTCACAGGGACAGTGTAAAATGAGTGGTGCAAGCATTTGGTGTGACTTATTTGACACTGTGATCCAGATGCTGGTAAACGTCTGGGTTATGATGTCAATATACAGCCTAATTATGCACAGAGGGGTGATTAGATAAGCAAGTGCATATTATACTATTTTTCTGGAAAACAAAAAAACACATATGTGATAATCAGAGAGCAAATGAGGATGGAAAACATGCACAGAGGTCATGTTACTCCTTCCCCTGGATTCATGTGCGGTTATATAGGCAGAGGAAGCTCTATAACTCTTCTCCTCTCCCTGCAGCTTACCAGCATGTCCCCACTGGCCCCCTCTCCTCTTCCATGTTGGCTGACATGATGGGCAGCTGAAGGAAGGGATACTTCAACCTGCTCTATCTCAGGTAGTAGAGCAGGTCTTGTTGTAAAGCTATAAGTATACCAACCCAACCTGGTTTCTAAATCTTAGAATCTTAGCTTTAAAACAAGACAGGGCTCCTATCTCTAGTGAAAGCAAGAGAAGGGGAACAGAACTTTTTTTTGGCTCTGCGTAAGAATCAGGAAAACCTTGGGATTGCTTTTTATTATGATTTATTGTTCATTCATGGATCTAAAACAATGCATTTCGAAGGCAAATAATCTTTTTCATCAGGTAAAAAGCAAGCCCAAGGTTTTCCCGCTTCTCACGCAGCGCCAAAAAAAGTCTTCTTGAGCGCCAGGGGAAAAAAAATTCACCGGCACCTGTACAGTGCAGGTGTCGGTCTTTTATGTTGGAGAAGAGGCAACTCACGCCAGGTGAAGCTGCTGCCCCTGCACCCTGATGTTTGGGAGCACCGGCGTACTCCCTCATTGGCTTGGAGCTCCAACGTCAGTGAGGGTCAGATCGCATTCCTGGTTCCCCTGGCAACTGAACACTGCTGCCGTACAAAGGCAGCAGCAGCCGAGGGACCCCTAATACTAAGTTTGACTGGGAACACACAGGATTTATCTTGATGCTTGTTCTAATCATATTATCTGTCCCTGTTGAAAATGATTGTCTTTCTTTTATAAAGATCAATGTGAAGAGACTCTATGGTTTTACTGCTTAATTAGGTTATTTTCATCGAGATTATTGTGATGATTTATGGTGTCAGGCTAAGATTAGGCAAAGTGTTAACATACTGAACATTTTGTAGCAGTGCACAGTGCAGCTGCTTGGAGGCAAATTCATGTCAAAAAGTATGATAATTATGAAACTTTCTTTTTCTATCTTTGGTGTGTAAAATGGTTGCTGGAATGTAAAGAGAAGGCTTCACTTCATCTTTAGGACAGTGCGGGGTTTGGGATGTGTAATATGCCTCTTCCCATACATGCCTTCTACTGGAGAAGAGCAGGAAACACTAGACTATTAACAATTTCATGCATGCCTTAAAGGGGTTTTCCAGTTTGAATCAGCGTCTACATTTTGGATCCTCTTCTATCTCCAGATCCCTAAAGTGAACGTTGAGCGCTCACCTAGCTATTTATGGAAACCCTATAGCAGTGAATGGAGAGAGCATCGCACATGTGCGGTATGCTTTCTGTTCACCGCAAACTCTGTTGTGGCATATTCTTGAGATAGGAGCAGGTCCTAGAGGTGGCACCCACACATATCTGACGTTCATGGCATATGTTATCAATATGCCATGAATGACTGAGATGGGAATAACCCTTGTCACGGGTTGGTGTGCTTGCAGTGGGGTTGGCAATGAAAGACTCTCAGACCTGGATAAAAAGACCAAACAATGTTTATTTTTTATCTAGCACAATACAGGGTGTCCAGGTTAAACTGTCATAGTCCTGCCACTTTACAAATCACTAGTCAGACCACACATGGAGTACTGTGTACAGTTCTGGGCTCCTGTGAACAAGGCAGACATAGCAGAGCTGGAGAAGGTTCAGAGGAGGGCAACTAAAGTAATAACTGGAATGGGTGGACTACAGTACCCAGAAAGATTATCAAAATTAGGCTTATTCACTTTAGAAAAAAGACGACTGAGGGGAGATCTAATAACTATGTATAAATATATCAGAGGTCAGTACAGAGATCTCTCCCACGATCTACAGTATTTATCCCCAGGACTGTGACTGTGACGAGGGGCCATCCTCTGCGTCTGGAGGAAAGAAGGTTTGTACACAAACATAGAAGAGGATTCTTTACGGTAAGAGCAGTGAGACTATGGAACTCTCTGCCTGAGGAGGTGGTGATGGTAAGTTCACTAAAAGAGTTCAAGAGGGGCCTGGATGTATTTTTGGAGGGTAATAATATTACAGGTTATAGTTACTAGAGAGGGGTTGTTGATCTAGGGAGTAATTCTGATTGCCTGACTGGAGTCGGGAAGGAATTTTTTCCCCTAAAGTGGGGAAAACTGGCTTCTACCTCACAGGGTTTTTTTTGCCTTCCTCTGGATCAACTTGTAGGAAAACAGGCCGAACTGGATGGACAGATGTCTTTTTTTCGGCCTTATAAACTATGTTACTATGTTACTATGTTACTTGGAGTGAAGCCACAGCACATCACATATAACACAAACATTAAAGAAATTACCTGCCCTAAAGACTTCTCTCTCTCACCTATGCTGTCAGCATGTCAAGGGGATCAGGCTTTACACAGTCATATGGTCAAACAGCCACCATGCTCTGACCCTGACTAAGGCTCTGAGGCCTCTATTTATTCTCCAGTAATAACCCCAGTAGCCACATCTGGGATTGCCTCAGGCTAGAGGAATAGCTGTACTGGAGTGAAGGTATGTCCCACTACCAAACCTACCCAGCATTACAAAAAAATCCAGCCCATAAACAAAATCTGAATAGGCAGCCAACTCAAGGACTCTGCGTAAAATGTACACCCATTCCAGCACTTTACCACACAAATTGTTGCTCCCTTTAATAACTTCATTTATTGGTGACCATGCTATATAGTTATGCCCCACACAGTATTTATGCCCCTTTAGTGCTCCCTCAAGTTAAGAACATCTTATAACTGTCCCACAGAGTTGTTATGCCCCCTTTGTGCCCTCAACTTGGTAAAACGTCCTGTTAGTGCCCCCTCAAAATAAGAATGACCCGTAGTGCTCCCTCTAACAATATTGCTACCCCCTTAGTCCCCCTCAAAATAGTGTTGCCCCATTCACAACAGTGCTACCCCCTTAGTGCCCCCTCACAATAGTGCTACCCCATTAGTGCTCCTTCACAATAGTGGTTGGGACAAGGAATTTGCCTCCTAGGGAGCAATTAAAAAAGAGAGCAATTTATGAAATAAAAAACTCCAGGGTACCATGAGCACTTCCCTTAGTACATTAGTGAGGAAATGGCCCTTGTCACACAAAAATTAAATTTTTAAGAGCCTAAAGTAACCAGTCAGCATTTCCCTGTAAAGCTTGGTGGCAGTGTAAGTATGGTAGGGTGGTCATCAGACCCTGCAATGTGAACTTTGGAAAATAGAAGTTTGTTCACCACTCAGATAAAATCCATCATACTTTATTTAGTCTTGAAACATATAGAAATATTTAAAATCAATTTCGCTTACGCAATTCCGGTGGACAACCACCCTTAGTCATGTGCCTGGAATGAGGTTGGATGGACTGCCAGTAGGTTTCCTGCCTAAGGCCCTAGGAGAGCCTACCAGTCCCTGAGTCAGATGTAGAAAATTATTTAACTAACCAAACATTTAATGTATCTTTCCCCACAAAAGCCTATGGGAACAAAGCAAAATGAATACAAATCACCTAACAACGTATCTGTATAAGTGTCACAGCGTCTGCAAAATGGGCTTTTAATGGCATTACTGCCTACACATATTAACAAGATTTCAGCTGATTATTTCACCACTTTGTAAGCCCCTCCGGACAGAAAGCAATATTATTATTTATCTGTCCTCATCTCCTACTGTACAAAGGGTTTCCACTGGAGCAGTGTCTTTGCTGTGATTTTTGTAGAGTAGATCAGAGTATGTAATTAAAATGATCATTTCAACACTACCATCCACATAGCAAGCCTGAGCGGTATACCGTGCAATAAACAGTGCATTCCTAATTCCGATATATGAGCAAATTATTTTTTGCCATTATATTGCCAGAATCAGTATTACATGAATTGATTTCACGAGCAAATATCCAATTCTGGATAGGTCGCAGGACAGGCAAAGCAGAACATTTATTAATAGATTCCTCCTCCTCATGTGTAAGTGTAGTAATAAAAAAATAATCATTGTATGAACTCAAACTGGATTATGTGACCAGCAGAGACATTGCCCCAGGAGACAACTGTGCTCCTGCGATAACAAATCACCCCAAACCTTGTTTGCACCTTCAAATAGAATGCAGCTAAAGGGAAAATCAATCAAAGAGTAATCATCATAGATATAGGTAAGTTGATCAATTGTAGCTTGGATGTCCACTAATTTCTAAAACTGTCATGTGCCAAACCCATTCAATCTAAAATGTATTGTCAATACAAATCTGACATTCTAGATCTCTGTCCCTTCAAATCAGTTTATTTCTCAAGGCACATTTACACTGGACTATTATCGGGATTGAACGTTAGTACAACACCAAATAGAGGACCCTAGTAGTGTGTTAAGGATGTATAATACGAGTAACACAAAAGATCAACAAGACTGAGAATATTTCCAGGTGCACACCACATAAAATTTATATTTTATTATTTGAAATTAAAATTATTTCTACACAACAAAAAGAAATAGAAGGAAAAAAATACCCCCCCCCTAAATTATTTAATACTGCTGGCACGCTGGAATTGTTTTTACTTCTCCACAGCCATATATAAGGACACATTTTCTAAATGTTCCCTCCTGAACATGACTGGTAAGTTTCTTTCCCATGTTGGATATCCAGACTGTCAATGGGTAGAGAGTGTTGTGAATAAGGTAATAATTTGGCCACATCATTCTCAGTGATCCTGCATATCTCAGTTGGTATAGCATCTGACTCTGATATGAGGGTTGGGGGCCAGAGCTTGACTAGCCTTGTAGACGGTTGCCTGAGATTGCAGCTCAGTCACAACGAGACTTCTATGCACCTCTTGCATCGCAGTGATTGCCTCAAATACAGGAAAGATAGAAGGGTAGAACCCCCCCCCTCCCTGTACCCCCCCCTCCCTCCTATACTGCATTCCAACACAGTGGCTGCAGAGTCAACGTTTGCATGCCAGATGATTTGGACAAGGCATGGCCTCTTCTGCATATGCAACTCCTGCCTATTCCATCCTGGCTCCTAAACATATCAGATGACCCGATTCCTGTGCTTAACTGGAACCCTGGAAGAAGGCTACCAGAACCAAGCAGAATAAACTATCAGAATGAATAAGGCTCCATCTTAGCTGTTATGGTTATACTATGTTCGGGTGAACCAACCGCCGCCAGGCTGATGTTGGAACCTTGCAGAAATGATCAGAAGAGATGACTTCTCCATACTGAATTACCCACTTAGCAGAACTGAACTCTGTTCCAGTTTGATCGGAGACTGTATCTTCCAATTCTTTCTCTTATTTGAGTTCTAGTTTACTTGCTTAATGCCTTTCCTCTGTGTTAGGTATCTGTCTTTGCCTCGTGTAACCTGCCCTTCTTTATTACACATTTCTTGGTGCCATACCATTCATACACATCTGCATTTCCTTCTTTTTAAGTCTTATATTTTCCGCCTCAGCAGCTTTAGCTACATAGCTACTAGACCTATGTACATTGACTAGCTACATCTCGGCAATAATAGTCTTTTCAATTATCTATATGAGGTGTTATAGTTATCATGTGGTTAAACTGTTTGTGCACATTTCCACATCCCCCCCCGTTGATGCCCAAGTTTGATCATCACCATTCAACTTAGATCTCCTTGTCTATTCCTCACTGAAGAAAAGGTGTTGCTGATAGCTCTTAACCCTTTTCAGTGGTGACTCAAGTAGTTTACTACAACCAGCAATTTCAGTACAGTAAAGTTAACCCCCATCTCATATACACATTCCTACTGATACCCTGAATATGGCTGAACTTAACCTGACTACATTTAATTTCAAAGGCCTTAACTCCTCCAACAAAAGAAATCATTTCTGTATCTTTAAGTACAAACAAAACCATTGCCATACATCGCTCCACCCAATTGATCCTTCAAAATACATATACCGTACTGATTCTGAAGGGAGAATTTTATTTATAAAAAGGAGAACTAGCTCCTAAAAAAGTCCACTTAGTAACCCAAAAACCCTCTAAATGTTGGCTAAGTAACTTCACTCATGTAACAGTGGCTGCTGTGCACCGCTGTTCCCCTGCTTACCCCCGCGGTCCTGGGCGCTGTGTTCAGCGGTGATCTGCTGGCTGTGCTTCCCATTCACCGCTGCAGTCCTGGGCGCTGTCTGTGTAGTACTGTTGTTCAGGGATCCGCTCCACAGTTTCCATTCAGCCCTGGCTACAACATGCTTGCCGTTTGTTCCCTGCATCACTCCCTTACCGCAGACGCACGTCACTTCCTGTGCTTTATGGGTTGGATCATGTGACCTCGATGCCTCAGTGTCAAGGTCCTTGTTTCCTGCTTAGGTTGCTATTATCCCTGCTTGTGTTCCTGTATTTCAGACTCGTGCTTGTGTTCCCAGACTCCGCTACCTGCTTGATCCCTACCTGCCTGCTTGCATAGACTCTACTGTTGCCGACCCGGATTGTCTGACCTGTACCTGTGCCACCTGCCCTGATCCATTGCCTGTCTGATTTCGCCTCTGCCTCATCCTTTGGTCCTGCATTGTTGCTCCTGGTAACGACTCGGCCTTCTGATTATCTCTGTACCACTGGTACCTTGCTTAGGTACCTCTTAGGTCCGCCTGGTCCAGCTGCCTCGTGTGCCTATCCTCCTCAAGTGGTAGCGAACTGGTGTTTCCCTCGGGAAAGTCTATCCCCACCATCTGGGGTATTGTGAAGAACGAGGGGTTCACTTCACAACAGCTTAGAGGAGGTAGGACAAGAGGCACAGTGGGTTCACACCTGCTGGTTCGGGACAGCTCATTAAAGTGTTAGTCATTCTGTAGCTGTTTGCAGAGGGGCCCATACCTCTAGGATCAGATCTTAATGTAGCTTTAAACCCCTTCATTGACACTTCCACCTCCAAATTTTAATTGTTGCAAAGAGTCTTAAGGAAATTGCGTTCCAAATTTTATGACCTCAGATTGGTAATACTCATTACAATGACTTGATTATATTGTAGCCTCAGACAATGCAATATGACCTATTGTATTGTAAGGGTATTTTTAAGTACTGATTGGTTCTGCCCCCTCTAATTTTGTCTCTTACTTTTAGTATTAATATTACTTTTAGTACTGTGTATAATTATATTCCTTGTAACTCCTTGTAATGTAGTACCCATCCCCAATTGTGCCGATAAGGCTACATTCCTAAGTTATCTCAGAGGCATGCGTAAACCACACTGGAGGAGGGGTTGATGAGAATAACTGGTCTGCACTAAAAATTAGGGAGGACTCCACTAGGAACTTCATTCTAGGTAGGATGTGAATATTGACTTGCCCTCTCTTGTATACCGTGGGGTGTCGGTCATGTGGTATAACGTGGTCGACAGACATGTGTTATAACATGGCCAACCGGTGCCCTACCCCATATTGCATATTTAGGCTAGTGATGTTTATTTACTTTTTATTATTATGTATGTGATGTATGTGTTATCTTATATTTAATCACACTTAGTAAATATATTTATTCACTTAGCCTGCGTAAGCTTATTCATTCTCAAATCTTTTGAATTCATGTTACACCTATGTTCTTCACATCTCAAACCACACTTCCTGCTCAGCTACATGCATTTTCTCCCATATACCACAAGGAGACTGGACTTAAAGGGGTATTCCCATCTCACAAATGTAGTGTGTATAGTTAGATATAGCCATACCAATATTATTACTAAGAGAATGTATTTATATAAAATGTACCATTTAGAAGATTTGCCCATTTATATATCCATTGTCCCACACACATCAGTCAGGCCATTGCCCCTAGTTACGGCCACAGCGGCCATGTAGTAGTGGTGGCCAGCTTGCTCCTGTTCAAACCCGCTCTGAGGTAACTGCTGTATTGTGAACGCACATTACATGAGCATGCGGAGACACATCTTATGGTACTTTCACATCTGCGTTTTGGACACTACTAGTCCAAAACGTAATGGTCAGGATCCGTCCAGAACGCAGACTTCATAAACGGATCCTGCTCCATAGAGATGAATTGATCTTGGAACAGGATCCGTTTCTCTGCATTTTAGAATCGCAGATAAAAATGAACAACCCTGAGATGTGTCTGCGCATGCTCATGCAATGTGCGTTCACAATACAGCATTTACCTCAGAGCGGGTTTGAAAAGGAGCAAGCCGGCCACCACTACTACATGGCTGCGGTGGTCGTAACTAGGGGCAACGGCCTGACTGATGTGTGTGGGACAATGGAAATACAAATAGGCAAATCTTCTAAACAGTACATTTTATATAAATACATTCTATTAGTAATAATATTGGTGTGGCTATATCTAACTATATACACTACATTTGTGAGATAGGAATACCCCTTTAATGAATCGCTACTTTACTCAGAAGAACATCGTAAGTACATTTAATCCCATCTCCAGTCTTTCTTTGACACAAACTCTTGCTCACATGAAAATCTACCTTTCATAAGGGAAACCCATAAGTCCTATATCATGGGCATTTCATTTTACTTGGCTCTGACGCCAAAAAGTAAAATCAGGACATAGCGGGTTATTTATCAAACTGGTGTAAAGTAGAACTGGCTTAGTTGCCCATAGCATCGGATTCCAACTTTCATTTTCCAAAGGAGCTGTCCAAAAGGAAAGGTGGAATCTGATTGGTTGCTATAGGCAGTTCTACTTTACACCAGTTTGATAAATGACCCCCTATTTTTATAAGGGATACATTATTCTTATTTGGTTAGATAGGGTCCATGACCAGTCCCTATTCTTACAGATACTGCATTTTCTTTTGTTTAGATTATGATTCATATTTTGTTGCGTTTTTTTTCCACAACAGAACAGGATGTGTATTTGTGAATTATGTTGCGGATTCCTGTGCGGAATACAACTTCATTGAAATTAATGGAGACATTTAGCTACAGAAAATCTGCAACAAAACATTATTTACGTTCTATTCTGCTGCAGAATGAATGTGCTGAAGTGGAACAGAACGCAGGTATTGACACTTTTCATCCCCACAGGTTAACATAGGGGATTTCTTTATGTTGTGGAAAATTCTGCACTGTGTGAGTGTAGCCTTTAAAGCTGCCGTGCAAATGCAAACAGAGCAAAGAGAGGAGGGGTGTGGTGGTGACAAAAATGGGAGTAGTAGTAGTAGATCAATGAATAATATTTTTAGTAGAAGTAGCAGGGTAGTGACTGACAGGGGCCTTCGATGTCACAGGTGTATAGAATGAAGTAGAGGGGCTTTAGGACACAGGAAAGGTGAATATTACTTTATGGCAGACTTCTACCATTTCAATTTGGACTCACACATTGAACGCAACTCCTTACAGGGAAATTTATAATAAGAACAAGTACACTGAAAGAAGAAGAAAGTGTTCTAAGTAGGGGGCTGGATAGAGAGTCTGGGAAGAGACTGGGGCTTATAATGCCATTCATGGTACTATGGGGTTCATTTATGAAACTGGTGTAAAGTAAACTGGCTTAGTTGCCCATAGCAACCAATCAGATTCCTCCTTTCATTCTCCATAGGAGCTATTCAAAATGAAAGGTGGAATCTGATTGGTTGCTATGGGTAACTGAGCCAGTTGCACTTTACACCAGTTTAATAAATCTCCCCCTATTTTTTATAAGGGATACATTATTCTTATTTGTTTAGATTGGGTCTATGACCAGTGCCTATTCTTACACATACTGCATTTTCTTTTCTTGTATTATTTTTGGTGGGCGAGAAATATTTACTAATTAGCATTTCTTATATATTATGCATTTTACATCTCGTGAGAGAATGCTGAATTGCACTGCAGCTCTATTGAAACTCTGAGTGTTGGAAACACAATCTGTGATCAATATTCTTATTTGAGCAATCTGAAAAGTTGAGATTGAATTTCGAAATCAGCCATGAGAACAAATACTAGTGTTACGCCCTGTTAGTTGTAAACTATGTAACTGAAAAAAAGATACTTGAGTGCCCAAACTAAAGTTTAATATTCATTTAGAATTTTCAGTATATTCATTTTGAACACTGGAATAAACAGGCAAATTTTACCATTACATATTAGGAGGCTTTAGAAGTATTTAATTAAATCTTAGTATAGCATACAGCTCAGGGACATGGGATAAACATCGATATGATTCTGGTCTGAAGAGAAGTGTGCATTACATTAGTGTGCTCGTGCTCTCCGCTCTGTTAGCGACCTAAGATTAATATCCTCCATAATTCGAGAAGTGTGCATTACATTAGTGTACTCGCGCTCTCCGTTCTGTTAGCGACCTAAGATTAATATCCTCCATAATTTGTACCTCTCACTCCCATCTTCAAGACTTTTCTCGAGCTGCACCTACTCTCTGGAATACCCTGCCCCGGAATATTAGGTCAATTCACAACTTTCCTACCTTCAAACATGCCTTAAAAACACATCTTTTCAGGCAGGCCTATCAAGCTTCCTAAAAGGACCTTTCCCCGACTAAACCTCTCCCCCACCAACTCCTCTGGCCTAAACTCGATCCTCTAACAGTCCCAAACTCGAAGGAAATCGGCCGGCACCACTCCTTTCAGTACAATTGTGGCTCAAATCCTACTTATCACAATCAACTACCTTATGTGTCACCCCCAATTCCTCATAGATTGTAAGCTCTTGTGAGCAGGGCCCTCACTCCTGGTGTTTCAGTTGTATATAACTTTTGTTTGTACATGAACCCTATGATTTTGTAAAGCGCTGCGGAATATGGTGGTGCTATATAAATAAATATTATTATTATTATAGTGTGACAAATCATGACCCTCATTTATTTACTATCTAATGTTCTGGTGAAGAATCACTAATTCTAAGAGGAAGGCATGGCAAACAGGCCAGTTGAAATGCACAGATCAAAGAAAATGTAAAATGCATATGCTAATACAGGATTTAAAGGGGTTTTCCTATGTGGCTATTTATGGCATATTAATAGAATATATGTAACGGTCCGGGTATGTCTGGTTCAGACATACCTCCCAACTTTTGAAAAGTGGAAAGAGGGACACAATGTGCAGCGCAAATATTTTTTTACTAGGCCACGCCTCTAACTCCATCCAAAAATAACAAAACACCTGTCCTACATGTCCTACTTTCTAACACCCGCTATTCTTTGGCCGTTAAAGAAACATCCATGTGACCAGCTTCATAGACTTTAATTGGTTATAAAAATGGCCTTCTGACGACTGTTACTTAAACCGCCCTTACATTCATTTGCATATAGGTAGTGATGAGCGCACTTCTGTTTTCAAGTTTGGCATACAAGGTTCGGGTTATCTAAGAATTCCGTTATGGATTATTCTACCAAGGACCATACATTATAGTCCGTCGTTTGAAGTTTGCTTAGCATTACCTATGTGCTAAATATCATCACTCCCTTCCCTTCAGCCCCTCCAACATACAGTCCATGGACATAACATTACTATTAGGGATGAGCGAATTTCATATTTTGAAATTTGTGTTTGGGTTGAGGTAAAAAGTGAATTGCTATATGGATTCTGTTACCATGGACCATAACACAATTCTATGATGGAATGCATAACGGAATGCCTTTGGAGAAGCCTATAGCCTGCATAACGGATCCATTTGGTCTCCGTTATGCTGGAGTCCCCTCCTGTTTTGTCCCCCAGAATACACCACATGCCACCCCCCCTTAACAGATTCACACCCCATAAAGGCCTCCCTCAGATCTGCCCCCTCATGTCCCCCAGAATACACTACAAGCCCCCCTCACAGATTTACACCCCATAAAGCCCCCCATGTCCCCCAGAATACACCCAGATCTGTAATTGCCCCAGACTCCACTCGAACCCCACTGCCCCTGAGTGCGCCACCTGCCCCTCATATACAGTATGAGTTCCATTTGCTGCCCCTCACCTGCCCCCTCATATACAGTGTGAGTTCCATTTGCTGCCCCTTACCTGCTCCCCATGAAGCTCTGTGTCCTCCAGGACTGCAGCACATCCTCCCTCACTGGGCTGCTGGCCAGCACACACAACCCCTCCTCCTTCCACAAGCTCCTGCAGTCGGGATTGGTCATGTGACCATGAAGAAGCATGTGACCAGTGACGTCACAGATCTCCTTCAAGCCACTACATTCTACCCACTACGGAGGCCGAACCAAGTCCTCCACAGCCTCCCCTATAATGAGGTTAGTAAAAAAGTGGGGGAAGGAGGCAGAGGTGAATGGTGTGGGGAGCTGATGGCTCTCCTCTTCACCATCAGCTTTCTCTGCCTCCTATGGAAGCAGAGAAAGCTGAAAGCGGGACATACCTCCCCTGCCTGGGACAGCAGGACAGCCACTGCAATCCAGGACTGTCCCACTGGATCCGGGACGGTTGGGAGGTATGGTTCAGAGTCTTTTATTGCAACTACTTGGGGTAATTGCAAGGCCGATAACGTAATCAGGAGAAAGCCAGTGGTCGATGTACAAGATAAGCATCAGAGCAGGAGAGACTAGCTTCATTACAGGCTGAGAGCACAATAATCTCGCAAGGCAGGAAGTGCAAGGCTGGGTTTAAATAGGATTTTCAATCAGGGAACAGAGTGAAGCAAACCAGGGAGGCGGGAACTGAAACTAGAGGCTCAGGAAACTAGGCTTTAGTTCAGCACAGGTGGCTGAATAGCTCAGTTGGAAGAGCTGCAGCCTGGGACACAGGAGTCCCTGGGTTCAAGTCCTGACAATATGCCATAAATGTCTGATAAGTACAGGTCCCACCTCTGATACCTGTTCCTATTTCAATGAAAAGCATGCTACATGTGGGTAGTGTCCTCTCCATTCCCTGCTATGTGACTTCCAAAAAGCAGAATTAGCACCCTTGGCTATCTTTTAAAGACCCATAGCAGTGAATAGAGAAGACAGTGTATATGCTTCCTACCAGGGGCGTAGCTATAGGGGGTGCAGAGGTAGCAGTCGCTACCGGGCCCAAAGACCCTTGTGCTGCATAAAAAGACACCAGTATTATAGAAAGTGCATGCCAATCAAGATACATCTATGGCTTGAGGGAAGGGTTTAGGTCAAGAATTTTGCATGGGGGGTTTGCCAGTTGTTTTTGCCTCAGGCAGAAGAAGGCCATGTGCCTCCCTGCCCCTGGCCACAAAGTACTGAGGGAAGGGGGGCCCAAGCTTAACTCTTGCATCAGGGCCAATGAGCCGTTAGCTACGTCTCTGCTTCCTACTACTACAGATGAACCCTGCACTAAGCCGAGGTCGGCTCGCCTCACAATAATGCAGGGATGCAGTACCCCAGAATAAGGTATTGGCAAACTGTTTTGTTATTCAATGTTATTTAATGTGAATTAATACGTTCATGCCTTGTAATATATCAGCATATATAGTGGAGAAGAGAGTCCTATCTCTTTGCATTGGACCCATTGCTACAAGACCTTTAGATTTACATTAATGTACTGTAAGCACTCACTGAGTACAGTATATACTGCTCTGTAGTGCACAGTGTATACCTTTAGGGCGGGTTCTCACCAGTGTTATAAATTCTGTTATAGGGTTCCGTTATAACAGAATATAACGGAATTTCAGGATGGAATGCAAAACGGAAGCCTTTAAGAGGCATATTGTTTTGCTCTCTCCTAATACATGTCTATGGCCATAAATAACGGTTCAGTTTTGTTCCGTTATACATGACGGAAAAAAAGTCCTGTCAACAGGAATGCCTCTTAAAGGGATCCATTTTGCATTCAGTCCTGAAATTCCGTTATATTCTGTTATAATGGAATAAATAACGCGAATGTGAATCCTCCCTTACTTTTTCACATGCCAATTTCACAGAAAAATATTTTCTTTAGGCTGCACATGTTGACAAAAATTACAGAACCGCTGGCGTCCAATGACGGAGAGTTTCCCACTGCTCTCCACCTCTGGAAGGAAACGGCTGGGATTGCTGGCTGATCCTAGGAACACATGTTGCAGCATCTGTGCAAGACCAATATCACACCCACATGTAGTGGCCAATGGGTACATGAATGATATGGTAAAGCTGACTCTTGTGCCTATTAGTCATTGCATATTTGGTTGTACATGGACGCCACAAGGTGTGTCCTTACCCTTCAACTGGTGTAAAGAATGCCAGTGTTAGTACTAGGATTGCATCGGGTCTTGAAGTTTCGATACTTTTTCGATACCTTGATACCCAGTTCAGATCGATACCAGGATTACCTGTTTTTCTATGGTAAGCTAAACTATTTTGCAGCTTAGTATCAGTTTTTTAGTATTAAAAAACATGGTGTGTGCACAGCACGGTGCACTCCAATTACTACTCTGCAGCCGCACAGGGGAGGAGGGAGGAAGTACCTCCCTGCCCATTGTGATGCGGTCTGCCACTACCAAAGAAAACGATGAGGGGGAGTCAGGGAGGAACTGTGAAGTCACTGGGCACTGCACCACCAATAAAAATGGGAGCGAGCTGAGAAAGGAGTGTGAGGAGGCAGCGGCAGTGAGGGGGCAGTGAAGGGTTACAGAGGGTGGGGAATAGTGTGAACATAGGAGCGAAGGGTTCCATTTCTTCCAATAATCAGCACCACGGCCAGCCAACAGTATAGAGGAACACTGGGGTTAATGTGACTCGTGAGATAAATGATGGTGTTCACTTATTATCATTATTATTATTAATGTGAGGCACGTGGTGTTACTATTTTAGTACCTCCATGTGCCACATTACCCCATTATCTACCTCCTCGCATAATGGCAACATGGGGTTATGCCTCATTCACACATCAGTGTTTTGGTCAGTGATTGTGAGCCAAAACCAGGATTGGAGCCTCCACAGATATAAGGTATAAGGGAAAGATCTGTATCTGTTCTGTGTTTAGAGCTGCACCTGGTTTTTGCTCAGAATCACTGATGGTAATCACTGACCGAACACTGACGAGTGAATGAGGCATTAAGGTGAGGTACATAAGGTTGTTAATTACTATTAATGAGGCACCTGGAGGTACAAAATGATTGTCATGCGCAGGTGTGGGGGGGGGACCAAACCAAGCGTAGGAGGGAAAGGAGATTAGGCCTAGAAACTAAGGAAGGAAGATGGACACCTCCTACAGGAAACCCTGGCTCAATTCCTGGCTATCTACCAGTATGAACAGGCCTCAAAGGTAGGCAAGTTCATACACAGGAACCTAAACACTGAACTGACCCTATAGGACCCTGGAACTAATGACAGGAATAAGTCTACCTGTTCCTCCAAAAGGAAAGATGAACAGGAGTCTCCCTTAGGCCTAATAACAAAACAACAGGAAAAAGTAACAAAACACACAGAAGGGAAAAGGAAACTTATCTTTCAATGAAGAAATGGAGGCTCCAGGATATCAGCTGGAAATCAAACGGCTGCTCACCACAACAACAACTGAAGCTATAAACCGCAAGGAATAGTGGGAGAAGAAGCAATAAATAGGGGAGGGACAATTACCACACCAGGAACATCTGAGGGAAAAGGGTGTGGTAAATACCAACAACAAATAGGGAAAACATGTCAGATTATACCACGTGTTGCCAATCTGACAGACCTCCTGTTATCTGTCATAGGAATGTCCGTGACAATGATAAATATGTGCCTCACACTAATTGTAAGTAACTCCATCAAGTACCTCATGTATTAACTCCATGTTGACCATTATGTAAAGAAGATGGGGTTACTATTAATGTGAGGCACATTGTTTTATCAAGTTAGACTTCTATGTGCCTCACAATAAGGCCCCTTTCACACAAGCTGACACCGTTATCCAACACATTCCAGAACTTTAAGGGTTACATAGCATCATAAATCAGTATAATGCTATGTAACCCCCGTTCAGTGCCGGGAGGTCAGTACACAGCACACGTTGCGGGAGACGTCCCAGTCTCCCGCTCGTGTGAAAGGGGCCTAATAGTAGGTGACCTCATCATGTACCTCCTCACATAATGGATAACTGATAAACAAAAATACTCTTGCATTAACCCCATGTTGCATGGCATCAAATTGGTATTGAGTATCGCAATACTTTTCTTGGTATCAAAATCGAACTCAAAACGCTAATTAGTACATGTTGGTCAAGAGATTTGTTTGGACCACATCCACATTTGGTCAGTTGGGTGAGTTTCCAGCTCTGTTGCTAGCGCTCCCACCTGATTTATTTTTTATTTCATTGTGTATGTTATTTCTTTGTTTTGTTCACTTTGGCAACAAATAGGCATCCTTCATATCAGGGGTGAACACAGACAGCAGAGGTTCCATGTCCAAAAACAGTATATGGGCCCACTGCTCTCCAGTAGCTCATTGTATTGCACCCTCTAATGTATTTCAAGCCACAATCCATTTTACAATCCACCAGTAATGTTAGGCTCATCTGATCTCATTTATTTGCTCAAAGCCTCAACACCTGGCTGTTTTTATGGTGACAGTGGGCCCTCTTAACTACTGGGCCCCTGTACATTTGCACATATAGCGTGTTCCAACATGCTTCATATATAGAGTAAATCTTTATTATGTTTTTCATCTACTTTGTATTTTATATTTTTGGCCCTTAAATAACTATATATACAATGCCCCCTCTTTTATTGCTCCTTCTTGATATTTCAATAAATCTAAAAAGCAAGCCAAGTAAAATGACTTTCTGGTTTGCCAGAGCACCACTGTTTTCCATGAAATGAGCTATTAAAGTAGGACTTAAAATCCAAAACCCAGCTGCTATTATTGCCATCAACAGCATAAAATGTATGGGTATGCAAAAGCAAATCTGGGACTCTCAGCATGAATTCCCATGGGTAATATACATAAACCATGTTCTATACATGCTGTGAGTGCTTGGTCTTTTTACTGCACAGCTTCTACATGTGCTCTCCACTGTACTAACATTCCTGCTTTAAAAAGCACTATAACATTGCCATGTCATACACATTTGCATTATTACTACAGAGGGACTATGGTGAACATTATTACTGTTATGGGCACTGTGAGGGCATTATTAATACATGGGGTGTTATGAATTGGAACACTATAGAAGGCACTAATAGAGGCATTCTGGGGAGCACTGTAGAGGGCACTATTACTATTATGGGCTTTCTAGGAAAGAATTATTACTTTTGGCATGACTTTTGGAAGCACTGTTACTGTACGGGGGCACCCTGGCACAGTATTAGCATAGCACTTTTTTTGAGACACTATGGTTATAAGGAGCACCATTTGCTGGACACAATTAATTTTGAGGGCACTATGTAGCAATAATTATTTAAGGGTCACTATTTGTGTGGTAGTAGTATTTTCAGAGGGACTCTCTGTTTCTGCAGTATAGTATTTGGCGGCATCGAGGAGCACAGTGGGCACAGCATTCGGGGTAGACACCAGAATGGAGAGTTTAAGGTAAGAAAGATGATGGAAAGTCAAGAACCTGAGATGTCTGTGTGGCAAACTCTGCAGAGATGAGATGTGGTTGGAAGTAGTTGTCATTGTTCTGCCCAGCAGAGTGGGAAATATCAGTACAGTTCACTTTGAGTTCCTGTCATCGTATATCTAAGTGTTTAGTGTGGTTATGGCACTATCTAGCGGTGTTAAATTGTATTACACCTTGTTTTTCTATCACAAAGACTAATGCATGGTGGGTAGTTTGCAAGGCATCCTGGGAAGGAGAAACCTTCAGTCTCCTGGACACAGTACAGGGCTGCCCTCTGCATTCTCCTCCTCAAACTCCACCATCTGTGTAAAAGCATATCTGGTGAGAGATCTACCTCTACTTGATGTACTTTGTGTTATGCAGAGCAGTTCAGTGTAGGGTGGCCATCCGTCCGGTTTTTGGCCGGACAGTCCGGTTTTTAAACTCCTGGTCCTCCGTCCGGCGCAAGGCCAGGACGGACGGCGAGAAGTCCACCTTTCAGGACAGGCCTTTGGGGTGTGCGACCCGTGCGGTTGCACAGGGCGCTTCACTCCCGGCCAGTTAAGGGGGCGCCCTGCCAGAGCGCCCCCTTAATGGCCCGGCCTCAGATCAGCCCACCCAGCCACTTTAAAAAAACATACTCACCTGTTCTACGCTGCCGCTGCCATCAGATTCCGCGTGCCACTGTCTTCCCTGCCGGCGCGCACTATGACCTGACGCTGCGTCAGGTCATAGTGTGCGCCGGCAGGCAAGACAGTGGAGCAGGGAACCTGATGGCAGCGGCAGCGCAGAACAGAACAGGTAAGTATGTTTTTTTTTTTAAGTGGCTGGGTGGGCTGATCTGAGGTCTGAGGGGGGGCACAAGACGCTGATCTGAGGGGGGCACAAGACGCTGATCTGAGGGGGGCACAAGACCCTGATCTGATGGGGGCACATTCTGTTGATCTGAGGTCTGATGGGGCACAAGACGCTGATCTGAGGTCTGATGGGGGCACAAGACGCTGATCTGAGGTCTGATGGGGGCACAAGACGCTGGTCTGAGGGGGGCACAAGACCCTGATCTGAGGTCTGATGGGGGCACAAGACCCTGGTCTGAGGGGGCACAAGACGCTGACCTGAGGTCTGATGGGGGCACAAGACGCTGACCTGAGGTCTGATGGGGGCACAAGACGCTGACCTGAGGTCTGATGGGGGCACAAGACCTGACCTGAGGTCTGATGGGGGCACAAGACGCTGACCTGAGGTCTGATGGGGGCACAAGACGCTGACCTGAGGTCTGATGGGGGCACAAGACGCTGACCTGAGGTCTGATGGGGCACAAGATGCTGATCTGAGGTCTCATGGGGGCACAGTGGGCTGATCTAAGGTCTGATGGTGGCACAGTAGGCTGATCTGAGGTCTGATGGTGGCACAGTGGGCTGATCTGAGGTCTGATGGTGGCACAGTGGGCTGATGTGAGGTCTGATGGGGGCACATTGTGTTGATCTGAGGTCTGATGGGGACACAAGACGCTGACCAGAGGTCTGATGGGGGCACAAGACGTTGATCTGAGGTCTGATGGGGACACAACACGCTGATCTGAGGTCTGATGGGGGCACAAGATGTTGATCTGAGGTCTGAGGGGGGCACAAGACCCTGATCTGAGGTCTGAGGGGGGCATTTTATACTGCACACATTATGGGGGCACACATTATGGGGGCATTTTATACTGGCACCTTATGTCAGGCACCATGGGGACAAGGGGAGGAGCACTATGGGGGCACTATATAGGAGTATTTTATACTGGCACAAATTATAGGGAACTATGTAGCTCAACTGGGAGCACTAAGATTTTTTTTTTGGGCACACAGTGGGCATTGGCACACATTATGAGGGCATTATGGGGACATTGACTCTACTGGTGGCACTAATTATTTCTATTGGGACTTTGGGGAGCACTATTATTGTGGTGGGCACCCTGTCACGCTATCAGCTTAGCACAGTTATTTTTGGGGAACATTTTGGTTACACTTTAGTAGCGAAGTTATTTTTTTTAGAGCACTGTGTGCCAATAATTACTAAAGAAAGTACTATCTGTGGAGCACAGTGTCTGAGTATTGGAGGTGGCAGGATGGGGTGTTCAAGAAGGTGGGAGAATGATGGAAAAGTAGGAAACTAAGATGTCTGTCTGTCAAATTCTGCAGAGAGAAGAGATGGCTGAAAGAAATCATCATGGCGGTCTGGTCTGAATGGAGAAGATTGAGGACACAGAATGTCTACATCAAAGAAGATGTCACTGGATGTAAGAGGTATGTGGCGCTGTATTAGGCTACTTTCACATCTGAGTTAGTGATTCTGGCAGGCTGTTCCAGCAGAGAACAGCCTGCTGGAATTCACTGACTCCGGCGCTGCTGGATACAGAATGCCCACCGGCCAGTAAAACGGCAGCGGTAAAGCCGGCCCATTAGGGCAGTGTGTAATTGTAAACAGAAGAACCCTTGCCCTTGCCGGGCTGCCTGGGTAGAATTAAGGGTACATCTGGGTTCAACTCTGAACCCTGACAACCCCTTTAAGGTTTTCCTCTCTTTTTTTTTTTTGCCGGGCACTTACTGGGAGAGGGGCATGGTTTAGCAAGTTGGGGGTGTGGTTTGACAGGTTGGGGGTGTGGCCTAAAATGTCCTCCTTTTTGGGATGAAGCAGGTGGCCACCCTAGTTCAGTGTGTTAGTTATGTTGTTGTTCATGGAGTTAGACTGTTAGCTAGCCATGCAATCCTATGTATAGGCAGCCATTTTGCCATGAGCTTCACTGTTGTGTAATATTATAGTACATGTTTCATGTAATGTTCATGTAATTCCTATGCTTTATACTTATATATGTATTATTTGTATTCTTGTAGTTTTACCATACCGACAAACCTGTTTTACCAATCAATCAGACAATCCTGTTAACCAATAAACAAGTTAGATTACAAAGAACAGTTCTCTTATTTGGAACGAAGTAAAAAAATAGAGAGCGGTGGATAACACGCTACTCTTTTAAAATTCCCTTATAGTAGCGCCAGATAGCTACTGGAAATAAAACTGATGTATAGTACAGATAAATAAAAATAATAGTCAAAGTAATAGCAAATAATGACTCACTTCACAGGGGGTAGAAGCCTAGGTGAGGATCACAGCACCTATGCTTCGTAACCCCCTGGCCAGGATGGCTTAGCGTATATTGAAGAAATCACTCAAGAAGTATAGAATCTACTCACTTCACAGGGGGTCGAGACTCAAGGTGTGCTGTAAATCACCTGTGTCTCTAGACCCCCTAGCCGGAATCGCCTTTCAAGTTTTGAAGAATTGATGATGGCCTTCACAAGCTTCTTATCAAAATTCTTTAATTAGTCCAATAACACTTTCATATTCATTGAGATTCATTGAGGCCATATGGGGAAAGGGTATTTAATTTATATATCCAAAACATCTCTTTCCTTAAAACTACTTAAAAAGAACAAGGATTTAGTTATTAAAAACGCGGACAAGGGGGGGGTGGGATAGTAATAATGGATGCTAGTTATTATCTCTCAGAAGCACATAGAATTCTTTCTGATACAGAATACTATAAAATGCTGCCCCATGACCCTACCAAAGAATTTAAAGAATCCCTATTTCAACTGATTGACCAAGGATTTTCATCTGAAATCCTTGACAAAAAAGAAAGGGCTTACCTTAAAATTAATCACCCTACCACTGCTCGATTTTATTTTCTTCCAAAAATACACAAATCTCTGACTAATCCACCTGGTAGACCTATTATTTCAGGTATCAATTCACTCACAACTAACCTATCAGAATATATAGACGGTTTACTACAAAGATATGTTCCCACATTACCCTCATTCCTCCGTGACTCTACCCATCTCATTAATACCTTAGATAATTTCATTTGGCAGGAAAATTATATATGAGTCACACTTGATGTAACATCACTGTACAGTAACATTATTCACTCTATAGGCCTACAAGCAATTACGAAATTTCTAGATTCCGATTTATCTATGCCCCATTCACAAAAACAGTTCATATTGGAATTTATAAAATTCATTTTATGTCATAATTATTTTCTTTTTAACGACAATATCTATATTCAGACAAAAGGAACGGCCATGGGCACTAAGTTTGCCCCGTCCTATGCCAATTTAGTTATGGGCATCTTTGAAGAGGAAGTAGGTTTCCTGAGCCATCGAAATATAGTCTTCTATAAAAGATACATAGACGACATTATCTTAATCTGGCAAGGAAACAACACCGAATTAACATCATTTATTAATACAGTAAACAATAACACATGGAACTTGAAGCTGACACTAGAATCCCATCCCACAGATATAGTCTTTTTAGATCTACATCTCAGTATTATAAAGAATAGAATTCAAACCAGAACCCACTTCAAAACAGTAGATGCAGGGCCGGACTGGCCGTCTGGCACTTCTGGCAAATGCCAGAAGGGCCGCTGCCCTCCGTAGGCCGGTATCATCCCCCCTTGCAGGGCCGCACCGCTAATTAGCCAGGTGCGGCGCGGCCCTGCGCACAGATGGGGGCGGCGGCGGGGCAGAGGGGAGGGAGAGGCGTCTCCCCTGCCCATTCCTCTGATAGGCTGCAGGCACTAGGCCTGCAGCCTATCAGAGGCCGGCTCAGGCGGCGCGATGACGTCATTGCAGGAAAAGGCCTGCATCGCATCGCTGCCAGCACCATGGAGGTAAGTATAAGTGTTAATTTTTTTTTATTGTAGCACGGACCAGAGCTCTATTGGGGGCACTGGGGGCATTTTTACTGGCACAATGGGGCACTGGGGCATTTTTACTGGCACTGGGGGCATTTTTACTGGCAATGGGGGCATTTTTACTGGCACATGGGGGCACTGGGGGCATTTTTACTGGCACTGGGGGCATTTTTACTGGCACATGGGGGCATTTTTACTGGCACTGGGGGCATTTTTACTGGCACTGGGGGCATTTTTATTGGCACAATGGGGCACTGGGGGCATTTTTACTGGCACTGGGGGCATTTTTACTGGCACATGGGACACTGGGGGCATTTTTACTGGCACTGGGGCATTTTTACTGGCACATGGGGGCATTTTACTGGCACATGGGGGCATTTTTACTGGCACAATGGGGCACTGGGGGCATTTTTACTGGCACTAGGGGCATTTTTACTGGCACTGGGGGCATTTTTACTGGCACAATGGGGCACTGGGGCATTTTTACTGGCCATAGGACATTTTTACTGGCACTGGGGGCATTTTTACTGGCACATGGGGCACTGGGGGCATTTTACTGGCCACTGGGGGGATTTTACTGGCACTGGGGGCATTTTTACTGGCACTGGGGGCATTTATTACAGGCACTGGGGCCATTTTTTCCTGGCACATGGGGGCACTGGGGGCATTTGTTACTGGCACATAGGGCACTGGGGGCATTTCTTACTGGCACATGGGGGTAATGGGGGCATTTCTTACTGGCACTTGGGGGCATTTATTTATGGCATGGGGGCACTGGGGGCATTTTTACTGGCATATTGGGGCATTTTTACTGGCACCTGGAGGCATTTTACTGGCGGCACTGGGGGCATTATTACAGGCACTGGGGGCCATTTTTACTGGCACATGGGGCACTGGGGGCATTCTTACTGGCACTGGGGGCATTTCTTACTGGCACTTGTGGGCATTTATTTATGGCATGGGGGCACTGGGGGCATTTCTTACTGGCACTTGTGGGCATTTATTATGGCATGGGGGCACTGGGGGGCATTTTTCCTGGCACTGGGGGCATTTTTCTGGCACATGGGGGCACTGGGGCATTTCTTACTGGCACATGATTTTGGGGGGAAACTTCTGGCGCATTATTGGGGCATTTCTTACTGGCACATAATTTGGGGGGCATCTATGGGTGGGGAGCACTTCTTACTGGCACATTATTGGGGTGAAATTTTGGGGGCACTTCTTACTGGCACATTGGAAGCATTATTACTTCTGGGGCACAGTGGGGACATTAGTACTGTTGGGAGCACTATTACTAACAAGTGCATTCTGGCAGAGAATTATTAGTTGGGACTTTGGGGACACTATTACTGTGGGGGGCACTATTACTGTGGTGTCACGCTCGGGTGTGGGGGGAAAAGCCACACCGAGCGTATGAGGGATGGGAACAGACAAAACCAGGGAACTGGTCACCTCCTGCAGGGGACCCTAAGACTAGGCCCTAGTTGGCTACCAGTATGAACTAACCCGGGTGGTAGGAAAGCTCATACACAGGAACCTAATCTGAGTAAACCCTAGAACACCCTGCAGTCTAATGACACAAGAGAGTAACCCGTTCCTCCAAGCGAAAGGAGGAACAGGAGACTCAAACAGGAATAACCAAAGGAAGGGAAAACACTTAACTTTAAGTAGAACTCAGCAACAGGATCTCAGCCGAGATCCACACCACTCTCAACCAGGGATGTAGCCGATATAAACCGCAAGGGATACTGGGAGAGGAAGAGGTAAGTAGGAGACAGCTAATTGCCCAGCGGCAACAGCTGAGGGAAAGGGGTGTGGTGAACAGCACCCAAACCACAGGGAATAGCCTGTCAAACCTGTCACTTAGAAAGCCGCGCAGAACGTCTGATTCCAGACGCAAGACCACTCGTGACATTTCCCCCCCCTTTTACGGGTGACCCAGGACCAACTTTATCAGGGTGACACCTGTGAAAGGCTTTTACCAAACGACTGGCATTCACGTCAGATGCCGGTACCCATGACCTCTCCTCAGGACCATAACCCTTCCAATGAACCAGATATTGAAGAGTCCCACGAAGAACTCGAGAATCAATTATCTTGACAATCTGAAATTCCAAATTACCATCCACCAAGACAGGCGCGGGTGGCAAGGGAGATGGCTCCAGAGGTTCAACATACCTCTTCAACAAACATCTGTGAAACACATTATGGATTTTCAGGGCCTGCGGAAGTTCAAGACGAAATGCTACAGGATTAATAATGGCCGTGATTTTATATGGGCCAATAAATCTTGGACCCAACTTCCATGAAGGAACTTTCAACTTAATGTTCCTAGTAGACAGCCACACAGAATCACCCACATTTAGGTCCGGACCATTCATGCGTCTCCTGTCAGCCACACGTTTGTACTTGTTACCCATATTTATCAAGTTACTTTGAATTTTTCGCCATATGGAAGACAATGATGACGAAAACGTTCTTCCTCAGGAATACCAGAAGTATCAGAACCACAAAATGTGCCAAACTGCGGGTGAAAGCCATATGCACCAAAAAATGGTGACTTACCAGTGGAGTCTTGTCTGCGATTATTTATGGCAAACTCAGCCAGAGACAAAAACGAGGACCACTCCTCCTGGTTCTCAGAGACAAAGCATCTCAAATAAGTCTCCAGATTCTGATTGGTACGCTCAGTCTGTCCATTCGTCTGGGGATGAAAGGCAGAGGAGAAAGACAGTTGTACCCCGAGCCAAGTACAGAACGCCCTCCAGAATCTGGACACAACTGAGTCCCACGATCAGAGACAACGTCAGTGGGAATGCCATGAAGTTTCACAATATTGTCAACAAACACTTGTGCAAGAGTTTTAGCATTGGGGAGTCCGGGTAATGCAATAAAGT